>QXTE01000223.1:342974-513368 GCA_003942145.1 Platysternon megacephalum
CCCCCCCCGGAGCGCTGCTTTACCACATTATAGTTGGGTTTGGTCCTGCTTTGAGCAGGGGGTTGGACTAGATGACCTCCTGAGGTCCCTTCCAACCCTGAGATTCTATGATTCTATGATTCTATGATTATATCTGAATTCGTGTTATATCGGGTCGCATTATATCGGGGTAGAGGTGTATTGGAATTGGAAAAGGTACAGAAAAGGGCATAAAAAATTACTAGAGGATGGAATAGCTTCCATCTGAGGAGAGATTAATAAAACTGGGACTTTTCAGCTTGGAAAAGAGACGACTAAGGGGGGATATGATAGAGGTCTATAAAATCATGACTAGTTTTGAGAAAGTAAATAAGGAAGTGTTATTTACTCCTTCTCATAACAGAAGAAATAGAGGTCACTAAATGAAATTAATAGGCAGCAGGTAAAAACAAACAAGAGGAAGTATTTCTTCACAGAACGCACAGTGAACCTGTGCAACTCTTTGCCAGAGGATGTTGTGAAGACCAAGACTATAACAGGGTTCAAAACAAAACTAGATAAATTCATGGAGGACAGGTCCATCAATGGCTATTAGTCAGAATGTGCAGAGATGGTGTCCCTAGACTCTGTTTTCCAGAAGGTGGCATGGTTGCCAGCCCTCCAGCATTGTCCTGGAGTCTCCAGGAATTAAAGATTAATATTCCATTAAATATTATGTCATGTGATCAAACCTCCAGGAATACGTCCAACCAGAATTGGCAACCCTAGAAGCTGGGAATGGGCGACAGGGGATGGATCACTTGATGATTACCTGTTCTGTTCATTCCCTCTGAATCACCTGGCATTGGCCACTGTCTGAAGACAGGATACTGGGCTAAATGGACTTTTGGTCAGACCCAGTATGGCCATTCTTATGTTCTTATGTAAAGCAGTCTCTGATCTGACGGTTCTACAGTCTACACAAGACAGATAACAGATGGTATAAAGACACAAAGTTACTTGCACAAAATCACAGTAGCAGAGCCATGAACAGAACCTATTTCTCCTGACGCCCAGTCCAACATGCTAGCTGCTAGATCACCCTGTAATCTGTTAAATTTCTTATCTAATGAGTTCTAGATATTATCTACAACAGTGTTTCCCAAACTTGGGACGCCGCTTCTGTAGGGAAAGCCCCTGGCGGGCCGGGCCAGTTTGTTTACCTGCCGTGTCTGCAGGTCCGGCCGATCGCGGCTCCCACTGGCCGCAGTTCGCTGCTCCAGGCCAATGGGAGCTGCTGGAAGCAGCAGCCAGTACGTCCCTCGACCCGCGCCGCTTCCCGCAGCTCCCATTGGCCTGAAGCGGCGAACCGTGGCCAGTGGGAGCCGCAATCAGCCGGACCTGCAGACGCGGCAGGTAAACAAACCGGCCCGGCCCGCCAGGGGCTTTCCCTACACAAGCGGTGACCCCAGTTTGGGAAACACTGATCTACAACATAGCTAATCAATTTCACCTATTATCTTTAATCAATCTAGTTTTGTCTAATCCAGTATACTTTTTATCTACTATTTCCAGTCTATTTTATCTAGTGTATTTCTCATTTATTGTTTTTATTATTGAGAATGACAGTCTGTATTATTAATATTGATCATGAATATTTTATGTTTCAAGTGCATTCATCCCAAAAGCTCCAAAAATACATCACAAATTACACATATGCAGAACCACTGAAACACAGCCATCTCTGGGCATAGGGCTTCAGCCAACCGACACTGCACGTACCACACATTGAGTGCCAAATTAGTACATTTACTATTAATATTAAATTGCAATCTCCTTGGGGCAGAAACCAATCTTCTATGGCCCTTCTGCAGATACATATACCCCTGACTAGATGCATGTGATTAGTCCAACTGAATACACTGGAAATATCTGTCTGATTGGATTTCAGTGGTAGCCGTGTTAGTCTGTATCAGCAAAAACAACGAGGAGCCCTTGTGGCACCTTAGAGACTAACAAATTTATTTGGGCATAAGCTTTCGTGGGCTAGAACCCACTTCATCAGATGTATGAAGTAAAAAATACAGGAGCAGGTATAAATACATGAAAGGATGGGGGTGCTTTACCAAGTGTTAGGTCAGTCTAACGAGATAAATCAATTAACAGCAGGATACCAAGGGAGGAAAAATAACTTTTGAAGTGGTAAGAGAGTGGCCCATTACAGACAGTTGACAATAAGGTGTGAGTAACAGTAGGGAGAAATTAGTATTGGGGAAATTAAGTTTAGGTTTTGTAATGACCCAACCACTCCCAGTCTTTATTCAGGCCTAATCTGATGGTATCTATTTGCAAATTAATTCCAGTTCTGCAGTTTCACGTTGGAGTCTGTTTTTGATTTTTTGTTGTTGAAGAATTGCCACTTTGAGGTCTGTTATTGAGTGACCAGAGAGATTGAAGTGTTCTCCTACTGGTTTTTGAATGTTATGATTCCTGATGTCTGATTTGT
The DNA here is from genome assembly GCA_003942145.1 of Platysternon megacephalum. Taxonomy (NCBI): domain Eukaryota; kingdom Metazoa; phylum Chordata; order Testudines; family Platysternidae; genus Platysternon; species Platysternon megacephalum. Next base: position 345,439 of record QXTE01000223.1, read on the forward strand.
GTCCATTTATTCTTTTGCGTAGAGACTGTCCGGTTTGGCCAATGTACATGGCAGAGGGGCATTGCTGGCACATGATGGCATATATCACATTGGTAGATGTGCAGGTGAACGAGCCCCAGATGGTGTGGCTGATGTGGTTAGGTCCTATGATGGTGTCCTTTGAATAGATATGTGGACAGAGTTGGCACTGGGGTTTGGTTCCTGGGTTGGTGTTTTTGTTGTGTTAGTAGTTGCTGGTGAGTAGTTGCTGGTGAGTAGTTGCTTCTGGTTGTGGGGCTGTCTGTAAGCGAGGACTGGCCTGTCTCCCAAGATCTGTGAGAGTGAGGGATCGTCCTTCAGGATAGGTTGTAGATCCTTGATGATGCGCTGGAGAGGTTTTAGTTGGGGGCTGTAGGTTGGGGGCTAGTGGCGTTCTGTTACTTTCTTTGTTGGGCCTGTCTTGTAATAAGTGACTTCTCGGTACCCTTCTGGCTCTGTCAATCTGTTTCTTCACTTCACCAGGTGGGTATTGCAGTTTTAAGAACGCTTGATAGAGATTCTGTAGGTGTTTGTCTCTGTCTGAGGGATCGGAGCAAATGCGGTTGTATCTTAGAGCTTGGCTGTAGACAATGGATCGTGTGATGTGGTCTGGATGAAAGCTGGAGGCATGTAGGTAAGTATAGCAGTCAGTAGGTTTCCTGTATAGGGTGGTTTTTATGTGACCATCGCTTATTAGCACTGTAGTGGACCTCTTGTGTGGACTGGTCCAGGCTGAGGTTGATAGTAGGGTGGAAATTGTTGAAATCCTGGTGGAATTCCTCAAGGGCCTCCTTCCCATGGGTCCAGATGATGAAGATGTCATCAATGTAGCGCAAGTAGAGTAGGGGCGTAAGGGGACGAGAGCTGAGGAACCGTGAGTGTAACTATTTGCAGAATTGGAGTCCCTTCCCCCTATCCTGCAAACACTTAAGAATATGCAAAAGATTACTTATGAGAGTAGCCCCAGTTAAGTCAATGAGGTTACTCACATGAGTAAAGTTACGCACATGCTTAAATGTTTGCAGGATCAGTGACTATGTTTGTAAACCACATAATACAACTGTGTTCCTGCTTCATTCAGGGCCTGTGGATACAAGCACAACATAACATGCCACAGCATCAGGAGAAGAGAAATTCTGGCCAAAGAACCGAAACAAACACTCTGCTTTTACATAAAATGCTATGGGCTCTTTGATAGTCACCCCGGTGACACCTTGTATTTGTTTCAGGTCTCATGCAAAGATGTACCCACGAGCAGAGAGAGGTGGCCTGATGGAGACAGGAGAGGTCAAGCTTTGTATATTCATGAGACAAGGGTCACTTTGGGCTGCGTGTTTCCTCTGTAGGTTACTCCCAGGCCAAGCTCTTCTTTACCCCATGGCCTGTTTGGACTCAGCTTTACCTCCATCCTATACACGCATTTTATTTGGGGTTCACTTTGCCTTTGGAGAAACTGCCACCACCTCTAACTGGACTCAGGAGCAGATCAAGCAGCTTCCCAGGGCTTTTAAACCCCATTGGTTCTTTGGCAATAACAAGAGGCCTTTAGCTATTAAGCTGAGAATGGCAGGATTTCCACACATACTCCCAGTGACCTTCCAGTGAATGATCTCAAAGCCCTGTTCAAACAATAGTGAGTTCAGCCTCTCAATGGTAGGTCACTAAAATTAGCCCTATTTTACAGATGGCACAGAGAGCAAAACTGAGACCAGATCCCAGATGACCTCAGTTCCAGGGGTGTGCATTAACCATAAGACCATCCTTCGTCCCTATTATCAGTGCCACTTGAGATCAGACACATGTATTCCAGGGAAGAAAGTTCCTGTTCTAATAGCACAACTATGATCCTGCCCCAGCCCGGAGCCCCCTCCCACACCCTGAACCCCTCATTTCTGGCCCCGCCCCAGAGCCTGAACCCCCAGCTGGAGCTCTTACCCTTTCCCACACCCCAACCCCAACCCCCACCCCCAGCCCAGTGAAAGTGAGTGAGGGTGGGGGAGAGCAAGCAACAAAGGGAGGGGGACTGGAGTGAATGGGGGCGGGGCCTCAGAGAAGGGGCAGTGCATGGGCAGGGCCTCAGAGGAAGGGGCGGGGCAGGGGGTGGGGCAAAGTGTTCAGTTCTGTACAATTAGAAAGTTGGCAACCGTAGTTAGGTCAGCATAGATACATTGCTCAGGGGGTGTGGATTTTTCACACACATGAGCAATGTAGCTATGCCAACCTAACTTTTAAGTGTAGACAAGGTCTAAGGCCCCTTCACACTGCTCTCTGTGTGTGTGTGAGAATTTCATTTGCACTGGCAGATTGGTGTAAAGGGGCCTTAGCCTACATGAGAATCAGGCCCATTATCATTATAAAGACGGTTTGTTAATGAACGGAGAAGAGGATTTGTTTTCTCTTTGGGTGAATCTATCTTTGTTCTTCAAGCAAGAGCAGAAATTTCACCCGCAAAACAGCAGAGGAAAAGATACAATACCTTGCAAAGGTCATTACTGTGTTAAGTATCAGAGGGGTAGCCGTGTTAGTCTGGATCTGTAAAAGCAGCAAAGAATCCTGTGGCACCTTATAGACTAACAGAGGTTTTGCAGCATGAGCTTTCGTGGGTGAATACCCACTTGCATCCGAAGAAGTGGGTATTCACCCACGNTATTTTACAGATGGCACAGAGAGCAAAACTGAGACCAGATCCCAGATGACCTCAGTTCCAGGGGTGTGCATTAACCATAAGACCATCCTTCGTCCCTATTATCAGTGCCACTTGAGATCAGACACATGTATTCCAGGGAAGAAAGTTCCTGTTCTAATAGCACAACTATGATCCTGCCCCAGCCCGGAGCCCCCTCCCACACCCTGAACCCCTCATTTCTGGCCCCGCCCCAGAGCCTGAACCCCCAGCTGGAGCTCTTACCCTTTCCCACACCCCAACCCCAACCCCCACCCCCAGCCCAGTGAAAGTGAGTGAGGGTGGGGGAGAGCAAGCAACAAAGGGAGGGGGACTGGAGTGAATGGGGGCGGGGCCTCAGAGAAGGGGCAGTGCATGGGCAGGGCCTCAGAGGAAGGGGCGGGGCAGGGGGTGGGGCAAAGTGTTCAGTTCTGTACAATTAGAAAGTTGGCAACCGTAGTTAGGTCAGCATAGATACATTGCTCAGGGGGTGTGGATTTTTCACACACATGAGCAATGTAGCTATGCCAACCTAACTTTTAAGTGTAGACAAGGTCTAAGGCCCCTTCACACTGCTCTCTGTGTGTGTGTGAGAATTTCATTTGCACTGGCAGATTGGTGTAAAGGGGCCTTAGCCTACATGAGAATCAGGCCCATTATCATTATAAAGACGGTTTGTTAATGAACGGAGAAGAGGATTTGTTTTCTCTTTGGGTGAATCTATCTTTGTTCTTCAAGCAAGAGCAGAAATTTCACCCGCAAAACAGCAGAGGAAAAGATACAATACCTTGCAAAGGTCATTACTGTGTTAAGTATCAGAGGGGTAGCCGTGTTAGTCTGGATCTGTAAAAGCAGCAAAGAATCCTGTGGCACCTTATAGACTAACAGAGGTTTTGCAGCATGAGCTTTCGTGGGTGAATACCCACTTGCATCCGAAGAAGTGGGTATTCACCCACGAAAGCTCATGCTGCAAAACCTCTGTTAGTCTATAAGGTGCCACAGGATTCTTTGCTGCTATTACTGTGTTAGTAACCAATGTGATTCAGTCTACGTGCCTTTCAAACCAGTGACAGAACAGATTGAGCAAAAGAACAAGATTAAAAACAGCACAGAGGCCCCAATTCAGCAAAGCTCTTGAGCATGTGCTTAGGTCCACCCGTATTCAGGAAAGCACCTAAACAAATGCTTAACTTTAAGCACATGCTTAAATTCTCATTGAAGCCAATGCTTATGTGATTTCCTGAATTGTGATGCTTTTCTGAATCAGGGCCGGAGCAAAGAACCTATAACATATGTCTGCTGGGGCTTTAAGCCCAGAGCAGAGAGTTTGGGAATTAAATTACAAAGAAGAAAGGAGTAGGGGAAAATGTTATCTGGGAGAGATCGGGACCAGCAGCACAGCAGGGAAAGGTAAAAACCCTATTAACCAGCTGTTCCGGGATACAGGTTCAGGAAGGGGAAAGGCACTGAAACCAAATCAGGTGACAATATAATTACTAGGGAGGGAAACATTCATGCTCTTTATTAGCCTAAAGATGATGTAAGTGAATCTCTAAATGCAAATGAGGAGCTAGAGGATGAGCTATTGCCCCTCCTGACAGGCACTGCCAGCCACTAACTAGACGCAAGGCTCTCTTAGGACTTAGTTAAGGAGCCTGACTGCAATGGCAGCTGCCATTTTGTGACGCTAAGCTGGTGCAGCTTGTTACAAAGGAGACACATACACTGTGCTCCCTCCAGAGACTTTACTTCTGTTCTTTCCTATAGTGCTCTTTTTCCCTTACTATAAATGAAAAATCATTCAGACTGAATGTATACTGAGTTGTTGTTCTTTGTGTATGGAAAACATAATATCTGTTTTAGTTTGGGACCAGGGGCCACCTGGGGTATCTAGAAAAACCCAGAGTGCAGAGAAAGTCCAGCACAAGCACTCATCTCAGTCTGAGCCTGCTCAGCCTTCTGGAAACAACTAGTTCACACTGGGCGGCTTTGCACAGCATCAGTACAGACCCTGATCCAAACACCACTGAAGTCAATGGGAGTCTTTCTGTTGACATCAGGAGGCTTTGGATTAGGCCTAAAGTCATTACCATACTGGTAGCCTGACACTTAGCTTCACGGGGTACGGGGATGGCAGGTGCTAGCAGAAAGAGGCGACGTTTTAGGAGGGATTTCAGGAGGAAAGTGATGCTGCCACCAGGTGCACGGTGGGAGGCATGTTACAGGCAGAGGGGTGGTAGGAGAAAAGTTGCAGTCATCCATGGGAGATGGAGACCAGAGGAACAATGTGGTGAGTTGCACTGGCAGGGCAGGGCACAGGGCACCAGATGGGGCACAGTGAAGATGGGGGCAGGGCAGAGGGGTGGAGCCTACAGGAGGCAGGGAGACAGGAAGCTAGTGCAGGCACTGAAGGAAGAGGGGGCGGTCAGGGGGAAGAGATGGCTTTAGCAGCCGCACATCAGTTGAACTCAATGGGAACAGTGTGAGAGCCGGGGGGAGGTCACCGCAGTTGAAGCCAGAGGTGAGCAGGGTGGGGACCAAGGAGTCTGCAGTGAGGCGGGAGAGAGGGATTGGGAGACAAGGCAGTGGAACGTTCACCTCCCACCGATCTCAGGCCCTGCTAGCTGACCAGGAGCATGGCACTCCCCAGGACTCCATCCTAGCCCTCGCTCAGGTATTTGACAGCTAATTCACCCTTTAGCTGCCAGATCAAAACATTGTGCAAAGCGGATCGCTAGTACCGATATTAGCAACAAAGCAAACCCAGCTGGTGTCGCTACCACCCACTGCCAGGATCAGAGAGAACGTCCCTGCGGGGGCATGCAGGCTCCGCGGGACGGAGTGCAGAGTGCTATGGCCAGCACGGCATGCGTCAGCTGCTCCAGTTCTCTGTGGCCTGCACTTGGCACCGTCATTTACACCAGTGCACAGTGGGTGCTGCAGTTCTTCCATTCGCATTTGGTAGCTGTAACCAGGATGCTCTGTCCCCTTTAAGGGAAGGAGGGACCTGGAGCTAGGCAACCCTGTAACAAGGCCCGACTGGGAATGGAAAGAAGGGTGGGGCTGGGGAAGCAGGAAGTGCATGAGTCATGTGACTACTGGGGATTATAAGACAGTGCTCTTGGCTCAGGCAGAGGGAACCCAAAGAAACCTGCTGGGAGGTTGCCCTGTGATAGACCCGTGATGATAGGTTGGGGAAGCCCACCAGGATGGCTTCAAGAAGGGTTATGGAGACTGTGATGGGGTGTTCACCCCACACTGGAGAGGAAGGAGTTAATGGAGGACTCATGGGCCTGCCACACCCTGTCCCAGAAAGCAGCAGGGGAGGTGAGTCCTCCCAGCAGACTAGGGAGGCTGCACAGGAAGCAGCCAATTGGAGGGAGACTGAATGGAGCAGCCAATCCAGGCCCAGCAAGCTCACATAAAAGGAGTTGCAGGGCAGAGGAGAGGTCAGTTACTGCTGGGAACTCAAGCAGTGAGGACTGAGCTTGATAAGTTTACAGAGGGGATGGTATGACAGCACTGCCTACAATGGCATGTGGCCCATCAGCGACTGCCAGTAGCAAAAATCCCCAGCGGCAGGAGACAGGACACTAGATGGGCAGGGCTCTGAGTTACTACAGAGAATTATTTCCCAGGTATCTGCCTGGTGGGTCTTGCCCACATGCTCAGGGTCTAACTGATCACCATATTTGGGGTCGGGCAGGAATTTTATCCCGGGTCAGTTTGGCAGAGACCCTGGGGGGGTTTTGCCTTCCACTGCAGCATGGGGCCCGAGTCATTTGCAGGTTTAAACTAGTGTGAATGGTGGATTCTCTGTAAGTTTAAAGTCTTTAAATCATGATTTGAGGACGTCAGTAACTCAGCCAGAGGTTAGGAGTTTATTACATGAGTGGTGGACGAGATTCTGTGGCCTGCAATGTGCAGGAGATCAGACTAGATGATCATGATGGTCCCTTCTGACCTTAAAGTCTATGAGTCTATGACTGTGTCTCTAGCAGGCTGAGAGACCTGTGACACCTTGGACAGAGCAACTGCTGGCAGGGACCCGGGGGAGCAAGAGTGAGCTCCTGGCTGACTGCTGGGACTTGCTGGCTGATGCCGCAGAGAAGTGGCCCAGGGAATTGAAGCAGCAGAGATGGAAGTTAAAGAGGTTCAGCTGGAGGCAGCTATCCACAGGGTCCCTTGGCCAGGAACTGGAGAAGTGGGTGGGCCTGGGTCCCCCCCATTCGCCACTGGGGAAGTGGCTTGACTGGTGGACAGTGATACCTAACCCCGGAAGGGGGAAACACAGATGGTGACACGGCTGGAGGGCCGAGTCATAGAATCATAGAAGAATCATAGAAGATTAAGGTTGGAAGAGACCTCAGGAGGTCATCTAGTCCAACCCCCTGCTCAAAGCACGACCAACCCCAACTAAATCATCCCAGCCAGGGCTTTGTCAAGCTGGGCCTTAAAAACCTCTAAGGATGGAGATTCCACCACCTCCCTAGGGAACCCATTCCAGTGCTTCACCACCCTCCTAGTGAAATAGTGTTTCCTAATATCCAACCTAGACCTCCCCCACTGCAACTTGAGACCATTGCTCCTTGTTCTGTCCTCTGCCACCACTGAGAACAGCCGAGTTCCATCCTCTTTGGAACCCCCCTTCAGGTAGTTGAAGGCTGCTATCAAATCCCCCCTCACTCTTTTCTTCTGCAGACTAAACAAGCTGAGTTCCCTCAGCCTCTCCTCATAAGTCATGTGGCCCCAGCCACCTGATCATTTTTGTTGCCCTCCGCTGGACTCTCTCCAATTTGTCCACATCCCTTCTGTAGTGGGGGGACCAAAACTGGACGTAATACTCCAGGTGTGGCCTCACCAGTGCCGAATAGAGGGGAATAATCACTTCCGTCGATCTGCTGGCAGTGCTCCTACTAATGCAGCCCAATATGCCATTAGCCTTCTTGGCAACAAGGGCACACTGTTGACTCATATCCAGCTTCTCGTCCACTGTATTCCCCAGGTCCTTTTCTGCAGAACTGCCGCTTAGCCAGTCGGTCCCCAGCCTGTAGCAGTGCATGGGATTCTTCCGTCCTAAATGCAGGACTCTGCTCTTGTCCTTGTTGAACCTCATCAGATTTCTTTTGGCCCAATCCTCCAATTTGTCTAGGTCTCTCTGGACCCTATCCCTACCCTCCAGCTTATCTACCTCTCCCCACAGCTTAGTGTCATCCGTGAACTTGCTGAGGGTGCAATTAATCCCATCATCCAGATCATTAATAAAGATGTTGAACAAAACCGGCCCCAGGACTGACCCCTGGAGCACTCCGCTTGATACCGGCTGCTAACTAGACATCGAGCCATTGATCTCTATCCGTTGAGCCCGACAATCTAGCCAGGTTTCTATCCACCTTATAGTCCAGGGGTCGGCAACCTTTCAGAAGTGGTGTGCCGAGTCTTCATTTATTCACTCTAATTTAAGGTTTTGTGTGCCAGTAATACATGTTAACGTTTTTAGAAGGTCTCTTTCTGTATGTCTATAATATATAACTAAACTATTGTTGTATGTAAAGTAAATAAGGTTTTTAAAATGTTTAAGAAGCTTCATTTAAAATTAAATTAAAATGCAGAGCCCCCCGGACTGGTGGCCAGGACCTGGGCACTGTGAGTGCCACTGAAAATCAGCTTGTGTGCCGCCTTCGGCACGCGTGCCATAGGTTGCCCACCCCTGCTATAGTCCATTCATCCAATCCATACTTTTTTAACTTGCTGGCAAGAATACTGTGGGAGACTGTATCAAAAGCTTTGCTAAAGTCAAGATATATCATGTCTACTGCTTTCCTCATATTCACAGAGCCAGTTATCTCATCATAGAAGGCAATCAGGTTGGTCAGGCATGACTTGCCATTGGTGAATCCATATTGACTGTTCCTGATCATCTTCCTCTCCTTCAAGTGCTTCAAAATGGTTTCCTTGAGGACCTGCTCCATGATTTTTCCAGTGACTGCGGTGAGGCTGACCAGTCTGTAGTTCCCCAGGTTCTCCTTCTTCCCTTTTTAAAAGATGGGCACTATATTTGCCTTTTTCCAATCATCCGGGACCTCCCCTGATCGCCATGAGTTTTCAAAGATAATGGCCAAGGGCTCTGCAATCACATCAGCCAATTCCCTTAGCACCCTCGGATGCATTCGATCTGGACCCATGGACTTGTGCATGTCCAGCTTTTCTAAATAGTCCTTAACCTGTTCTTTCACCACTGAGGGCTGCTCACCTCCTCCCCATACTGTGTTGCCCAGGACAGCAGTGTGGGAGCTGACCTTGTCTGTGAAGAGGATGCTGTGGTACTTGGACTGAGGTGGGTCTGCAGGTGGAAAAGAAGATGGGAGAGGCACCACCAGGAGAGGGCGCACCAGCTGGCAGAGCTAATCCCTGTGATGGCCAGCAGGAGGCGCTGCTGTGGTGAGTGGACCCCGAGACAGAGACCCTGCCCCAAGGGAAGGAATCTGAGCCCAGGAGCTGGGGCTATGAAAAAGACCAGGAGGGATGTCTTCCTAGAGAGGCCCTGGATCTGGAGCAGGACTAGCAGAGCTCTGCTGCTCAGAAGGAAGCGGGGGAACCAAGAGAAAGCCAGGGACTGAGGAAAGAAGGCTTTGAGCCTGGAAGTGTCAGAGGAACTGTGAGTTCATTTGGTGAGGACTCAACAGATTTGACCCCCAAGAGGGGCAATGTTCCTGTAAAACTCCTGGGTGCAAGTGAGCGCATTGGAGAACCAAGAGGAGAAGGGGTGGGGTGGGGTGACTGCAGTGCCCAGCCATGGAGTAATGTCCTCTGGGACCACACGCTGTCACCATAGCACTTGGTGCACATGTAAATGACGACACAAGGTGCAGGGCAATGGAGAATCTATCCCTTGGTCTTTCTCTGCTATGAAAAAATGACCTTCAGTGGCCAAACAGGTCAACATTAACCTATTAGTAGGAAACCCAGAAATAATCTATAGGATAAATACCTGGATGAGCTCAAAGGCAATCTGGTGCGGGTAGGAACTGTGCTAAACTCCTCTCCATCAGAAACTGCCCTCTCTGCATCAGACAATAAGATAGGAAGAAATATGGCTCCAAAATGTAGGTGTTAAATCACATCTGACCTTAAAGAATGTCTCCTAAGCAAAGCAAATGTGTTGGTTTAAGTCAGTAGTGCCTGATCTCTGCAGCACTTAAGGTTCTCGGAGCCTAAGAGGGTCACACCTAATTTGCATGTAATTTACTCTAACTCCACTTGGGATTTTTCTTGAAGTCTGCTTTGAGGGCTACAGAGTGAGGTGTATTAGTGAGGACCTGGCACCACTCTTCTCCAAAACCAGCTCCTTGATATCAGGCTTTGCCTTTGCAGTGGCCACGTGCATTATAGATTGAAGGTACAAGTCTCTCCATGTTTGGATTTGTGGTGGGAAAGGGCCAGTCACAGAGGCGAGCCCTCCCAAAGAGGCTTTGCAAGCGGCCGAGACGGTGACTCGGGAGAGCTGTCACTTCTTGGCAGGCTGGTATAGAAATTCAATACATCTTGCCCAGAAAACTTGCATCAGGAGATTGTTGTCAGTCAGTTCCTGGTCCCTTGGCTTTGGAGGGCGATCAGCTGAAACTGGGAAACTAAACGGCTTTGTTCTCGCCAAAGTCTCCAGGCCATTGATCAAGCGAATCGTGGCGCTCCTTGCTCCGTTTAATCCAGGGACGGCTGTCGCATCCTTGTTTCTGAATTGTATCTTGGCAAGGTCGTTCGGCTGCAAGCTGAGGCCCCTCCAAAGTTTAGATTTTTTAAATCCCTGAAAATGATATTTCTGGGCTGTTGAGAGTCAAGAAGTAGCTGCTGCTTTGCTGGGCGTGGAGTCCTGCAGGAAGTGGGGAGCCCCGCCGAGCTGTCTGCAAAGCTCATTCTGCAACTTGCAGCTGCTGCTGTAACTCCTGCCTATCTAGCACACAGACACACTCTCTTCCCTCCTCCCCATCTCCTTTTGCTGGTACTGCGCCCCACTAGGGACACAGTGAAGCTGAGGGAAGCCCAAGGGTCAGGAGACCACAGCCTGAGATAAGCTGACCCTTATTATCATAGAATCCTAGAATATCAGGGTTGGAAGGGACCTCAGGAGGTATCTAGTCCAACCCCCTGCTCAAAGCAGGAGCAATCCCCAGACAGATTTTTACCCCAGATCCCTAAATGGCCCCCTCAAGGATTGAACTCACAACCCTGGGTTTAGCAGGCCAATGCGCAAACCTCTGAGCTATCCCCGCCAAAAAAATATAGCCTTGCATTGGCCAGGAATCGAACCCTGGGTCAGCTACTTGGAAGGCAGCTATGCTCACCACTATGCCACCAATTATGAGGGGGTATCCTCCACCGGACACCCAAACTTGCCTTTGCCCCAGACCCCCACAAATCTGCTGTGACTGATCTTGGTTTGCAACGGTAGTGAGGGTTCATCCTATGGGCTCAGTGTTTTCACAATACCAGAGTGCAGGCTTATCAGTGCAGTGACTGTCTGCTGCCCCATAACCACCTTCCCCAAACCCTAACCCGCTAGCCACCCTGTCCCCAGGAAAAGAGATGGGCTTTGCAGTGTGTTGGGAAGGCTGACAGATCCGAGCTCTGGCAGCCCATGGGTAGGTAAAGCGAGTTCAAAAGGCAAAAGCCCCTTATGGACGACATGCTACCAGCAGTTCCCTCCCTCTTAAATCAAGGGAGCTCCAGATCAAATCCCCCCACTGATCACATCTGTCCAAGGATCACATGGGAGAGAAGCATCTCGGGGAACCTGATCTCAAACTCTTTAGGGTCTAACAAGTCAAAATGGACACCTTGAATTCCAGTTGGCAGCATGCAGGCAGCCAGTGAAGATCCCCAGAGCATGGGACCAGTCATGCGGAGGTCTTGCCTTCATATGCCACTGAGTAAGTGAGCAACTGCATTCTGCACTCGCTTCAGTTTCTGAGTGGTCTCAGTTTGCGGCCCCATGGAGAGCACGCTGCAGCACTTGAAGGTCGAGGCGACAAGGGGTGAGCAACAGTAGCAAGCCCCACATCACAATCCCTCCCTCCTTGCCAGCTGTAGATGGAACAAAGCGACTTGCCCATGGGTCTATCTGTGCATCCGTATCTCCCCAGACTAGGTAAAATGTTTCCACCAGGAATGCTGAACCCCTGAGAGCAAGGCGATGGGAAAGAGGAGTTAGGTTCAAGGAATCCATCCAGTCTCAGGGTCCCTGGCGTCTCATCTGGGATCTTTGCCCCACTGCTCTGAGATCTTGGAAAATTAAAGAAATGCCATCCATTTAGTTTGATCCCCAAATTGTGGCTTTATTTCAAACGGGGATAAAAAACAGGAGAGGAATCGAATTCTTGGCCATAATTTTGAAACCGTAAATGTTGTGCCTTTGCCCATCTTCTGATGCATGGGAAGAAATGCGACCACGCGATCCCCATCCTCAGCTACCTGCCCTGGCTCCTCACTCCTTCATTGCAGGAGTCAGTTCAAAACTTCCTTTGTTGCCGTTATACAACAAACCCTCTCCGCCCCAGTGGCTGGCGACCTTGAGCGGGTGGAGTGGCTTGAGTGTTCCCATGCTCCTCAGACCAATGCCTTCGGGACTCTCGCATGCCTGGCAAGGTCACCCACGGCGGCAAGGTCGAAGGTGAAGTTCCAGATGAACAATGATCCAATTCCTCCTGCCCCCAAGTCCTCAATGGCAGAGCAGGTGGATGAAGAGACAATTTCTCTCAATGGCTGTGAAGCGGATGAAGGCTGCAGCAGGATGAAGGTCTCCAACCACCTTGGTTTCCTTGCCATTGGATTATGATCCTCATCCTGCCAAGCACCGTGTGGATGCTGCTGTGCAACGGTGTCTCCACGTTAAAAGAATTCACGCCCACGTGTCTTCCACATTCACGGACCCCTTCCTAGTTAAGACAGGAGCTAAGCAGGGCTGTGTCCTTGCTCCATCCCTTTTCTCCATCTTCCTTGCTGTCACCCTCCTTCTCATTGTTGACAAGCTCCCCTCCGGGCTTGACATCCGATACAGAATGGATGGCAAGCTCGTCAACCTCGTTCACCTCCGATCCAAGACAAAGACTATCACTAAATCAGTCATTGAGCTCCAATATGCAGATGACTGTGCTCTGTGCATCCACTCGGAAGATCTTCAAAAAATAGTCGGTACTTTCTCTGAGGCCTGCAACCAACTCGGCCTCACACTCAACACCAGAAAACTAAAGTACTCCACCAGCAGGCTCTGAATCACCAAGATCCTGCTCCCATAATTCAGATCAATAAAGAGACCCTGGAGAATGCCAAGCACTTCCTTTTCCTCGGCAGCTATCTATCACAGAAAGCTGACGTTGATGAGGAAGTTCAACACCGCCTTCAATGCACCAGTGCAGCTTTCGGACGCTTGGGAAAACGTGTCTTCAAAAATCGTGACGTCAAGAATCAAACCAAGCTTCTCGTGTACCAGGATGTTGTTATCCCTGCTCTCTTGTACGGTGCCCAATCCTGGGTCATGTACAGTAGACATCTCAAGGTTCTTAAACAATTCCATCAATGGTGCCTCCGTAAGATCTTCAGAAACAAGTGGGATGACTAATGCACCAACATCAGTGTTCTGTCCCAAGCCAAAACCCCCAGTATTGAAGCTATGATCATCCACCACCAACTCTGTTGGGCTGGTCATGTTCTTCAAATGCCAGAAAATCGACTCCAGAAGCAGGTCATGTTCTCACAACTGAACCATGGCCAATGGACGAGGGGCAGGCAAAAAAAGCACTCCAAAGACACCCTCAAAGCCAACATGAAGATGTGCAGTATTGACATAAACTCATGGGAAACCCAAGCCCTTGACCGACCAAAATGAAAAAAGACCTTGTGGCAAGGATCCCAGTACTTCAAGATCCAATGGAGACAACAGGAAATGGAGAAATGGGAAAGGAGGAAAGAACACGCCACAGCCTGACTCAACAATCCAGATCTGTCCATTCCATTGGGAAATGTCTGCCCCAATTGTGACAAGGTCTGTGGATCCTGGATCAGTCTCATTAGCCACCTGCGGATCCACCAGCAATAACTGGCTATCATTTTATGGAAGACCATCATCCTCGAACTCTGAGGGATCGCCGCAGACAACAAATCCTCCATCATCCTGATTCAGGCAACCTTGCAGAACCTGTCTCTGCTCCCCTCCCTTCTCCAGAATGCAACAGCCTTATCACTGTCTGTCCCTTCTCATCAACTCCGTTCTGTGTCAAGTCTCAGTAGGGAACATCATTCCTTCCTTGCGTATATCTCTTCATTTTGCTCTCCTCCTGCTCTTGTTAATGAACTCTGTAACGGTTCTCTGGCTCCGATCCATGAACCAACCTCTGGATGGCTGCTGACAGCTGGCTGGTGACATGGTATTGGCTCCTCCTCCTGTCTTCTAGTTGCTACATCAGATGAAAGACAGTGAAAAATTAATTGCATATTTTCCTAGTGTTACTTTTCCATATCTCCAAAGTTTGCAGTTGCTGCAGGGACATTTTGCAGTGGGAATGGGTGGGATGCTGGTCCCTGTGATTGCAAATGGGAGGGGAGGTGGTCCACGAGACATCCTTTTGCTAAGATGTGGTCCATACTATGGAAAAGTTTGAGATGTTCTAAAGCCTCTTGTGATACAGCTTGTTTGGTAACAAAACCTTGGTCATATAGGACTTAACAGCTTTCAAGCTGCAGCCACTCAGAACTTCACAATGACAGCAGAAGCCTCAGACTTCAAAAGTCCCTGCCACTTGAACAAGGGAGAATCTTCTTTAAGTTCTAGCAATATAAGGCATATGACACACAGCTGAGCAGTTCTGATTCCATCCAGAAGAGGGCAATGTTTTATATACATACACTCCCCTGTCAGGTCATTAAAGTGTGAAAGAGGCTTTCCAAATAAGGTGTTCTGAATCATAAAGTGACAGACTAAACCATAATGGCCAATCCCAAATATTCAAAAATCACAAGTCAGGCCCCAAAATCATGAGATTTAAAAAAAATAAAATGTGGATTCTTTTTGTTAACCTTCTGCTTACAGAGCCTTTCAGGGGTACCTGGGTCATGTTTTCAAGCTTTTCTCTGCTACCATGAGGGCTAGAAATTCCTTTTCATTTTAAATTGAATCTGGGACTCTCAACTAATCACATGACTCCAAGAGCTGGGGCTTTTAGTAGAACATCAAATAGCGGGAGACTCACAATGAAATTGCAAGAGCTGGCCACACAGTAAACAGAAATGTAAACTGAGCAACTGAGTTATATACAAGTAGCAAGACACAGTTGAAATGGTGAAAATTATGGTGGATTTTAAAATTCTCTGATCAATCATTTAAATACAATTATGTATAGGTGTCCCTGCAGTGTCCCTTTACACTCTATTGTTTGTTGCTTATGTGCCCAGGGAAGAGAATGATTGTTCCCAGAAAACAAGTTGTGTTTTGTTTTCTCCCCATAAATATTGCATTGCAAGAGTGAATTACTGAGTCTCACAAGCAAATTGTTAGTGTTGGAAGGTTTGGATGGTGCTCACACCGGGAAAGGCGTGTGAGAGGAACGGCTGGGTTTGAAGAAATCCGATACCATTTTGATTGTAGGACCTGCGAAGGAAGCAGGGACCTGTCAGTTTGAATGGTCTGCAAAGTGCTAGGCACACCTGTGGGGCTGGTTAAATCAGCATGGGGATTTGCTTTTGTTCCCTGGGGAAACAGGATTTTAAATCCTATAGACTGGGTCCAAGAAGGCAAGTACCCCCTGGGCCTCAACAGAATCCACGCTGCGGATCAGCTGTGGATACCCTGCAGGGAATCAGCATCTTGGGAACCTTTGGGGGGAAAAGAGCAAGTGAAGGACACTGCTACAGAAACAAACCCTCCCACCCCAAATAAGAACACACACATCTCCAGAGATGATGAGTCCTCCTGCCTCTCTGCACATACCTCAGCCCTTTGCTCAGGAGATTGGGTTCCCAGGGAGCAGGGCCGGCGCAGCCCATTAGGCGACCTAGGCGGTCGCCTAGGGCACGGCTATTTTGGGGGCGCCGGCGCCGCGGCCGCCTGTTCAAATTTGGGGGCGGGACCTTCTGCCGCCGCTGTTGGGGGCGGGATTTCGGGGGCGGGACCTTCCGCCGCCTAGGGCACCGGAAGAGCTGGCGCCGCTACTGCCAGGGAGGGAAGCGTGGTGTGGTTTTAGAGCATCGCTCGGGACCCTGCTTGATGCTGGAGAGGAGAGGCTGTGCCGGTGTACCCAGCTTTGGGGTTCATTGTGCTGCAAGGGAAGCCCAGCTTCCCAGCTTTGGGGTTCATTGTGCTGCAAGGGAAGCCACCGCAACTTTTGAACCAGCCTTGCTAAGCAGAGCAGACAGTGGATAGAGCGTTGGAGCAGGACACAGGGAAGCTGAGATCTAGTCCCAGCTCCATCACTGGCTTCCCATGTGACCTTGGGCTAGTCACATCGCTGCTCCGTGCCTCAGTGTCTCTGAGTGGAGAAGAGAAATAAATTCCAAGGCCAGAAGGGAGCAGTCTCTAACCGTGCTTACCCCCCCATTGTTCAGTGACTCGAGAGCTAGGAATAAAAAGGCATTATATAAGGGCTTATTAGTGGCAGGGGTTTTAAACCCCACCCTGCTGCTGATGGGTGGGAATAGTTGTTGATTTGCTGATATTATACCCAGGGGTAAGGGAGTTTCATAACTCCATCTTTACCTAAGGAAGGCTCGGGTTATGGCTACAAAGGGAATGTGAAAGGCAGATAAAGTTCTGCATGTTAGAGAACTAGTCAGCCTGTGGCATCAGTGAGGGCTCTGAATTTCCTGGGGGTGGAGAAATCACCATTAGTGACTGTTTCGTCAGGCATGGGGATTTCCTGAACCGGTTCAGACCCCAAGAAGTCCTCAGTTTGAGTTCAGGTCAAGTTCTGGGAGGTCTTGTATCCAGGTTGGTTTGCCCGTAGCTGCTCTATCTATACCTGGCTTGCCTGAAATGAGACGCACCACGAGCAGTGAGCCTTGGGCTGGCTCCTTCCCTGAATCAGAACTGCCAGTTGTGCCTTGCCGAGAGTGACAGGGTCCGTTATTTTTATTTCAGGGCCGTGTCCTTCCAGGCTGCCTTCCCCTGCAGTGCAGAGGACACAGATTTCCCGTGAAAAGAGGGATCTTCACAGCGCATTGAGGCCCTCTTCCAGTTTCAGCCATTTGACAGTCAAACTTTGGAGCTCATGTTTTTTAATGTAAGGATAACTCACAGGGATGCTACTGGCCCCAACTTGCCCCTGTAAATCACCCAGAAGCAGCCTGGCTTTGTGAAGCATGGAATGGTATGTGCTACAGCTCATAATGCTTTGGCCTTCACTTAGACAGCAGGGGGAATCTTAAAGCCCTTAATGAAGAATAATTAACTTGGTCTCCTTTGAAAACCTCACCCCAAGGGAGTTGGGCACTCAACCCCTACTGAGGGGCAGAGATCAGGGCCAGAACGTTTAAAGCTGCTCAGATTCAGCACCAGAATAAGTCGCTAGATTTACATGCTGGGTGCTGAATTCTTTCGCCAATTTGGTCTCGCCTATTTAATGGGCAAGGACCCAAGTTAGAACAGGGTCGTGACAAGCTTTTGCCTTGCACACAAAGAGCCACCCAGCTTTAGAGAGGGAGGAAGAAGTGCGGTGTAGTGGTTAGAGCATGAGTGAGGGCATTATCCGATCTTTCACCTTTCTCTCTCGTCTCCCTCCCACCATGTTCTTGTGCCCAGTCAACTATCCCACACCCCGTGCTGTTCAGGAAAGAGGTTATTAACCCCGTATTTATTTCCCACTTTTAAAAGTGGGAAAGAAATGCCTGGAAGAGGGTGAGAGGTTGCAGTTCTCCAGCCATTTCCATCCCAGCCAGACATAAAGCAAGGCTGGCCCTGGTCACTCCCACAGCCCGGTACCTCTCTCGCTGGGAGGGATCGTGGCTTTCTTCCCAGAGAAGATCACTCACTGACTTCCAGGATGTTTTCTCGTTTGAATGTCTGGGATGCTCCTGGTGCGCCAGCTACAGGCGAGTTAAATAAGCTGCATATCCCCCCTTCCAATGGGACAGGTGAGAGTTATCCCCATTTTACAGATGGGGAAGGAGAGGCATAGGGGAGAAGCCTATCCAAGGTCACCCTGGATGTCTGTGGCAGTTCCTGGACTAGAACCAGCAGCTCCTCACTCCCTGGCTAGGGCTCAGGCTACTAGACAATACAGCCTCCCTGCCAGGAGGGAAGGAAGTTGGAGCCATGAGCAGCCAAGCGACAGCATAATCTCCATTAGCCACGTCTCTGGCTATTGCGTCTCAGAGCCGTGAGCCCTTACGTCGGGAACATCTCCCCCTTCCAGAGGCTTGCAGGCTATGGGACTGGGACTCCGAATGCAGCTACACCAGTGATGTCCTCTGGGAACTCTGAAACGAATCACCCTGTCTTTAAACCTGTGACTAATGCAAGATGCCAGCGTCTTCTGCCCACAGGTATAAGGTGTCTCTGTTGTCATGGAAACAGGCTCCAAAGGGGGGGTGGGGGGCTTTTTAATTTTTATTGCTGTATAAAGGCTTAAGCACCTTTTTTATTCTCCCAGCCAAGAGATCAGGGCTTTCCTCACCCCTGCCATGGAGGTGTGTTTGCAAAAGTATCTGCAGCACCATCACCAAAAAAGCCCACCGAAATTAAAAATCTCTCCTTTCTTTGCTGCAGGGGCTGATGGAAATGCCAAGCATTGGGTGAGGAGAGCTCCTCATCTCATTCTGTCAGCAGCTCTTCAAGATCAGACCAGGTGGGACCTTGGAGGACTGGAACTGGCTGCGGGCACAGACAGCCAGGCCCTTCTCGTGACCCTGACCAAATCCCCACTGGCTTGGAGCCAGGGAGGAGCAGGAATATGGATCTGGTCTCCCAGCTGCCTGGAAAGGATATCATTAGAGAGCACGGGCTTAGCCAGCCTGGCACGGTGCAAATTAAGGAGTCAGTTCATGTCTATCTCTCCATAGACCCGGCTTCTGTTTTTATTCGAAGGGGTTTTACTGCTTCCTGCTGCACAAAAGCTCTCCCTCGCTCGTTCGCTTCAAGGCCAAATGGAGGTGAAACACAGCTGGGAAAAGACGTGAGACCAGCACACGCAGACACGCGGGCGAGCGAGACCGCGCACGTAAGGGTGAGCAGGTGGAGTAGCGCATGCGCAGGCTTGACTGGGGTGGGGATCCACACCCAGGAGTCTGAGCAGGCTGTCTCACGTGTGTGCAGGCGGGGGTTGTTCCAGTGCACGAGGATGACTGGCCAGACGGGTGGTGAGCAGAAGTGACTTTTTTCCAGCCTGCAGCTGATGGGGGGGTCCCGTCCTCTCCTCCCTGCTGCAGACCCAGGCACTGTGATTACCATTGGTATTATGGTACCAGCTGGAGGGCCCATCTGAGATCAGGGCCCCATAGTGCTAGGTGCTGTATATGCATGTAGCATGTACACAGCAAAGAGCTTAAAGCAAGGGTGGGAAAACTATGGCCCGCAGGCCGGATCCAGCCAGTCAGGGCTTTGGATCCGACCCACGGGATTGCCAGCCCTGTGGCGCCCCCTGCAGCTCCCATTGGCCAGGAACGGGGAACCGCGGCCAATGGGAGCTTCGGGGGAGGTACCTGCAGGCGAGGGCAGCATGCGGAGCCCTCTGGCCTCCCCTCCCCCAGGGGCCAAAGGGACGTGGTGCTGGCCACTTCCGGGAGCAGTGCGGGGCCAGGGCAGGCAGAGAGCCTGCCTTAGCCCCACTGCATGCTGCTGCCACCCCAGAGCCGCTGCAGGTAAGCGGTGCCGGGCCAGAGCCCGCACCCCAAACCTCTCCTGCACCCCACACCCCAACCCCCTGCCCTGAGCCCCCTGCTGCACCCTGCATCCCTTCTTTACCCCAACCCCCTGCCCTGAGCCCCTGCCACACCCCGCCCCCCACCTGTGAGCCCCCTTCTATATAATAATAATAATAATAATATGGAGATATACCTATCTGTTAGAACTGGAAGGGACCCCAAAAGGTCATTGAGTCCAGTCCCCTGCCTTCACTAGCAGGACTAAGTACTGATCCCTAAATGGCCCCCTCAAGAACTGAATTCACAACCCTGGGTTTTACAGGCCAATGCTCAAACCACTGAGCTATCCCTCCCCCCTGCCCTGAGCCCCCTTCTGTGCCCCAACCCTCTGCCCTGAGCCCCCAACCCCTGTCCTGAGCTCCCTCCCACACTCCGTACCCCAACCCCCTGCCCTGAGCCCCCTCCCATGCCCCGCACTCCCTCCCGCACCCCAACCCCCTGCTCCAGCCCTCTATTCATGGCCCTGCGTGTAATTTCCCCACCCAGATGTGGCCCTCAGGCTAAAAAGTTTGCCTACCTCTGCTCCATCCGTTTGGCAATGCTGTCTCCCAAATAAGCCATGCTGCTTAATTTAATAACATCCTTTGCCCTTCTCTGGCATTTTCCATCCAAAGCACTTCTCAGACACTGTGAATTAATCCACACAGTCCCCCCGGGAAGCTGGTGATATTGTGCCTATTTCGAAATGGGCTCAGAGCGACTAAGGGCCAGGATTTTAAAGGTATTTATGTGCCTAATGATGCAGATTGGCACCTAAATGCCATTGAAATCAATGGGCGTCGGACATCTCGGCACTCTTAGAATTCATGCTAGGCTCCCACCTGCATTTTTAGGAGCCTAAATTCTTTTAAAAACCTGGTCCTAAATGACTCGCCCAGGGTCACACAGACTCTGTTGCAGAGCAGGGACTAGAACCAGGGCTGCTGATGTCTGTCTAGGTAGTTTTATGGCGCTAATCTCCACAGTATGTGGGTGGCCCAGCCCTGTGCCTGGCCTGAACCATTGAATCTTTCTTCCTGCAAAATAAATGCTGCACAGTAATTTTGGACCACGAGGGGGATGGGCAAATCTTACTTTTTGACTTTGCAGGGGTGAAAAGCGTGGCTGGGTGAATGTTTTAGTGCATGAATCTGCACCAGGTTAATGCGTCAAGGATCTGAGTTTGTGATGGGGATGAACCACTTCCCAGTGGGCTGAGCTTGGATATAGGCACCAAGTACCCCCCCCCCCCCCCCCCCCACACCCNACACACAATAAGTACCTACAAGGGGAACAAATATTTGATAATGGGCTTTTCAGTGTAACAGAGAAAGGTCTAACACCATCCAGTGGCTGGAGGTTGAAGCTAGATAAATTCAGCCTGGAAATAAGGCATGAATTTTTGACAGTGAGGGTAATTAACCAATGGAACAATGTATTAAGGGTCGTGTTGAATTCTCCATCACTACCCATTTTAAATCCAGACGGGCTGTGTTTCTAACAGCTCTGCTCTAGGAATGACTTGGGGGCAGGGCTCTGGCCTGTGTTACACAGGGGGTCAGACTAGGAGATCACAATGGTTCCTTCTGGCCTTGGAATCTATGAATCGCAAGCACACACTGTAGTCAATTGAAACAGGGGAAGGCAGGAGGATTCCCAAGCTAAAAAATTTAGTGGCCACTAAACAAATTCCCCACCCCGGATGAAGCAGACACCTAGGCTAATGGTCCGATTCCTTTTTACGAGCTTTTTCTCTCTATGTAATACAAACAAGTTAATAACAGCCTGAAGAAACCCAATCAATCATTCAGGAAACCCACCGGCACCTGTATCACCAGATTATACTTAGTGCTCCAAGTACAGGGCGACCCAGCTGTCTTCAGACTCCCGTAGCAGTGAGATCACAATAATCCTGTCCTGGGAGCCACACTGGATTTTCTTTTAGGAAAGTAGATTCTTAGCTGCCTGGGATTCAGGAAACCATCAAATGTCAAGAGAGCAGTCTGCCCTCTCACATAGCTGCTCCTCAGGCCAGAGTTCTTAGGGGAGAGGTCCCCAAACTGTGGGGCGCACCCCCCATTTGGGGGGGTGCGGCTGGGGCCTGGGCCAGTCCTCACAGAGAGCAAGGAGGGAGCGCCACCCTGCTCCGTCCACTCTTGGCTCCAGCCCTGGCTGCTGGCTTCACTTTGGCTGCCGGCCCCACACCCAGGGTCCCAGCTGCCGGCCCCTGGTCGAAGTTCTGCTCCTGGCCCAGCCCCTGACCCCAGCTGTGGCCCCAGCCTCAGCCCCTTACCTCTGTCTGCGTCCCCCCTTCCCAGAGCTATGGCCCCACTCCCGGCCCTGACTCCGGTGGAGGGGGGGGGGGGAGAGGGAAGGGGGCGCAGACAGGGGTAAGGAGGGACGTGAGGTAAAGAGTTTGGGGACCGTTGTCTTAGGGGCAGGGGTGATAATACAGATAATAATTAATAATAATAATACAGCACCTAGCACAATGGGGCCTCTAGGTCCTGTGGTAACATGAATAAGCATAACAATGCTGTAAGCTGCTGCTTCAGGATGAATGGATGATCCCAGGCTCTTAACCCTTGCAATGCCATGGACAAGTATGCAGCAGCCCCCTGTCAACTGGTCTCTTAAACCAGCACCCCTCCTGTCCTGACCTCCTCTTTCAGCCATAGACTCCTCACCCAACCCCCTCCTCCCAGCTCTGAAACCCTCCGTTGCCCAAGTGTGCCCCAACTCCCCATCCCAGCTTTCAAACCTTCCCCTCACCTCAGCCAACCCCTGTCCCAGCTGTGTTTACCCCTCCCCACAACTCCTTATCAATTCCCCTTCAGCTGGTATATCCTGCCACTGCTGCCTGCAGAGAGCTCAGAGCCTCCAGCCCTGCCCCCTCCCTGAGCATTCCCAGGGACCCTGCCCTGAAAGGTTGAACCTGTGCAGACTTTGCTAACTGATTTTTGAAAACCCTCCCATTACACCTCAGTCCTGTCCTCGCCTGTGGAGTTCACAGGGCCTGAACACTTGCCCCTCCAGAGCCAAAAATCTCAGGGATTTCCTTGTTGCGTTCAAGTTTGGGTACAAAGCGGATGCTGCAGGATGGGAGCAGGAATGCAAGAAATTCACCGTAACCCCCTTCTGCACCCTGGCCTGGCTCAGCAGCAGGCTGTGATTGACAGGGCCAGACACTGGTACTCTGTGCAGGAGGGTTTGGCGGGATCAGAGGGAGACAGCCAGGGAAGGGAGCTAATTTGTGTATTTTAAAGCTGCATTCTAAGCTCTTGTCTGTGGCACCTTCACACAGTAACTAGTGGTTTGGGAGATTCTTATCGATCTCCTGGTCTTAGAGGAAACCCATGTGTGCTTCAGAGCCAACAGAGCTGGGCTGCTCCCCACGGAGTCATAATAACTACAGGGATTTTACATTTATATGGCAGCTTTCAGCCTGAAGGACCTCAACCAAACTGTGCAACAGATTCAAGAGAACCCTGCACTGCTGCTCAAATCTCACATCCACACCCCCTTAATGTGAACTCAGGAGAACCCAAACCACTCACTTTCTCTCACACACGTACCTCCTTAGTGTGAGCACTGGAGAAGCCATGCTGGGAGGTAGCACCTTGCAGGACTGGGCCCTTGTTCTGGTTCTGAGCAGCTGCACACAGTCCCTAGAGAAACCTGCATGGGAGTGGAAGGTGCGCCAGAGGTCAGGATACGGGATATTATCATATGTGTGTCGCATGAGTATCAACGTGGCGTCCACTAAACGCCCATATTCCTGTCCCAGCATGCACTGGGCTCAGCATAAAACCTGAGATGCACACTGTGATAGGCAGTGTGTTGTTTGGTTGCTGGTCAGACATGAGCAAGGGATGGGCCCAGGATGCCATGAGATCCACCCAGGAATTAATCGGGCTCTGGCATTTCTAAGGCCTTATCTCCCTCCCTGAGATATTTGCACTGGTTTCACTGCAAGTGTGATGCTCATTCAGTTTAAACCAGGCTGAGTTCAGCTGCATTTAAGCTGATTACAACTGGTTTAAGCTAAATCAAAAGAAGCCACTTTTAAACCAAAATAGGTGTGTCTACACAGAGGTTAGCCCTGGTTTAGCTAAATCAATGGATACAGTTAACTGAAAGAGAGTCCCAAATGTGTTCCCCACTCTCCACCTCTGCATGCTTCCAAGGGGGGAGAAGAGAGGAGGGGAGGGGGGTTGGGTTGGTTTTTAGGGAAGGACCTTATTACTAGGCAAAGGCATTACCCTCTGAAACTTACGAGACTCCAGCTGTGAATAGATGCTCTCAGGAATTTGAACTCCAGCTGGGCAAGAGGCATTCTGGTATGTTTCTTTTAATGAATATTTCAGTGCTGCTGAAAGCCCCGGAGACCAAACGCTTCTGTTTAGCCACAGCGCTCACCTCTTTTGCAGGAGTTTCCCTGCAAGACAAGGAATTGAAAGAAAGAGCAGAGCCTAACTATGGACAATTTTGTGGGGATCGCAGAAAAGGGGAGTTTAATCTCCACGGATTTAATCTGTCCTCGGCCTTCTGCACTTGCCAACAAGGGGACCAGTGGCGATGGTTGCTTCCCTCTCTGTTGATCGAGACCCATCATGTCATTTCACCTGCGCCACCAAGTAGTGAATTCTGGTTGCAACTAATGTGGGCAGGATTTGAACGCTTGACTTGCAAGGAAAAGGCTCTAACACTCAGTCTCTGCTCCCTAAGCCATCCAGTCATGCACATGCTCTTGCAGCCTTCCGAACTCCACCTGGACATGCGCATGATCCAGGAGCTCTGGAGTCTTGTTTTGTGTGGCTAGGCATTCGGTCCTTCACACGGAGATTTACGGGAAGAAGGGAAGGGATCAGTCGTTTGTTTTCATCAGTTGGATGGACTTTCTCCAAGAGTCCAGCCTATCAGAGGGACCAATTCCTACAACACAGCAAGGGTGGCAGTAGCAGCAAAGCCAATGACCCTTCCTGGGCTGGATGTTACTTCCACATTTTGTGAGGAAGCAACAGGTTGATTTGAGTACGCCAGTGTCACAGGGACTCAGAGGCATCCACAGAGAGTGATTAAACTCAGGTACTTGGAAACCTGTAGATCCAGTGAGCATAACAGATGAACAGCTCTGTAGCACAAGGTAGTGGGGTTGTGGGCAGAGCAAAGAGTTGGCAATCAGGAGACTTCTGTTCCCCAACTTTGCCAAGTGCCCATGACTTGCTGTGTGACCTTGGGGAAGTCACGTGATTATCTAGCCTAAGTTTTTATTACTATGGCTTCTAAACACTGATTGCTCTGTGCCTCAGTTTCCCCATCTGTAAAATAGAGATAATATTATAATGAGCTACGATCTGCATGTGTGTGAGAGCGAGCACAACACTGCCATCTACTGGACAGAATCAGAGCTGTTCTACTATATGTTATAGGCTTATAATGCTACTTCCTAACAGAGATTCTCCTTTGGCTAAAAAGGCAAGCCGCAAAGTCCCGGTGCTTTTGTAGCAGGAGGATTGGGGTCCTTTTGCTGTGCAGTTCAGAGAAGTCCGGCTGCACAGCAACGTGACAACTTTAACAGTCCTAGACAATTACTGGCAGGCTACGGAGCTTACACACCTTTGTTAAGGGTATTGGGCTCCTCAGATGAACGTGCAAAGCATTATGATGACATGGGTGTTATTCTACGCCACGGGGCTACTCTTCATGGGCTACTCATCAGCAATGAGGTGGAGCCTGAGAGATGTGTGCCGGGAGTGCTCCGAGAGAATCCCTCATGCATTTTACCTGCTATCGTGTAAGGTTACACATTTTCCATTTAAATTGTCTTCCGTTTATATTTCATATGCCAACAGAGGTCATATCATTAGCATGGCTGTCGCGATCTGTTTTTCCAATGAGATGTACAAACTAGCCTTTAGCCACTTATGGTCATTAAAGATCCCATGGCATTATTTTGCAAGAATAGGGGTGTCTGGACAGAATATTTGCCTTCTGCTCCCCCTCCATTCCTCCTTGAGTTTCAGCTGGAGACAATGTTCTCCTTCTCATCTTGTACTAAAATAGTGTGGAATGTTGTTGTGCGCTGTTATGGCTGCATTTCGGTGGGTGAAATGATTCTTGTCTATATATTCCTGTCTATAGGGTCTGATCCAAAGCCCATTGAAATCAATGGGAGTCAGGGAGTTTGCCTCAGCTCATAATTTGTCAAGCACTTGGGGGATGGACAAGGCCTTTCACAAATGTGAGATCTGGCCCGATTATGATCGAATCGTATTACATTAGAGTAACGTTATGGTGATGATCCATAGAGCTAGGCTACTGAAGGTTTACCGGTATTCCTTCCTCAGTAAACTCCCCTAGTTCTGAGACATTGCGTTGATTGGCAATTGGTTCATGAATTACCATATTTAAGTCCAATGCTGTGACTACCCAATTACCGTCGCGCTACGCAAGGCTGTCCAGCGCTGCTGTTTGCCAAAGGCTTTCATTACCGGACCCCTCCCTTTGCTGTTCCGGTTACATGAGCTCTCGAGCGTTCATCCCAAGGCTTCATTAGCAGAAGTTGAGTCAACTAAAGGACTGCTTCGCAACCAGTCACGCGGCTAAGGGCTATGTGATCCAGACTGAGAAGCAAACAGTAGATGGATGGACTTGGCCCCAAATCGACGGGGAAGGACCCAGGTTGGATTGCACAGTGGTGAATGCCTCCCCCGCAGCAATTTTTGTTTTTACTTGTCTATTTGCAGGCAGGCAGGTGCAGTCGGTGCCGGTGAGCCGGGCTGGGTTGACAGCCTGGAGACCTGCAGCCGTGCGAGCTTGCCTCAGCGTGTCAGGGCTTTCCTGGAAAGCCCCCCTGGCTCGTTCTCCCCCATGGCCTCTCTGCTGGATAATTGCCGTTTGTCAATGATGGGAACCCCACTTGTCAGTTCCGGCTCGGGTGAGGTGCTGTTTAGATACTTACACGGCCTTGTCGCCATAGCAACCATGCATGGACCGTCTCCTCACAGCACCTCTGTGAGGTGGGGTAGGGCTGATGTCCTGACTTCGCTGCTGGGCACTGAGACACTGAGGGACTAAGGGATGGGCCCAAGGTCACACAGGGAGTCTGTAGCAGAGCTGGGAATGGAAGGCAGGTCTCCCAGCTCCCACTTCTATCTGCTTGACCATCCTTCCTGATCCTTTCTCAAAGTGAGCCTAGAAAGTAGTGAGGGCTCATCTCTGTCTCCCAGAGCCCTCACCTGTGGACCCCGCACCCCAGCCTCAGTCTCTCCCACCCCTTTCTATCCCTGCCCTAGATGACATCACCAATACAGCTTCACCCCCAAACAGCACCATGTCCCTCTTACCCCCGTCCCAGGGCCTGGAGATCAGTGACTGGGTGAAGCTGAACCCCAGCAAGGGTTCCCCAGCCCCCCAAACTCAGCTGCCTTTCCTCCAGACTTTGCAGCCCTCGCTGGCCCTTCAGGGTCCTGGACCCCGTTGAAGCCCATTCTTGTGCGGATCAGCCAAGAAAAGGGCAAAAGAAAGGAATTAGTTAAGGCAGGAGGAAGGATGCTCTGGGCGCCTGGCAAGTTCCACCAAGCTCCTCTCTGCTCCCCAGCCCGGTGAACATTACTCTCAAAGGAAACGCCTGCAGAGGAGGCTGCTACGGGGAGAAAGACAGGAGGGGCAGAAAAGGGACCCGCTTGGACACAGGAATCCCCACTGAGTCAGGTCTGTGCTTCCAGACAGCTCCCTCCTGCACACACCGTTCGTTTGTACAGGCCAGGCAGGACCTGAGAGCTTGTGCCTGCGTCAGCAGAGCTCAGATCTCCTAGAGCCACTAGGGTTGCTGACTTTGTAATATTTAAAAACCAGTCACTCCAGCAGAAGTGCCAGAACCACCTCTGCCCCACCTCTTCCCCCAGGCCTCCGCCCTGCCTCGCCCCTTCCCTCCAGGCCTCACTTCCGCCCCGCCTCTTCCCCCCAGGCCTCCCCCTGCCCCGCCTCATCCCCCAGGCCTCCCCACTGCCTTGCCCCTTCCCCCCAGCCCTCCCCCCTGCCCCGCCCCTTCCCCCCAGGCCTCCCCCTGCCCCGCCTCATCCCCCAGGCCTCCCCCCTGCCCCTTCCCCCCAGGCCTCCCCCCTGCCTTGCCCCTTCCCCCCAGGCCTCCCCCTGCCCTGCCTCTTCCCCTGAGGCCCCTCCCCTGCCCCACCCCTTCTTCCTGAGGCCCCATCCCCTGTTCGCTCCTCTTTCCCTCTGCCCCCTCCCTGTGTGGGTCAGAAGGGACTCGCCTGCCGAACCGGGTCTGGGAGCTGCAGCCGCCTGATGCAGGTAGGCGGTGGCCTCGGTTGAGTAGAGGCTGGTGTGGGTGATGACCCAGCACCTCCCCGCCTGCAGTCACTGGACTCTGGGTGTCCGGTCAGTAGATCTGACTGGACACCATCAGGTCCCCTTTTCGACTGGACTTTCTGCCCAAAAACCAGACACCTGGTCACCCTAAGAGCCACTTTGTTACAAAGCAGCAGAGCTGGGGATGTCCTGACACCCTTCTAATGGGGCTTCTCCCGCTGGGAAGTCAGTTACATTTCAGCATGAAGCATGCCAGGCAGAGATAGGAAAGCCTGGGCCCACCCCCTCTGAGCCAGCCCAGTCCATTCCTCGGGGCTTTGTCCCCTCTAACTTTCTGTTCTCAGGCAACACACAGTGTCTGCCGCATCCCCTGCCTGGGACGCTAGAGATAACAAACCTCCAGATTAGGCTTCAGACCGTGCATGTCTACATGACACTGTAATTCAATTTATAGGCCACAACCTCCCCTGAAGGCCTTTTATGAGACGGGGATCTCTGGAAAGGCAGCATACAGTTATTTCATTCAGACTCCAAACCCTGCACAGATCCTTCCCCCATGACTTTGCCCTTTCCGCCATAAAGCCTGGCTGGCTCAGGGCTCTGACCTCTCCGTGACTAGTTTGTCCCTGTCCCATGGCAGTGACAGCCCAAAGCTGAAGCCATCTTGCCGGGCGGAGGGCAGCAGTGACTAGAAGGTAGGCATATCCCTAGAGCAGGGCCTGGCGGAAGCAGATGAGGTGCCAGAGAAGCCTGCCCCAGAGGAATTATTGCTACCATCACCCTAGTGGGTGCCCTGCCTTTCTCTCTGTCTGTTGTACCTTGAGCTCAGCCGGCCGATGTGGGCGGTGTACCTTCTCCCGGCTATTCCTAGGACGCGCAGGAGCCTCTGGAAAGCAGGGTTCTTGCTTCACCATCCCATTAGCTTCAGCACAGCAATGGCCGGCGCACCTTTTTGAAAATGGCTAGTGGTTTTGGGGAGTCCCTTTAAGGTGCCTTAAGACAGACCCTTTAAAGCAGGGGTGGCTAATCTGAGCCTGAGAAGGAGCCAGAATTTATCAATATACATTGCCAAAGAGCCACAGTAATACGTCAGCAGCCCCCCATCAGCTCTCCCACCCCGCTCCCAGCACCTCCCACCCACCGGCAGCCCTGCTGATCAGCACCTCCCCTTCCCTCCCTGCACCTCCCGGTCAGCTGTTTCCTGGCATGCAGGAGGCTCTGGAGGGGATAGGGGAGGAGCAAGGACATGGCAGGCTCAGGGGAGGGGGCAGGAAGGGGTGGAGTGGGGGCTGGGCCTGTGGCAGAGCCAGGGGTTGAACAGTGAGCACCCCCCGGCCCATTGGAAATTTGGCGCCTGTAGCTCCAGCCCTGGAGTCGGTGCCTATACAAGGAGCCGCATATTAACTTCTGAAGAGCCGCATGTGGCTCCGGAGCCCCAGGTTGGCCTCCCCTGCTTTAAAGAGACCCAAAGCTCAGCCCAGACCCCAGGGCTCCTTAATCCCAGCCCACCTCTAAGCACTAGCAACTGCTTCAGTGAGCCTGTGTCTGGACGAGACAGGGACTCATCCAGGCACTGGTCCAAATTTTGCTCTTGGTGAGCGTCGCAGGGTGATGCTGGCCCTTTAAGAGGAAGCAGGGCCATGCACCTGTGACCCATCAACTGACCCCCTGTGACCCATCAGCTGAGAGCTGGGTAGGAAAGGGGCAGAGAAGGGACATAGGGATCTCACTGCCTGTGCCCTGGGAACAGGGAGCTCTCCTGAGCGAGGGCTGCCAGCATCCCCTGGCTGGCAGGGGAGGCAAAAGGAACCTGAGAACAAAAGAGGGAAAGCCCCTGGGAGCTGCAGCCCAGGCTGGGCTGAGGTACTGTGGTTTTGTTGATTTGACCTAAGTTTGGACAATAAAACTGCCTAAAGGTGACTGTGTGTGAGTCACTGGGGAGAAGCAAGCCCCAGCTTGTTGTTATACCAGATTAAATCCAGAGTAACGCCACTGACATTTACACCAATCTCAGAGCGGAGTTTGGCCCATCGACTCGGCAGTGTGAGTAGGCAGGTCCCAAACACTAGATCACGGGTAGCCTTAAGTCACGGCGAGGTGAAGTCCCTACAGAAAGACGACATTGCTGAGAACAGTGTCAAGTCTCTGGCCGGCAAGCACCCTGCGCTCAGAAACGCGGCCCGGCTGGGTCCAGGGCAAGGGTGTTTATTAATTTCGTCATCCCTGTCCTCCAGCCCCTGACGAGAGGAATTCTCCGGATGGGTCTCCAGCCAGGGCTAAGCCAGTCCCTGCCCCCAGGCCCTGTTGTCAATGGCAGTCAGTGACAGAGATGCAAAGGAATGTGTGAGAGCTATGGGATGAGAGGGGGCTAAAGGATCAGCCTCTTTCCCTCCCCCCCTCCCGCACACCCCAGTGGCCTTTGTGCAAACAAGAATGGCTCCTTTGAAGGGTGGGCGGCTGCTCTCTGGGCTCCATTGTACTATGCTAATAAGATGCACTTCCCGCTTATCAGCCCGCGCAGAGAGCCGGCCTCAGCCAGGCTGGGCTGGGACCTGACCTTTCCCATCCCAGCAACCTGCTCCCTGCAGCCAAGAGCCCCCAGGTCTCTCTGCTGCTTAGCAAAGGTTGAACCCTCCAGCAGCGGGCTGCCTGCTAGACAGGGGGCCGGGCTCCCCCCGAGCGAGCTGTGCCCTCATGCCTCCAGCAGTTATTGTGGAGTCACGCCACCCTTTTCTCTGGTAAAACAAATTAAGTGAGTTTAGTGTGGATGCGAGGAGCCAGCTCACCAGGGAAGCACCACAAGCGAGGTACAGCATGGGGAGCAGCAGCATTGGTTTAGTAGTTAATGCGCAGGGCTGGGACTTTAGAGTTCTGCTCTGCCACTGATTCACTCTGTGCCCTTAAGTAGGTCATTTAGCCTCAGTTTCCCCATCTGAGAAGCGATAATGTAATAAATCTGCAGCCACCTACTGTCACAGTCGTCACTTTGCTGCAACCATGGCTGCTCAGCTCCTGGGGCAGCGTGACAGTCCTGAGCGGCGAGTCCCTATGGGGACACCTCAAACAATACAGCCACAAACGAACAGGGCCCTCCTGGCTTCCCCCCAAGCCGCCATCACCCAACGGCGACAGACTATGGAAGCCCCCAGCGCTCCTTCTCCAAGCCAGAGGGCACTGACTATCGTCCGCACACACAGGGCTGGGACGGTGAGGAGTGAGCAAAGCCTCCTTGTGCTGGGGCAGAGACGATGTGCCTCATCTCTTCACAGCTCCCTTCAACAGCCGACCCTCCTCCCTTGGCTTCGGAGGCCAAGCGACAGCCTGAGCCACAACTTCAAAGCGCTGTGTATTAACAGGCTAGTGTAGGGCCTTCTAGCCCAGCTCTGTCGACCCTGGCTAGGTGGCAGGGCCGGCCTTAGGGAAAATGGCGCCCATGGCGAACTTGTATTTTCCTCCCCCCTCCCCCCCATTGCTCCTGGCCTCTGGAGGCTTCCCAGGCTCCCCACCCTCCTGTGCCCCTAGGCCCTGCATCCCCCTCCTGCGCCCCTAGCCCCTGCACTGTGCCCCCTTTGCCCATGTTGAGAAAGTAACCTGGATGCACAGAGCCCTGACGTTGCTCCTCACTCCCCCCCCCCACAGCCCCCTGGGGGGCACAGAGGAATGTTGGGAGGGGCATCAGTATCTGTGCATCACCGCTCGCCCCCCTCCCCCCCATTCCTCCGCTGGGAGAAATCTGGGTGCCCCCCCCAGCGCTCCCCTGCCAGCCAGGAGCAGTTTCTGACTCTACACCAGCAGTGCTCACCTCTGTGCTGCCGCACGGCGCCCCCATGACCATGGTGCCCCAGGCAACTGCCCAGGTGCTCCCCCAAGGCCGGCCCTGAAGATGTGCCTTTTAATGCTCTCTGCCCCCCCACGCCTGCAACGGCCAGTGCCAAGCCGCCCAGGGCACCGGGGAGAGGGGGAGGGGGAGAGGGGCCCCTCCCAGCACTGGTCAGTGATGCACAGCCAACGGCACCAACCCCGCGTTAACCAACACAACGAACGGGGAGACCCCTGCATCTCGGCTGACAGCACCGACAGCCGCTCCGATTACTGAAAGAAAGCCCATTCTCCCCTGCCCCCACTCTCCCCGAGCCCTGCCCCCACTCCCCTGCCCCCGCCTCTCGCCGAGCCCTGCCCCCACTCCCCTGCCCCNTCCCTCACACAACCTCTGGGCTCTGGACAAGCTTCAGTTTCTTTTTGGCACCCAAAATCCATAGAAAGGAAAGTCTTGTGGTGAAGGGGCAGGAATAGAACTTAGGAGATGTGGATTCTAGTCTTGGCACATGAGCTTTCTATAGGACCTTGGGCAAGTCACTTAATCGCTCTCTGCCTCAGTTTCCCCATCTGCAAAATAAGGATACCAGGGTTGTGAGTCTACATCCATTGAGATTTGAGGCATGCAGCTGGAAGGTGCCATGGACAGGCAAAGTACCATCCTTCTGTAACAGTGACATTCACCTCGGCATGGGGGTTCTACACTACGTCAGTCCCACTTAAACCGTCAGTGGGATTGAAGCAGGGGATGGGTTTTGGGCTGGTCCTCTGCTGAGGGATGAATTCCACCCCTCCTGGGCTGTATATGGTAGATTCCAGACTAGAGCTGGTCAAAACATTTTCAGGCAGAAGAGTTTTCTAACGGCTAACGCTGATTCAACTAAATCGAAACATTGTGTGGGAACTTATATTGAGTTTGTCAAAAAGTCAATGAAAAATGATTGAAACATTTAATATATTCAAAGTCAAAATAAAAAGTGTTTTGACCTTCTTGAAACAAAACATTCTGATAAAGTCATTTAGAGATTTCCTACACAACATTTTTTGGAAATTTCATTTTTTTGGTAAATTTCAAAATTTCGACTTTTCTTTCTGATTCAGGACAAGGGGGAGCTTTCAAGTGTCGGAATTCCCCGCAGAACAGAAATTCCAAGATTTGACCAACCCTGCTGCAAACGTTTCCAGATTTAGCCAGTTTTGTTGCCCCTTTCGCCGTTCAAAAAGGTTGAATATTGGATGTGCTACCGGGAGAGATTTAGCAACAGACCTGTACTCAATCTACTGAAATTGTTCTGATAGCCGTGGGTCGCAGTGTCTGTTTGCTGGCAGGAGACGGAATGGTGCCAGTGACCTTCCGGCGCGTGGGAGTCCTGCCCAGTGCAACATGAGCTACTGTGTGATTAATGGAT
This sequence comes from Platysternon megacephalum, assembly GCA_003942145.1. Classification (NCBI taxonomy): domain Eukaryota; kingdom Metazoa; phylum Chordata; order Testudines; family Platysternidae; genus Platysternon; species Platysternon megacephalum. The sequence goes on from QXTE01000223.1 coordinate 378,562, forward strand.
TCAGGGGGCTCCCCAGCCGAGTAATTATGTTCAACGAGGATCTGTCAATACAATTTGCTATCCAGTGTCACTTTACACCGAGTATAATGAGTTGTGGTCCCCATGTAAATTGAGTGTCACAGGAAATACTCGCACGTAGTGTTGGAGAATGAAAAATACAGAGAAACAAACGGCAGCTGAGCTGCTAGAGGCTGAGGGGGTCAGGCCACGGTAACTCCAAAAGGGCAGGCAGGATGGCTGCTAATGAACCTTGGTCGGATCCTGCACAGCACTACACGCCTTCTGGAAGGTACGCAGGAGTCGGGACTCTCAGTTCCAGCATCTCACAGAATCGAGCTGAGCTTCTGTCGGCCCAAGGTGTGAGCAGCACGTCACAGGGTCTGGACTCTCCTATTGTTTGTATTTTGATAGCGCCCAGATAATCCGAGATCGGGGGCTCACGGTGCTGTACACGCACAGTGAGAGATGTTCTTGCCCCAAATTGCTAACAGTTTCAATAGACAAGAAGGACGAAGGAAGTTTCATCACCCCCATTTTACAGAGGGGGATCTGAAGCACATACCAATTAAGTGGCTTGACCAAGGTCACGCAGGGAGTCTGTGGCAGAGCAAAGGATTTAACCCAGGTCTCCTGATTCCCAGTCCTGTGCTTTAACCACCAGGCCCAACTTTCCACATTCCTTGTTCCCCTCCTATCCATATACCGGAGAAGAATCCTCTACTAAAGGTCGGTCAATCGCTGCTCAGGCCAGATGCTGTTCTCGGTTACACAGGTGTCAATCTGGAATGATCTCTTCATTGACTTGACTGCAGTTACTCTAGATTTGTTAGACAGGGCAAACAACTATGTTCCCTATGGGGAACAACACTGCCCGTGCCCCTGGGCGGATGGACTGGGTGAGCTAACAGGCCTTTGCCATCTCTAGGTTCTGTGATTCCATGGCCCACTGGGCAGCTCCATAGGCCAAGCATGAGCCCTTGTATTCCAGTGAGCTCAGTGAAGTGTTAAAGGGACAGAGGCCATACAGCAGGCAGGGATCAGGGATAAAGAGCAGCAGAGAAAGAGGTCTCAGTCCCTGTCAAGTCAATGGGAATCTGTCCATTGACTTGAATGGGAGTTTGATCAGGCCCTTAATGAACTTGGCCCACTTAATCACTTGGCTTCCACCCCTTTGTTCCTCTCTTCCCCCTTCACTGCTTCTTGCTCCTTCAGGGCTTTGCACTGACATCCTGGTTAGTGAATTTTGTGTTGGAGGAAGGTGCCAGACTGAGCCACAAAACGGGCACAGCATGGGTAGCAACAGCACTGTCAGCCCTCTCCCAGAGGGGCCTCAGATTTCAAGGCCAGAAGGGACCGATGTGACCATCACAGGCCAGAGAACTTCCCCAAAAGAATCCCTAGAGCAGATCTTTTAGAAAACGGCCAATCTGGATTTTAAACTTGCCAGTGATGGAGAATCCCCCACGACCCTTGGGAGAGCGTTCCAATGGTTAATTACTTTCTCTCCTGATCCAGAGGGGCTGCGTCTTTGGATGACAAAGGAGTTCTTCCTCCATGGCCCATTCAGTCATTGGCCTCTCTGCAGAAACGCCTGTAGCACTGTAGGGCAGGGGAGAGATGGAAGAGCCCTTGTAATACTGCAGGGCAGAGTGGAGCCGGGGAGCAGAGCACATGGGGAGACAGAGGAGCAAGGGAGCTTGTGTGATGCTGCAGGGCAGAGCTGAAAATAGGCGAGGACCAAGGACAGAGTCCAAACAGAGATGGGGAGGGAAGTGGAAGAGGATCGACTGAGGGAATGGACAAGTGAGGTAGGAGGGGAAGGAAGAAAGGCCAGTCACAGAAACCAAGTCAAGGCTGTGCTGCAGCGGGGGAAGATTGAGAGGCAGAGTGACCCAATGGACAGCACACTGGCTGGGACTCAGGAAACCTGGGTTTTATTCCTAGCTCTGCCACTGGGTGACCTTGGGCAAGTCACTTTCCCTCCTTGTGCCTCAGTTTCCCCATCACTTAAATGGGGATAATGAGACTGCCCTTTGTTGTAAAATGCTGTGAGATCTACTGACAAGAAGAGCTCGACATTATTACTGCTCTTCAAGATGTATAAGATGCTCACAGCAGCTTCTTTTTCCCTCCACCACCTTGTCCCTTTTCCAGGCTCCAGCTCAAACAGTCTCTTTCATTCTTTGCTGCCATTTCTTAGCTGAACAATGACATCCTCTTTTCAATTTCAGCAAAGCCAGGGATGAGCTGCCTCTGGGAACAAGGGCTTGCGCTCTGCTTCTGCAGCGCCTGCTCCCTAGGGGTTCTGCTCAGATCTCCAAGGGCAAAGGATCTCCAGAAAGCAAAAAGCAAAGCCCAGGCTGCTGTCTCTTGGAATTCATTGCTGGGGAGGAGATCTGATGTTTCTCTCTCTCTCTCTTCCTTGAAGAATGTCATGAATTGGGGGTTGGAAATTGCACTGGCCCAAGGTCTGGGGTTTTACTATATTCAGCCCTGGAGCAGTCCTGAAAGATCCAGACTAGATGGAGGATTCAGTGACTGTTTTAACATTCCGTATCCTGCAAACCACCAATGCTAGACACACACACTTTAAACCATCTGAACGGGACTCTCAGCTTTCCTAATATAAACCTGTCATAGGCGCTGACACAGCCTGAAATATCAGGCCTCAAAGTCACGCCGTTTTGATTAGCAGCATCCTTTTTTTCTTTTCCGTTTCTGAGATGATTTCAGTAGCTGTGGTCTTGACAGCACACAAACGTTTTTTGTTTTAAAGAAAGAGATGCTGTGACGGGTTGGATCACAGAAACCCCCTTGGGAGCTGCCGCCCGATGTGCAAAGGCTACCTCTGTTCCTGTTTTCCCTGCCAGCTCGGTGGCTCTAGCACCCCGTCTTACTGAAGCCAGACACACCCATCTGCTCCAACACAGGCCCAGGGTCTGAATTACCTGCCCCAAAGCTGCAGGTTTACCTGAAAACAGCTCACAGAAGTGTGCTTGTCTTTAGCACTCAGATGCCCAACTCCCAATGGGGTCTAAACCCAAATAAATCCGTTTGACCCTGTATAAAGCTTATACAGAGTAAACTCATAAATTGTTCGCCCTCTATAACACTGAGAGAGAGATATGCACAGCTGTTTGCTCCCCCAGGTATTAATACATACTCTGAGTTAATTAATAAGTAGAAAGTGATTTTATTAAATACAGAAAGTAGGATTTAAGTGATTCCAAGTAGTAACAGACAGAACAAAGCAAGTTACCCAGCAAAATAAAATAAAATGCGCAAATCTATGTCTAATCAAACTGAATACAGATAATCTCACCCTCAGAGATGCTTCAGTAAGTTTTTTCTCAGACTGGACACCTTCCAGGCCTGGGCACAATTCTTTCCCCTGGTACAGCTCTTGTTCCAGCTCAGGTGATAGCTAGGGGATTCTTCATGATGGCTCCTCTCTCCCTCTGTTCTCTTCCACCCCTTTATATATCTTTTGCATAAGGCGGGAATCCTTTGTCCCTCTGGGTTTCCACCCCCCCTCACTGGAAAAGCACCAGGTTAAAGATGGATTCCAGTTCAGGTGACATGATCACATGTCACTGTAAGACTTCATTACCCACTTGCCAGCACACACATATACAGGAAGACTCACAGGTAAATACAGCCATCTGCAGACAATGGTTCTGGTTAATGGGAGTCATCAAGATTCCAAACCACCATTAATGGCCCACACTTTACATAATTACAATAGGCCCTCAGAGTTATATTTCATATTTCTAGTTTCAGATACAAGAGTGGTACATTTATACAAATAGGATGATCTCACTCAGTAGATTATAAGCTTTGTAATGATACCTTACAAGAGACCTTTTGCATGAAGCATATTCCAGTTACATTATATTCACTTATGTTTTTATAAAACTATTCCAGTTACATTATATTCACTTCTTATCATATTTTTATAAAACCATATAGACTGCACAACATCACAGATGCTTCATGCCATCTCCTGGAATCTCACCTTTGGGGTTGTATATATCTTTAATCTCTGACCCGACGGGTGAAATCTCAGACCCAATTAAATCAATGGCAAAACTCCTATTGATTTCAGTGGGGCCAGACTTTCATCCTAACAGTACATGAGTAATCAGCCATCAAAATCAAGATGCAATTAAAGTGGAGGGGGAGAACAATCAAGATAGTACTCAGAATGACATGATTCTTGAGATCTGATAGCTTAAGACATGCTCAGGCTAGGAACTCTGATGGGACCAGTACAAGCATTTTCAGGACCAGTAAACTTTTCCCAAGCTCTGGTCAGGGACTAGTGATCAGAAAGAAAGGAAATGAAAACCCTAGCATCAATACACAAAGCACGAAACATATTAAGTATGGCAGTAATTGGATATATCGGGGTCTTTAAGCCCTAATACTAAAATATTTTTCTCATTAATCTGAAACGTCGCTCTATCACAATATGATCATTTCCCCTAATGAAGCCATCTCCATAATTGAATAGAAATGCTTTGTATAACATGCAATAAAAGGGAATTAGCATGAAATCGTAACAGTCAAATAAAGTAATTAAGCTACAAGGCTAAAAGCTACAGTAAAAAAAGGTTACTTTCCATTTTTATTGACCCACTCACCAACCATAGTTGTAGAGAAATGTCATGAAGATGAATCCTAAAAATTGCTTACAGACTTGCCGAGCAGGGAATGGATTCTTACTTTAATGATCCCATCTGTACGGGATGCTATGCCTCCCTTTTGCTGGAAATGCTGTTATACATTGACGTTCTCTTCTTTTTTTCCTACCCCCTCATTTATTGATGTTTGTGGAATGGATGACTGTTGTTTCATCTGCTGAAGAATAAATGGAGAATGCCTTAGGATAATTATTATATGCTGATATAGAGAGAGATTAAGCCTGACTCTCTACTCAGTTACACTGGTGTAAATCAGGAGTAATGTTAGTGTAGTCAGTAAGATTACACCAGTGTCAAGCTGAAACTTTAATGGGCTTTGGATCAGACCCAGAGTGAAAAGCAGATCAGACCCACAGTAACGAATGCTCCAGTTTAAGGTTGCAAAATGACTTTGATCATTATTTAATATCGGAATGTAACACTCCAGTCAATACAGCGGATGGTCCATACAGAGGATAATGGCCTGCTGCAGCTATCAGGCAACTCCTTTAGCTCGAGTGGTACAGGCCTGTGCTTTTGGTGCTGAAGCTGAAAGGTTCAGTCCTCGTGGATGGCCCAAGACAGGATCATTACACTCACAAAGTACCGCATGGGGTATAATGAACACAGCCATGGTCTCTGCTCCAGAGAGTTTACACCAGTGGTCCCCATTTATGTGCGCCCGCCTAGTGCCCAGCAGGGGAGATAAGCTGCGGCCCCACACCTGCTGGGGACAGAGAACTCCGGGGCTGCAGGCTGCGGACGCCGGTGTTCTCTGTCCCCGGCAGGTGCGGGGCCCGCCTAGTACCCAGCAGGGGAAGAGAAGCAGGGCCCCACGCCTGCTGGGGACAGAGTACTCCGGGGCTGCGGGCGCCGGTGTTCTCTGTCCTCGCGGCTTCTCTCCGGATTCATATATTATGTAATATTAAATATGATGTTTTTCGTATTATTTAATGTACAAATACAAAATAAGCCTTGAAAAATTGTTGGCGCCCGCCACACTCTTCTGAAAACATGAATGTGCTACTGGCCACAAAAAGGTTGGGGACCCCTGGTTTACACTCTAAGTAGGATACTATGATGTGACAGAGTGAGAGACCTCTAGGCTGGATCATTGCAATAAGAACATAAGAACGGCCAGACTGGGTCAGATCAATGGCCCATCTAGACCAGTATCCTGTTTTCCGACAGTGGACAGTGCCAGATACCAACATCTCCTGGCAATGAGTTCCACAGGTTGAATTTCATCTGCCATTTTCTGCCTAATCACCCAGTTTTGTGAGATCCCTTTGTAACTCTTCGCAGTCAGCTTTGGACTTAACAACCTTGAGTAATTTTGTATCGTCTGCAAACTCTGTCACTTCACTGTTTACCCCTTTTTCCAGATCATTTATGAATATGTTGAACAGCACTGGTCCCAGTACGTAACCAGAAGAACCAGGGGGTCACCCAAGGAAATGAATAGGCAGCAGGTTTAAAGCAAACAAAAGTACTTCTTCACACAACGCACAGTCCAACCTGTGGAACTTGTTGCCCGGGGATGTTGTGAAGGTCAAAACTATAACTCCATTCAAAAAGGAATTAGATAAGTTCATGGAGGATAGGGTCCATCAATGACTATTAGCCAAGATGGTCAGGGATGCAGCCCCATGCTCTGGGTGTCCCTAAACCTCTGACTGCCAAAGCTGGGACTGGACAACAGAGGATGGATCACTTGCTAATTGCCAAGTTCTGTTCATTTCCTTTGAAGCACCTGGCACTGTCCACTGTCGGAACACAGGATACTGAGTCAGATGGGCCATTGGTCTGACCCAATATGGCCGTTCTTATGTTCTTATGACCTTTTTATTTAGCTCTCTCCACTGTGAAAACTGACCGTTTATTCCTACCCTTTGTTTCCTATCTTTAATCAGTTACTGATCCATGAGAGGACCTTCCCTCTTATTGCATAACTGCTTACTTTCCTCAACGGTCTTTGATGAGTGACCATGTCAAAGGCTGTCTGGAAGTCCAAGTACCCTGTATCCACTGGATCACCCTTGTCCACATGTCTGTTGACCCCCTCAAAGAATTCTAGTAGATTGGTGAGACATGATTTCCCTTTACAAAAGCCATGTTGACTCTTCCCCAGCAAATCATGTTCATCTGTGTATCAGATAATAGCCTATTGCCACGGGATGCTCTACTCACTGCTGGTCTGGCATCTCCTCCTGGTCACTCTGGGATTAGCTCTTGAGGTAGACGCCCCCATCCGCAGTTTGCCGTCACTCTGTCTCTCTCACTGGTCTGAAGCTCCTCCCTGTTGCTAGGTCATTCAATATTCACCCTTCCGGGGTACAGTCCATCAGCAATCCTAGGCAGTCTTCCCATTCACTGTCCCAGTTCTATGCCACACCCTCGGTGGCTGGTAGGGGAACCCAGGCCTGCCCTCTTTTCTGGGTTCCAGTCCTGGGACCCTCAGCTCAGCAGTTCCAGGCTTCCTCTCTCTACCCTCACTGTTCCTTCCCTGGACTGCTTCCTATCACTCTGGTTCCCCTCCTGACTCTGGGTGTACCAGCTCCAAACCCTCTTCTCAAGAAGTACCTGCCTGCCTGCCTGCTTGGAACCCAGGGAGTGCCACTAGAGGTTTACAAACTCTTTCAAGGGATACTGCCCAATTCCGGTAGGCTACAGGACCCCATCTCTGCCTCCTGGCCGTGCTCTTCTTCAGGAGAGGGCCCCCCCCAGGTGGAGCTAACATTCTGTCGGTCTCTGTGCCCTCTTCCAGCCAGGCTCCGATCCACAGAAGTGTGCATAGGCCTTGATTCAGCTGAGCCCTTAAACACATGGTTAACTACAACATGTGCATCCCTATTCAGCGAAGCGCAGAGTCAGTGAGTGAAGCTCATGCTTAAGTGCTTTGCTGAATCAGGGCCTTAATCTGTGTCACGGAGAGTGGGGGAGTCAGGGCTCTGCACCCCTCTTCCTGGGATTCACCACGACTCTCAGCCAGCCAGTAAAATGGAAAGTTTATTAGATGACAGGAACACAGCCCCAAGCAGAGCTTGTAGGTACAACCAGAACCCCTCAATCAAGTCCTTCTGGGGGGTTTAGGGAACTTAGCCCCCAGCTTGGGGTTCCCTGCGTTTCACCACCCAGCCCAAAACTGAAACTAAAAACTCCTCCAGCCGGTCTCCCCACTCCCCCTGCTCCTCCTCTCCTTTGTTCAGTCTTCCAGCCAGAAGGTGTCACTTCTCCCACCCCCCCTCCTGGCTCAGGTTACGGCTCAGGTAGCTTCCTTCCCATCCCCAATGTAACTCCCCTGCAACATTCCCAGGTCAAATCCGCCCTGCTCCCTGCTCCATCACAATCTGCCACTGCTCGGATAGGTTGGTGGGGGTGGAGGGGTGACGCTGGCAGATCAGGTCCCAGCTCAGGCCATGGTCCCCATGTTTCAGTTGAGCCCTGACAAATACAGAACTGGAGTCAGTCTGGCTCTCCTGTGTGTTAGCATTGTTAAAACAGGTATTAGAATTATAAGAGTGTTCGGTGTTTAGCCTTTATGGATTGCTTGTGAGTTGCTGCCGGCATTAATCTCACTTATAACATCTGTGTCCCTTATTGCAAAGGAATATTTGTGCGGTTATATGGTGAGCATCTGTGACTGTGTAAATCACCAGAGAGGAGAGAGCAATTAATTAGTGCGAAGGGCTGAACTTCAACAGGTGTTACACCCTTCCCAACAGGAAAGGGCCATCCACACCAGAGGACAAAAGATGGTTGTTGCTATTCTGCCTCCTGCATGAAGATGAGTCATGCAAAGGACTCCGCCCATCAACCGAGCTTTGCGGCCCAAAGCATGTGGGAAGAAGAGAAGAAAACCCCTAACAAGAAGGAACTGTTTATCTCTATGCTGCTTGGACTCTGGTGGGCAAGGTGTTTTTAGGCATAAACTAGACATCCCCAATGCTTAGCCTGGGTTAGCCCTACAGAACATATAGCTCTTGCTGATTATAAAAGCTTCTGTTACCTTTTGAAAGTCAGGATTGTAACTCATTTGGGTATTTATGGTTACCTGCTTTAACCTTGTCAATAACTCTCTAGTTTCCTTTTCCTATTTAATAAACCTTTAGATAGTTTATTATAAGATTGGCTACAAGCGTGGTCTTTGGTGTGAGATCTAGGGTGCAGCTGACCTGGGGTGACTGGTCCTTTGGGACTGGGAGTAACCTAAAGGTAGCTGTGGTCCTTGATGTGAAGGACCAACTATCACAAAGGTAGGCTCACCTGGGTGATGAGATAAATTGGATCATACAAGGGGACTGTCTGTGACTCCATAGTTAGGCTGTTGTAGTGCCTGAGGAGTTCACACTTGATAACTGATTGGTGAAATCAAAGAATAGAATTCACAATCAATTTGGGGTTTGTGCCCTGGTTCCTAACAGTCTGCCCTGAGGTTGGGTCTCATGCGCTTGAGTCACTGCAGGCAGCATTACAGGGGCGCAGAGTCCCGGGACATTTTCCCGTAGCCCTAAGGCCAGTCTGAACTGGAGCATAACTCCAGATTTATACTGGTTACAGCACAAGGAGAATCAGAAATGTGGAGTCCTGGCTCTCAATATAGAAGGGCCAATGCTGCACCTTCTTAGGGCTCATACAGATTTATCAGGCCAGGTTCTAACCTCGAATCCAGAGTAACTTCGTTGAGATCAGTGGGGTTAATTCAGTTTTACACAACTGTGTAAGTAAGCCCATCTAAACACACCCTGTGCACAAGAACGCTCACCCGCTCACTCCTTAGCCGCTCTCTCCTTTAGCTCTAGAGAGTTCACGTTGTCGGTTTCCAGGGGAACTTGTGACAGAAATAATGCAGAGGGAGCTGTTTATCAATCTCCCGTCCCTCCCCCATCTCCCTATCATGGATTCCCCTCTAGGCATCCGTGCCACAGATGAAATTGAGGGCAGACTGAGCAGCTATGTCGCTGGCGGCCTCCGGAGCGAAAGGGCTGCGTCTCTTGCAAAGAACCTCCACGTTTGCTGGGTTCTCTTTATGTTTACTCCATTAATTAAGGGACAGGAGTTTGTCCCAGGGGTCCATCCTGTTAGCCCAGCTCAGCCTCCCACTTGACTCTTTGCAATGGCCTGCAGTGCTAATGGCTTCTGGAAAGTCTAACGCTGTCAGTAGCAAAGACATCACTCAGCTGCCTCACACCAGCTGTAGCTTGTGAAGGTGAACAAGTGACAGCAGAGGCAGGGAGAGGGAAGGGAGGGGACAAGCTCCTCCCCATCAATTCTGCCACCCGTTTTCAGCAGCAAAACACTGAGAGCCCATGTTGGGGTGGGACAAGGAATTTCAGCCAAAATACCTGTTGCTTGAGGTTGCTCTCCTATGGTTCAATCCAGGACCAGTTACACCTGGTGTGACTCCAGAGTCTGGGCCGGGTCATGATCCCAGTTACACCAGGAGTGACTCCAGAGTCTGGGCCAGGTCATGATCCCAATCATACCTGGTGTGACTCCAGTCTGGGCCAGGTCATGCTCCCAATCACATCTGGTGTGACTCCAGAATCTGGGCCAGGTCATGATCCCAATCACACCTGGTGGACTCCAGAGTCTGGACCAGGTCATGATCCCAATCACACGTGGTATGACTCCGAAGTTGGGTCCAATTCATGATTCCAATCGCATGTGGCATAACTCTGGATTAGGGCCAGGTCATGTGACTCCACTGACGTCACTGAACAATAATGAATTAACTCTCAGAACAACACTGTAAGATAGGTCAGTATTATTATCATCCTTATTTTGCAGGTGAAGCCCTGAGAGATTGATGGAATCATAGAACGACAGGGTTAGAAGGGAGTGCAAGGGTCATCTAGTCTAACCCCCTGCCAAGATGCAGGATTTGTTGTGTCTGACCCATCCCAGACAGACGGCTCTCCAGCCTCCTTTTGAAAACCTCCAGTGAAGGAGCTTCCATGACCTCCCTAGGCAGTTTGTTCTGCTGTTCTACTGTTCTCAGGAAGTTTTTCCTGAGATTTCATCTGAATCTGCTCTGCTGCAGTTTGAACCCATTGCTTCTTGTCCTGCTCTCTGTGGCAAGAGAGAACAATTTTTCTCCATCGTTTTTATGGCGGCCTTTCAAGTATTTGAAGACCGCTATCATGTCCCCCCTTAATCTCCTCTCTTCCAAACTAAACATACCCAGTTCCTTCAGCCTTTGCTCATCTGGTTTGGTTTCCATTCCTTTGATCATCTTTGTCGCTCGCCTCCAGATCCTTTCCAGTTTCTCTACATCCTTTCTATACTGCGGTGACCACAATTGGACACAGTTCTCCAGCTGAGGCCTAACCAGCGCCGAGTAGAGTGGTACTGTCACCTCCCGTGACTTGCATGCTGTGCCTCTGTTAATGCAACCCAGAATTGCATTTGCTTTTTTTTGCAACAGCATCTCATTGCTGACTCATGTTGAAGCTGTGATCCACCACAACTCCCAGATCCTTCTCAGCTGTGCTGCTGCCAAGCCAGTTATCCCCCAGTCTGTATTTGTGCATTTGGGTTTTCTTCCCTAAGTGTAGCACCTTACATTTGTCTTTGTTGAATTTCATTTTGTTGTCTGTAGCCCAGTTCTTCAATTTATCAGGATCCCTTTGAATTTTAGCTCCATCCTCCAAAGTATTGGCAACCCCCACAGCTTTGTGTCAACTGTAAATGTGATCAGTCTGCTCTCTATTCCTATATCCACGTCATTAATAAAGACGTTAAATAACACGGACCCAGAACAGATCCCCGTGGAACCCCACATGAGACCTCCCTCCAATCTGACATCATTCCATTAATAGTTACTCTTTGTTTGCGGTTGTTTAACCAAATATGTATCCACTTAACGGTAATCCTGTCGAGCCGCATTTCTCCAGCTTACTTATCAGAATGTCAGGTGGGACTGTGTCAAAAGCCTTGCTGAAGTCCAGGTATATTATACCCACCACATTCCCCCATCAACCAAACCGGTTACCCTGTCAAAGAAGGACATCAAGCTGGTTTGGCATGATTTGTTCTTGGTAAATCCATGCTAGCTCCCAGTGATCACCTCTCCATCCTCCAGGTATTCACAAATTGAATGTTTTATACATTGCTCTAGTAGATTCCCAGGTATCAAGGTCAGCATGGGTGGCGTGTATAATAGGCAGGGGAAGGCTGTGCCTCCCCAAACAGCCCCATGTGGCCCCACCCACACTCTGCCCTGAGGCCCCCTCCTGCTTGCCACTAGTTGGCCCCAGCCCAGGCAGGCTGCTCCTCTTCCGGGAAGCCTGCTGGAGCTGGAGCTAGGGGGGCTGGACTTGGGGTGGCTGGGGGGTTCCCCAGTGCTGGGGCCACGCTGCCCAGCTCTCCAGGGCTGGGGGCACTGGGGCCACGCTGCCGGGTGCTCTGGGCCTGGGAGGAAGGGGGGAGCCACGCACCGCCCACCCAGTGCTCCGGGGCTGGGGGGGGTGCTGTGTGCCATCTGCCTGCCTGCCCGGCACTCAGGGGCTGGGGGCGCTCGGGCAGCCCGGGGCTGGGGGCATTCTGGCAGCCTTGGGGGGTGGGCTCTGGGCTTCGGTGGGGGAAGGGGGTCGAGAGGGGCGGGGCCTCAGGCGGAAGGGGTGGGCTGGGCAGGGGCTAGCTTCCCTGAGCTAGTGGTTCACCCAGCGCCCATGGAGCTCACGCTGACTGACTGCTTGATTTGCCCAAGGTCACACAGGCAGTCTGTGGCAAAGCAGGGATTTGAATCCAGATTCCCCGAATCCCTCTTCTCTGCCTTAATCACCTGACCCCTCCAGAGGGCAAAATAACCCTGCACCAGCTTTTGTAAAGTTGTGTGGTGGATGCCGAGTGCTGGATAAGTGCCAAGTATTATTAATTATTATGACAACAGTGTGGTTAGTTATGGGCCCCACGTTAACGGAAAGATCTGGGCTGAGTTGTCTCTTTCTAGCAAAATAAAGACACACAAGTATTTTTCCAATTTTGGAAAGGGTTAGAGCCTCTCGCCCCAGCCGTCCTCTCTTGCTGCTACCAACCCCCTTGTGACTCGGCCACTACTGAGAACGCAGGGCCTGGTTCTCCACCCCTTCTGCAGCTTGTGTCCAAAGAATGCCAGCGACTCCGATCTTGGCAATACGGGGCTGACACAAGGTGCAGGGCCACCGAGGATCGAGCGCCTCCAGTGAAAGGGGAGAGCTGGATGACGGGGGCCTGATTCCAACCTCACTTACCCTGGTGTGACTCCACTGACCTCTCTGGCGCTACTCCTGATTTACACCAGTTCATGTGAAAGGAGAATCCGGCCCAGCCTGTTGGCATTGCAAGCAGGGGTGCTGCGCTGGGGGGGCGGGGGGTTGTGCCACTGCATTCCCTCGCTCACCGCTGTTTGAAGCTGGGGAGTGGGACAGGGGAAAGTTGGAAATTAAATTGCTTCTCTAATCCCCCCTCCCCAAATGAAATGTGCAGCTTTCCCTTCAGTTCTCACCTGGGAGAAGGAGGAGGGGGGATAAGAAGGGGTGAAAAGCCACAGATCCGCTTACCGCTGACAACAATGGGGACTCCTGCTCTCTTTGGGGGTAGGGAAGAGATGGGGAATTTCAGATCCTGATCTCCCTTCACCTTGTCCTTTTACATGGGCTAGCTTTGCTTAGTAGATATCCCAGAGGGAAACCAGCAGCTTGAGACTTTCTGAAGCCTTCCCTAGCCCCGCAGAATCCCCCCCCTGCTTCATTTTTAATCTCAGATTAAGTGTATTAAAGATGGTTAAATCTTGTCTCAATGGAATCCGTTGTTAAGGAGCTCAGATAAGCCCCAGTGTTATGTGAGGAGGGGAATAAATGGGATAGGGAGGGGGTAGAATTTTCTCCCTCTCCCCCCAGCCCCGCAGTGACTTGTTAAATGGATTAAGGCGGAGAAGTCGTGTTGAAATTAAAAGCACTGGCGTCTCCTGACCCAGGCAGCCAGCCCACTGGAATATCACTAGGGTCAGCGCCGCATGTCTTCAGCCCCAGCCGGGTAAACGAACTTGCTGCAGTGGGATAGGAAGACACATACACATTTACATAAGATACGTCCGAATGGCCACACTGGGTCAGACCAATGGTCCATCTAGCCCAGTAGCCTGTCTTCCGACAGTGGCCGGTGCCAGATGCTTCAGGGGGAACGAACAGAACAGGGCAATTATTGAGTGATCCATCCCTGTTGTCCAGTCCCAGATTCTGGCAGTCAGAAGTTTAGGGATACCCAGAGCATGGGGTTGCGTCCCTGACCTTCTTGGCTAATAGCCATGGATGGACCTATCCTCCATGAATTGAACCCAGTTATACTTTAGGCCTTCACAACATCCCCTGGCAATGAGTTCCACAGGTTGACTGTGCGCTGTGTGAAGAAATACTCCCTTCTCTTTGTTTTAAACCTGCTGCCTATTCATTTCATCGTGTGACCCCCCAGGTTCTTGTGTTATGTGAAGGGGTAAATAACACTTCCTTAGTCACTGTCTCCACACTAGTCATGATTTTATAGACCTCTGTCATATCCACCCTTAGTCGTCTCTTTTCCAAGCTGAAAAGTCCCAGTCTTATTAATCTCTCCTCATACGGAAGCTGTTCCATGCCCCTAATCATTTTTGTTGCCCTTCTCTGAACCTTTTCCAATTCTAATATCTTTTTTGAGATGGGGTGACCAGAACTGCACGCAGTGTTCAAGGTGTGGGCGTACCACGGATTTATATAGTGACATTCTGATATTTTCTATCTCACTATCTGTGCCTTTCTTAATAGTTCCTAACATTGTTAGCTTTTTTTGACTGCCGCTGCACATTTATTGTGTCTTTCGTTCTTTACACAACAAACATAATATGCAGGCTATCTGGTCTAACGGAGTGACTCCATTAGCTAGTAACAGTAGTAGGCTCTTATCCTCTATGCAGACCAGTCATTGAAGAGGGACACAGTGCATTTGGTCAGTGTGTTAGGCCATGTCTACACTGCAGCTGGGAAGGAGCCTCCCAGCCTGGGTAGACAAACTTGCACTAGGGCTCAAGCTAGCACCAGCGCCATGCAAGCTAGCGTGCTCAAAATAGCCAGGTGGACGTTCCAGGCAGGGCTGTGATGCCTAGGCAGGGTCGGGTGGGCTCGAGACCCCGAGCCGGAACATCCACATGGCTATTTCAAACCCCGCTGGCGTTTGTCTGGCTATCCGGGTTGGGAGACTTGCTTCCAGCTGCAATGTTGCCCTTCCCCTATAGGCCAACTGCGAATCGAACTGTGGCTTCCACCCTAACTCCCTCTACTCAGCTGCTCCTAGGTCCCAGGCATGTTCAGAGCCTGTAGGAACAGCACATTCTCCTGGCTGGAGATATTGTGACCCACACACCCAAGGGGGGGGGAACGACCTCTCCCTCTGAACCTGGAGCTAGGGGAGGGGAACGTCAAAGAGCCCTGGGTTTATTCCCTTTGTTGTGCAACACCCTCTCCATGCCTCTCCTGCCTTTGCCAGCCAGTCAACCTGCCTGAGCCCTGGGAAAGTTGCCGAAATGCCTGGCCCAGCTGCTCAGCAGGGGCCGAGGCAGCGAGCGGGAGGGAGCTGCAGTGAGTCTGTGACAGGGGCTGTCCAGGACTGTGCTCAGCGCCCTAGGGGAACTGGGCCCCCTGACGGCATTGATGCAGCCCAGGGCATTCTCCTTTGGGGAAGAGGAAGCTGATACAGAGCATGAGTAGTGATGGAGGGTATCGTAGGGCGGCCCCGCATGGAGACTCCCCCTTTGGCAGGCCACGACACAGCAGGCAGGCCTGCCTCAGTCTCCCTTTTTCAGAGTGCCCAGAAATAATCCCAAGAGTCTTTCTTAGTGCAAATAGCCCTGGTGGGGTTAGTTTATTACCCAAGAAAGCCCCATAACAAGTCCCAACACCACAGTCCAGCATTCCCCCAGCAGCATCCAGCCCCGGCATCTCCCGCCAGGCAGCAGCTCTCCAGAGCAGCCCTGATGACCCCCGCGGACGCCAGGCCCCCAAGCCCTTCCAACTAGAGGGCAATCTCGCTCTTCCCAGCAGGCACCCCGCCCCCGCAGCCTCCCTCGCTCCCCCGACACACTCATAGGGTCTGGCCAGTAGCGGCGCCAGCTTTGCCGGCGCCCTAGGCGGCGGAAGGTCCCGCCCCTGAAANCCCCTTGCTCCCCCGACACACTCATAGGGTCTGGCCAGTAGCGGCGCCAGCTTTGCCAGCACCCAAGGCGGCGGAAGGTCCCGCCCCCGAAATCCCACCCCCAACAGCGGCGGCGGAAGGTCCCGCCCCCAAATTTCTACAGCCGGCCGGGGCCCCTCAAATGTTCGTGCCCTAGCCGACCACCTAGGTCGCCTAATGGGTTGCGCCGGCCCTGGGTCTGGCACCAGCTCTCTGGCCCTGGGCAGGTCATCAGATAAGCCCCTCTGCTGCTCTCCAGCCTCCCCAGCCCTTGCGGACGTCAGCCATCAAACCCCACTTGCTCTCCTTGCCTTCCGCCCGGAAACACCTTCTCCCTCCTTCCAGGATGTCCCACAGTCCTCTGGTAGCTCTCACCTGCCCGGTCTGGTCTGACTCCCTCTCACTAGGCCACTCCCTGAGCCTTTATCACTCCCAGGTGCTGCCCCGCCCTCTTAACAGGCTAACAGGGAGAATCTGCTCCAGCCCCGGAGGCCAGGCATCCTGTGTAGCCACAACCCGGCTCAGAGCCCTTCAACCGTCCATTGTGACACTGGACTCTGTGCATGGGGTGCTGGGTCCATCTTAGGGTAGAACAGGCACAAGCTCAGCAGGGAGCTGCTGGGCTGGGAGTTATGAACTGTCCTTCCCGTATAGGGTTTGAATGCACTTGAGGCCCCGTTGGGGGGATCCTCTGCTCTGCCAGCTGTCTGGGGCCAGGGGGGCTGGAGCAATGCGTACAATGGGGTGCTGAGAGCCATTGAACCAAACTGTAACCCCTGGATATGATGGAAACCACTTCCATGGATCTCCTTCCTTAGAGGTTTTTGAGGCCTGGCTTGACAAAGCCCTGGCTGGGATGATTTAGTTGGTGTTGGTCCTGCTTTGAGCAGGGGGTTGGACTAGATACCTCCTGAGGTCCCTTCCAACCCTGATATTCTATGATTCTATGATTCATGGAGGTCTTGGACCAGAAATAATGGTCCCTGACGGCCTCCCGCCCGAGAACCACCAGAACTATGTCAACCTCTGGCCAGCTGGCAGCACACTGAAACGACGGCCTCTTGGTCTGTACTGGAGCTGGATGAGCGCAGAAGCTGTATGCAAATGTGAGTTTTGAACCCTGAATTGACCTATATGAATTGGTAAGTGACGTCCAGTCTGCAAGCAGGGAATGTGTCAGTGGCAAGGAAATACAGGTCTGGCTCATCTTACGCTGGGGTTACGTTCCGCGGTCAGCGCCTAAAGCGAAAACCGCGTATAGTCAAAATTACATTGAGTGTAATGGCGGGCGGAATCGCCCGCCCTACAGAAACGGTATTTACATTGTTATTTTTTCTCTTTTTGCTTTTGCCGACTGCGTAAAGCTGAAATCGCGCATGTTAAATGCGCCTAAGATGTGACAGACCTGTACAGCTCACCGGCACCGCGGGAAGGCACTGGAGGATGAGCAGCACTCGAATCGCGCTAGCTTGTGTCCATGCGGGTTAGCAGCTGATGAGTTGTGCTTGGTTGGGCTTTAGCCTGTACCGCGGGTCGTGGCACCAATGTGAGTTACTAGCACTGCCACACTCGAGGAGGGGGTTCTGTGCGTCTCCACACACCCCAGGAGGGGAGGGGCTCCGAGCCAAAGCGGCTCTGTTCTCTTTTACCTCTGTGAGACCCAATGCAGAGCTGAACGCTCAGCCACGGCCCAGCCCTACCCCCCATCTGGCAGGACAGCTCGGCTCCCACATCAGCCCTGGAACAGTCCTGTCAAACTTAGCAGCCCCGTCACAGCCGTGAGCAGCGTGGAGGAGTCCGTGCGGGGCTGACACGTGGCGGCGAGAGGCTGAGGAGAGACACGAGCTGTCAGGACAATGTGATGAGTCTGCAGCCCAGACAAACTGCTTCTGACGGTGCCCCACAGGCTCAGCCTCCAGAGCTGCCCACGTTCTCACTCCACCAGGTGCCCGGTGAAGTCAGGGGGAGTTTTGCTTGTGCAAAAGCGAAGTCAGGGCTGCAGGATCTGGCCTTCAACTAAAGCAGCAGCGGCGGTTCTGCCAGCCAGGCTCTCTGGGACCTGCCCCACTCAGTGCTCCATAAACTCACCTTCCTCCCAATTCCAGGGGCCGCTCCCAGCTGCTGATTTCACAGAGAAGCTGTTTCACTTCCACAGCAAGAAGGATCCACCCAGAGGAATCAGCTCCACCCCGCCCTTCTCTAGGGCCTTTAGCCAAACATCTCAAAGCACTTTCCAAACATTAACAATGGGGGGGAGGGGCTAACTGCCCCCCCACCCCGGAGGCCACAATGGGGATTATTATGCCCATCTGAGAATAGGGATAATTCTGTTAGCTGTTATTAACTGGGACAGGATTTGAACTTGTAGCCTGACGTGAAAGGCTCTAGCTGCTCCTCACACCACTGCTCTAATGGGGGGGGGGGGTCAGCACTAGGAAAAAGGGTGGCAGTGGGGGGGTTTGTCACATGGTCGCTGACACTTAGTGATTAATGTGCTAAAAGCCCAGGGTGGCCAAGACAGCTTGCAGTATTCGCACATGTTAGTGGGGGGCAGGTGGGGTTTATCTCGACCCATTGAAACTACAGCCCAACTTGTCCCCACTAGAATTTGACCGCATTCGTTACCATGACTCGGCTACCATGTGGGAAGACAAGACTAGAAGCCCCTTTTCCTAGTGCAGACAAGGGCTAAGGGACGCCCCTGAAGGCCTTTCCCATGCTCCCCAGCAGCCTGGCACTGGAATTGCTGTGAATAATGGCAGTTTCCAAGTATGATCTGGGTGTGAACCTGAGATATTTGGGATCCACCCTGAATCTCATTTGGCTGGCCCTATTCCGGGACAACCAAAAGTCAGCTCCAGCCTCCCCAAGGGTACAGCTTTTGGATACGCAAAGGCCATAATACGCGGTGGGGATCATTCTGCTGGCAACCCGGATGTATGTCAAGAGCTGTTCTAATTGCCCAGGCAGGGGAGCATCAGCTGAGTCAAATAGGGCCTGGCTTAGCCTCGCCTGGGAAAGCACCAGCGTGACCCCAGCGTCGTTTGTTTGACAATCCCTAGGGCAGCCTTGCAGGCCTGTCATGAACCTTTCCCAGCTCTGGCACAAAATCCCTCTGCCTGCCCTTTGCCGGGAGGTGGAAATGACTCACCATCTGCTACTCGCCTGCCCCCAAAAGAAAGGTACTCACCCTAGGCAAGGCGACTGTTGCAAGGCTGCAATGAGAGTGTGGGAGGCCCCAAACCAACTGGGGTGGGTAGCAGCCTCCCATAATATCCTGTGGGGCAACTGGGTTCTCGGCAGGGAGCTGAGAGACTGGGCTCTCAGCCCCCCACGCTGCCCCTCTTCAGTCGGTGGAAGCGCTCCTGGTGAGGACGCAGACCCCTGGAAGGAGGGTCGTGTGGACATCAGCCATCACAGGAATTAATGCGGTGGCTGTAAGTCGACCTAACATAGGTCAACTTATCTTTGTAGTATAGACATAGCCTAAGAGACAAGCCATGAGCAGCGGAGAAGCTGGGAATGCAGCATCAAGGAGACACCCCCCTCACAACACAGCCTTCACTCTGCCCTGTTGGTCCCTGCTAGGGGGTGTCCCTCCAGGGCATCCCAGCACCGCACTCCTCCCTCAGCCTTGTCATCCAGCATGACCCAACCTGCCGCAAGTGCTCTCCAGATGAACGGGGATGCTCAGAGCACAGAGAGGGTCCTGCCGCTGGATGACGAGGGAGCAGAGAGGCAATCGCCGGTTTTGGTTGGGATGGGGAAGGTGCTGAGATGTGCCTGCTCTCTCCTGGCGTCTCTTTGGGGGAAGAGTTAAGGTTGGGTGGATCTGGACAACAGGCCTCAACCCCGAGCTGGGGAGGAGTTTTGGTCTCCGTGGCCCCTTCAGTTCCTGGCCTTTCTGCTGAGCCAGGAGGTGACCTAGTGAAAAGCACCCCCCACGGTGACCTCCCACCTCCGATCTGGCAAAGCCTCCCATACACACATCTCACCTGATTCCTTCCCATCTAACAATCCTCCCAGTGACAAGCACCCCCAGCCCACGCCCGAGCTCTGACAATCACGCACATCACCTGAGCCTGCCGTGTCGTGCAAGCCTTCCTGTAGTCCCCGAGTGATAAATGCACCTGACTTGACCTCACCCCCAGGGACAAGTGCCCCCTAAGCCAACCCCACCACCCAGATGTCAAAACCCTCCATCCCCTGCCCTGGGGCAACATTAAGAAGGATGCTTCAGGTTTTTCTGTTATGGCTCTGGTGTGTGTGTGTGTGTGTCCCCAAGTGTCCAAGATGCTGAGCTGGTGTAACATTCCATGAAACAGTGCCCGGTGAAATTCCAGAACCTTCAGCCAAAGGGCAGCTGGCTCGGGCTGTTCTCTGCCTCTCTGCTGACATCTCCCGTCCAGCGTGAAGTGCTGCACGCATGATTGAGAGATCAGGGTTGTTCCTCCGCAGGGTGCAGTTTGTTTCCTGGGGTGGGGGCAATGTTCGAGGGTGAGCAGAAAGGCCTTCTTGGGGTAACAGTGCCAGGGTGCCTCTGGCCAAAGCTGGCTTTGTGTCCTGACCAGAATATACAAGTCAGGACCCTATTTGCTTCCAGTAACACGGGTCCCCGCTCCAGGAGGTAAAGAGACAGCATCAACTTAACACAAAAATCCTCCTTTGGTGTGAAAATCATTTACCTCCTATAGTTCCAAGCAACTCCCCTGAGACTGCAATGGCTGACAAGGGCTGAAGAGAAACTCTATTTCTCTCTGCGTTTTCGGTTGGATGACTGTGCACCGACCAGCAGCACTTTGGGTAGAGTCCTTGTCACTGAGTCCCCAGGAGACACTGACAGTCAGTCCCCCCCTGCTGTTTGTGTGCCTCTCCAACAGCAAAAGGGGGGTGGGGGAGAATTAGCCATAGGAAAATAAAATAATAATAATGCCTAGATCTGCTCTAGCGCTTCTCATCCGTCGATAGCAAAGTGCTTTACAAAGGAGGGCAGCAGCCTTCGCGCTATCCTTGTGCTTATACAACTATAAACATTGGCAGAGGGGCTCAGGGGGAAGATGCGGGGCCTGAAATGACTGTAAACGCTTTTTTCAAAAATCACTAGATTTCAAATTGACAATGGCCCTCTAAAGAAACAGCTGGTCCGACAGCTCATCCGGTTCGAAGCTGGGGAGTACACACACAGCATTAATGAACATGTCCCATTCCATTCAGGAAAGGAGAGCAACACCTCTGCTTGTGCATGAGCACACACATGGCATGTACAAGCACACACACACGCACATACGCAGGTCCGGCATGTGGGAGCAGTGTTTCACACAGACACAGGTCCGACCTATTCCATCCTGCAGGGGGCGGTGTTCTGCATACACATTTTGCACAGGCCCAGCTTCTGATCTGTTAGACTGGGGTAAATCTGAAATAAACCCACTTTTTAATAGGGCTCCTTGAGATTTACATGGATATAACTTTGCGCAGAATCCAGATCACTGACTGCGGGAGGGGTGGCGGGGAGGTCCATGCACTGTGTGCTAGAGAGTAGAGGCCAAGACACTAGATTGCTCTTACCCCGCACCCCCACACAGGGCTGGCGCAACCCATTAGGCGACCTAGGCGGTCGCCTAGGGTGCGGCTATTTTGGGGGCGCCAGCGCCGCGGCCGCCCGTTCAAATTTGGGGGCGGGACCTTCCGCCGCCGCTGTTGGGGGCGGGATTTTGGGGGCGGGACCTTCCGCCGCCTAGGGCGCCGGCAAAGCTGACGCCGCTACTGCCCCCACAGGCTGTGAGGGGGCACTTCTTGTTCATCTTCAGTTCACATTTCATTTTGTACAACCAACTTCTACTCAGCAGGCCGCAGGTGTGCCTGAACTTGGCACGCAAGAGTGCAATGAAATGAATGCAATTGGATTACCGTAGCCAGCTACTCCGGCGCGCTGCGTTCACATCTGCTTAGGTGAGCAACATTGGCCCAGGAAAGCCTCTCGGCTCTTGACTGGAGCTAATTTGCTCCATTGGTTGAATTGCCCTTTGCCTCAGGAGTAATCAGAATATAAACAACTGGTTCCCTCCACACTGTATCCTGTCTTTTTATCTCCTCATTTTGCAATGCAGAATGCACCAAAGAAAACAGAGAAGAAAGCAGTTTTCTGATAATAATAATAATATATGGAGATATACCTATCTCATAGAGCTGGAAGGGACCCTGAAAGGTCATCGAGTCCAGCCCCCTGCCTTCACTAGCAGGACCAATTTTGCCCCAGATCCCTAAGTGGCCCCCTCAAGGATTGAACTCACAACCCTGGGTTTAGCAGGCCAATGCTCAAACCACTGAGCTATCCCTCCCCCCTAATGTAACTGGGGAGCTATCCCTCCCCCCCTGATGTAACTGGGGAGTCAATAATTAGTCCTAAACAAATCCCATAGTCAGTGGCTGACCTGAAACACTGAACAGCCTGACTGGGGAGGAGAAAAAACTGGAACATTTATGTTATTTAAAAAAAAAGTGTCAAAAAGGTGCTAACAGGGTCCGTATAGTACAAGAGGAAGGATGGTCATGGAGTTCAAACACAGACCTGGGTATCAGCAGTTCTGGGTTCAACTTCTGATTCTGCCTCTCAGTGTGTAACCATGGACAAGACACTGAACCCCTTTGTGCCTGTTTCCCCAGAAATTAAATGGTGTTAATGATACTCCCCTGCCTTTTTGAGGGGTGGTGAGGTCTTTAATGGTCCTGATTCTGTGCAGAAGACCCAGAAGGTGCTCAGCTGCCTTCACATGGGCCTCAGAGTCCAGCTGCACAGATCAGACTGCAGGAAGGTGTTTTGTGATCACTGGAAAGAAGGAATGACGCAGATGAAAAACATTATCGTCAGTGCCTGAATCGATACCAAGGTGATGAGTGTTCTGGAAATGCTAACAGACTGTAGCAATGAGCACATCCTGGTGCTGATTTGCATATTTCCTCATTCTCTGTATTATACTACGGATTTCTAAGGCCTCCATCCTTGCAGCGTTTGGCCACTATGATACAAATGTACATCGAGTCCCTCAAGGAAAAGGGGTGACTCTCCAAAGCCCTTCCCGCAAAGTTACTACCATTTACCAAGGGTTGGTCTGCACTTGCAAGTTATATTGGCACAGCTATATTGCTCCGGGGCATAGCTAAGCTGCACCCCTCTCAGCAATGCAGATCTAACTCCCAATGCTCCATCAACATAGCTAAAGTCAGTCAGGTGGGTGGTGTTCCTGCACCAGGAGAAAAAACCCTTCTGTTGGCGTAGGCTGCATCTACACTATGGGGCTATGCCAACGTAGCTATGCAGGTACATTCTCTGTAGTACACACTTAAAAGACCTCAGTCTAGGGCCCCAATTCTGCACGCAGCTTTGGCCAGGCTGACGCGAGCCGGGTGCAGACTGCAGCGGTCAGCTCGGGCACAGCAGCTTGCAGGCTCAGGCGCCGAGGTGGAGTCATCATTCCTAAAGCATCAGGCCAGGCGGAGTTCAGGGGAGCAGTTCCTGTCCTGGCTTCCCCTGGGGGACTGTCACAGAGATCCAGACCTGGGCTGTTCCCCAAGTCCAGGGCGGCGTGTTCAGAGCTGGGGTTCTGGCCTCAGGGTCGTTACCGAGAGAGCCAGGACATTCGGCCCCCAGTCAGCACTTTCCCCAAAGTGCAGGGGTGGGCTGGGCTGGACAATGGGCCCAGGAGAAGCTTTTCAGAAAAGGGGCGGCTGAAAAACAGTAAGACTGGACAGTAAAAAACACCCTTAGGGGGAGGGGGGCCAGATGCGAGCGGGTAGCTGGGGGTCCGTGTCCGTGCGTCTGTCCAGCGGCACACATCCCTGTACGTGGTGGGCACTGGGGCGACAAGTGCCAGGTCAGAGCGAAATATTATTAATGCTTCATGAAGATCAGTGTGTCCGTGAGTCCGTCTGTATCCGCAGGTCTGTTTGTCTCTCTCTTCAGCGGTGTGTCTGTCCTACTGTCTGTCCCTCCAGCTGTCTGTCCTCTCCGCCTCGCCCCGCCTGCACCCTCTGTCTGTCTCTCTGCCCCCACTCTCCCCGGCTGTCTGTCTGTCTGTCCTTTCGGCCTGCACCCTCTGTCTGTCTCTCTGCCCCCCCTCTTCCCGGCTGTCTGTCTCTCTGCCTCCTGCCCCCCCCGGCTGTCTGTCTGTCTGTCCTCTCCGACCCGCCTGCACCCTCTGTCTGTCTCTCTGCCCCCCCTCCCCCCGGCTGTCTGTCCGTCCGTCCGGACTCCATTTCCCAGCGAGCCCCGCGGGATGCGACCTGCGAGCGACCCGGACTCGGGGCTGGCGGAAGCGGAGGCGGAGCGGCCGGCGCGGCACAGGTGAGAGCTGGGGAGCCCCGGGGCCCTGGCATGGGGGGCCCTGGTGTGTGGGTTGGGGTTGGGGTTGTGGTGGGAGGCTGGTATGGGGGGAGCAGGGGGCAGAGAAGGAGGGGGGCCCGGTATGGGGGGGGGGGCGGAGGAAGTGGGGGCCCTGGTATGGGGGGAGCGAGGGGAGGGGGGCCCTGGTGTGTGTGTTGGGGTTGTGGTGGGAGGCTGGTATGGGGGGAGCGAGGGGGGCTGGTATGGGGGGAGCAGGGGGCAGAGAAGGAGGGGGGCCCGGTATGGGGGGGGGGGCGGAGGAAGTGGGGGCCCTGGTATGGGGGGAGCGAGGGGGGCTGGTATGGGGGGAGCAGGGCGCAGAGAAGGAGGGGGGCCCGGTATGGGGGGGCGGAGGAAGTGGGGGCCCTGGTATGGGGGGAGCGAGGGGAGGGGGGCCCTGGTGTGTGTGTTGGGGTTGTGGTGGGAGGCTGGTATGGGGGGAGCAGGGCGCAGAGAAGGAGGGGGGCCCGGTATGGGGAGGGGGAGGAAGAGGAGGGGGGCCCTGGTGTGTGTGTTGGGGTTGTGGCGGGAGTCCGGGTTCACAGGATACCCACATGGGGGTGGTTTCTGCCCCCACAAACTGCAAGCCTCAGACAGGCTCAGAATTTGCCCCCCCGCCCAGCCCCGTTGGCCTGACCGGAGCTGCCCCCCAAGTTTAGACTCTAGGCCCATGGATACCCATCCCCACGCAGGGTGCTGGTGACTGGTCGGCGCTGCCCGGGGGCAGCGGGATGCTGTCTCTGCAGGGGGGCCCGGGGGAAGGGGGGGAGGTCGCTTTGCCCCGAGGGGTCATTTGTGGCCTATAAAGCAGACCAGGGACCCCAGGGCACCTGCAGGGCTGCTCCACGTGGCTGCTGCCGCTCTCCAGGGATGAGCATTTCCCTGCAGAGGGGAGCTGCTTCCAGGCTGTTACCGATCCCCAATAGGTGCCAGCATTTAATGAGGACACGGGGCCTAATCCTGCTCCCCTGGGGTAATGGGGGTTTGGTGGTTGATTTCAGCATGAGTAGGAGCAGGGGTGGGGTAAAACCCACATACCAATTAATCAGTGCTTGCACAGTGTGACCAGCACTTAATACACTGACGTTATTAAGGGTCCTGTTATCAACTCTGCTATTGACTCTCCTGTGACCTCAGCTAAGTCACTGCACTTCTGTGCCTAGGCTTCCCCATCCATAAAACAGGGATCATAGTACTGTCGCCTGTCTGCTGAGAGGTAGCCGCTGCGGAGACCTTGCTAGCCAGCTTCTGGTGGAGGAGAAATCAGTGACACGGGGGCGGGGGAGGCTGAGGGCAGGTCTACCTTAAAACCCTGCATTGTGTGCTGGTGTAGCTCAGTGAAGACTCTACTACGCGGACAGGAGGGCTTCTCCCGTTGGTGTTGTTAATTCACCTCCCTGAGAGGTGAGGAGAGAAGCCCTCCCGTTGACGTAGTGCTGTCCTCACCCGAGGTTAGGTCGGTATAACTGCGTCTCTCGTTAAAAATCCATACTCCCCTAAGCGAATTAAGTTTGTAGTGTAGACCTGGCCTCAGTATGTTTGTAACTTGTTTGCACTCTGTGCACCAGTCCTGAAACAGAGGTGGTCCCAAATGACATGCAGTCAATCAACTCTTCCAGAAATGTCAGCCCAGACGCCTGTGCCCAGTTTCCCGAAACAACTCTACTCCGAGAAATGACTCTGATAGATGTTTGCAACAGCTCCCCCAAATTGAGACGCCATCACAAAGCTAACAACAGTACAGCATTTCTTGAAAGACTGAACACTAAGAAAAATAACTTGTAACAGCGCTATTGGTGACTCCTGCATAACTATAATAATCTGAGTCACGGGGTGGCGGGTACGATGCTTAGTTCTTTCACATTTGCAATGCATGTTAAAATTCTTGAAACGGAAGTGCTGGGGAAGGGGCAAGCTGTGATTGATTAATTAATTAGAGATCCTATGTGTGATTTATTTCTGGCCCTTCATGCAGCTTAAATAGTGAAACTGTCACTTTCTTTTTTTGTGTTCAGGGCTCTGCAGGGGCAGATATAAATCCAAGAAAACCCTCTCCCATAAACTTTTTTGAGACTCTCTTAAAACATTTATTTTCATACTGGGCTTTAACAGCACTCTCTGCCCAAACAAAACCTAAATGCGAAGCCCTAGCGAGACACTGTCAAGAAGTTTCAGTGATGCCCTCAACTTGAAGTGTGGCTGGTTTATTAAAGAAATAATTAATTTAAGGAACAATGATAACCTGATGGTTTTTTTTAACCATTTTTTAAAAAATCAGTGCTCTTGTAAAACACCCTTTAACTAGCATGTACAAAATATTTTTTAGTTGCTTAAATAAATTGCAGTGGTTTTTCTGCTTCTCTGATAATATTCATAAGGGTCTTTTGGAAGGGTCTGGGACCAACGCCACCTTAGCCTTGTTTCCTCTGCACACACCTGCTTGCTGCCTCTTATGTTCCAGCTTTGCTGCTGCTGCCACCGGTAAGGTAAACAGCCTCTTGCAAAGTGCTGCTAAATGCACAAAGGAAACAAACTAGAAAAAAGTCTCCAATTGCTTTAAGTTCTAGTGATCGTAGGGGTTACTTGCAACAATGGCAGGTGTTTTCAGGCTGTGACTTCTCTGTGGATGTTGTCCTTTTAATTCCCATAGAACTATCTCTGAGTCTTGTGCTTTTATTAAAGAGGCCTTGAAAGATTATTAAAACTTGTGCTTCAAAACAGGGGAAATTCCTCCTGCATCCAGCAATTCATTTCACCAAACAGCCACTGGATGGCAGTGGAGTGATGGAAAGGACACAGGTTAGCCAGATCTTTGCCCCCACTAACTGTGATGCAGCTGCCTTTCCCACTGCCCTTGTGACCTACTCAGGACCCTAGTTTGCCCACCGCCTTCCAAGTGGGGGCTTGATGACCTCTCTGGTGACATGGAGGAAGTGGGAAGCCAGGTTTGCTCACCCTGCCAGGATCTCTGCCCCTGTTCAGCTCACACATGCCCCTGGCTTCTGCAGTTGCATCTGGCCAGGCAGGTTTGCAGCATGAATCTCAGCACTGAGATGATTTGGGATTAATTGGCTTCCCTCCCGCCCTGCAGATTTTGTAGCCATGGCAGAGTCGGCAGGAACGAAGCCAAAGCGCATCCTGGTAACTGGTGGCACCGGACTGGTGGGGAGAGCCATTGAGAAGGTGGTTGCTGATGGAGAGGGTAGGCCAGATGAGGAATGGATCTTCGTGTGCTCCAAGGATGCTGACTTAACGTGAGTCCTTAAGAACATAAGAACGGCCATACTGGGTCAGACCAAAGGTCCATATAGCCCAGTATCCTGTCCTCTGACAGTGGCCAATGCCAGGTGCCCCAAAGGGAATGAACAGACAGGTTATCATCAAGTGATCCATCTCCTGTCGCTCATTCCCAGCTTCTGGCAAACAGAGGCTAGGGACACCATCCCTGTCCACCCTGGCTAATAGTCATTGATGGACCTATCCTCCATGAACTTACCTAGTTCCTTCTTGAACCCTGTTATAGTCTTGGCCTTCACAACATCCTCTAGCAAGGAGTTCCACAGGGTGACTGTGTGTTGTGTGAAGAAAAACTTCCTTTTGTTTGTTTTAAACCTGCTGCCTATTAATTTCATTTGGTGACCCCTATTTCTTGTTTTAGGAGAAGGAGTAAATAACACTTCCTTATTCACCTTCTCCACACCATTCATGATTTTATAGACCTCAATCATATCTCCCCATAGTCGTCTCTTTTCCAATCTGAAAAGTCCCAGTCTTATTAATCTCTCCTCATACAGAAGCCGTTCCGTACCCCTCATCATTTTTGTTGCCCTTTTCTGAACCTTTTCCAATTCCAATACATCTCCAATATCCTTGCTCCACTGGACTCTTCTTTGCTTGTTCGTTGTTGTCTGAAATGACCCTATCCATTTTGGGGTGGCTCGCTGAGGGAGTGCCCTCACACTACTCCCTGGAAAGCAGGGTTCAAATCCTCGGCAGACAAGTGAAAATGATGTGGGTGGCGCGGAGGGCTGTGCCTCGTCCGAGGCCCTGTTACAAAACTCCCACGCGGTTCTGGAATGACAGGCAGTCTCTTCTGCAGGAACGGAGCTAGCAATGGGCGCTGCTGGTGAGGAGCATTGGCAGAGCTGTGTGGGAAGCCCTAGTGCTGGAATAGCAGGAAGGTGCTGTACGTTAGGGTGGAGGTGCTCTGGCACAACTGCATGGCCAGAGCCTGACTTAAGCTGATGCTGTCAGCCTCTCTTTCTTTCTTTCTTTCTTTCTTTCTTTCTTTCTTTCTTTCTTTCTTTCTTTCTTTCTTTCTTCCTTCCTTCCTTCCTTCCTTCCTTCCTTCCTTCCTTCCCACTAAAGGTGTGTCTACACAGCAAAAGCCAGCCAAGGGCTAGCCTACCTGAGCGAGCAAGCTGAGTACGTACCTAGGGTCCATGCTGGATTTGCACTATGCACGCTATGCTGTCTTCACTGCTATGGTTACCCACTCTAGCTGGATTCCAGCTAGCTCGGGTCGGCCTGCCCATGTGCAGCTTCTGCTGTGTAGACGTACCCTAAGTGTGGAGGGTAGGAAAATCATGTTCACTTCTGGTTTAAACTGGCTTTTGGAGTAGTTGAGACAGCCACCGAATGAGCCCATTGCAGCTGCCTCGCGTGTGTTAGCGCCAGCTTTGCTCCGGGACGCCCACTCCCCTCCCAGGTGCAGCGTCGTGAAACGAAAGCAAACTGGATGCGTCTTCAAAAGTCTGATGTCAGATTAGCTGGAGGTGGCTGGCCACAGGCGGTGTGTGGCTCAGAGGATCTGCCGGTGACCGGGGCCGTGGGGTTGATCAGGGAGCAGCTCTGTTCCAGAAGAAGTCAGGCAGAGGGCAGGGTATAAGTGCTTCTATTTCATGGGCCCCTGGTGTAGTGGAAATGCAGCGCGCTGGAGTTCGTTCAGTTCGTTCAGTTTCTGGGCAATGTTGATCCTCACGTAGACGGAGGTCAGGAGTATTGTGCCTTTAAAAAAGAAAATGGTGTGAGTGAGGGGTGCTGTAGGACCATGCCGGGGCTAGGCTAAGGAGACCTGTCCTTTGGGTCTATCCGCTATCTCTGCTGTTGAGCCCTCCATCTGCTGGCTTCCTATGATGTGCTGTTTTCACTCCTGCAGCTTCCACCTCATTCGGTGCAGCCTGTTGTATCACCAGGCAAGGAGCCTGGCCAATCCCAGCCAAGGGAAGTTAAACAATACCCTCTCTTTGGCAATTCGGTCCTTGCTGTCACCGGGTCCAATCACATTCCCCCAAGTATGCCACTCCCCTGAGCCCCGCCCCCTTTCCCGGTGAAAGTCCGAGTGACTGAATAGGTCCTGTGTGGTCCATCCAGGTCTTTCATCCAGTCTGGTTTTAGTGATATGCAGTGGTGGTGTAACCATGTTGGTCCCAGGATATTACCTTACACGGAGCTTTTCTTCAGGCCTCGCTCTCCAACAGAAGTTGGTCCAATAAAAGATATTGCCTCTCCCCCTTGTCTCTCTAATTGTTTTAGTGGTGGCAGCACACAACTATCAAACCCTCATGAGGCAAGAAGACTCTTTGTCCTTGTGCTGCAGGTTTGTTTGACGCTCCTTGTGCTAACAGGAGTGGCATTTAATCAGCAGGAAGATCAGCTTAACTGCCTCCTGAGAACAAGGCTGGGAGCCAGGAACTCTTTGAGTTCTAACTCACCCTGACACTGGCTCCCTCTTTGGCCTTGGGCAAGTCACCATCACCTTTCTGTGCCTCGGTTTCTCTGACTGTACAACGCACTGCTTAGGGGTGCTATGAGGGCCTGTTAGTTACCTGTGTAAAATGCTTTGAGGATAAAAAGAACTGTCTAACTGACAGAGAAATGGCAGACAGCAAAGGCCTATGAGATCAAAGCTCACCTGTGCCGGGATAGGTACAAAACTCTCCACAGTGGTTAGGCAGCTGCCGGGCTGTGTCTCCTGCTTACCCCGTTGTTCAGAACTGTCTCAACAGACAGGACAGCGCAAGGTGCTGTTCATCGTATCCACCTGTTGTCTATATTTCCTTTGGGCCAGGGAGGGTCTCTCTGTTATGTTTGGACAGCACCCAGCAGTCAATGCAGGATTGTTCCCGCCAGCATATTTTCTTTCCTGCTTCTTTAGCCCCTTCCCTTGAGAGACTCTTCTGCAGCTGACTCCTTTTTCAGGAAGCTTTTCCTGACGTCCGTCCCTAACCTTTCCTTTTCCATCCTGTTACTCCTAGTTCTCCTCCTTGGGGCTGCACTAAGTAACTCCTCTCCCTCCTCGGGGTTTCCACTTCTCAGGTATTTTTTACATTTATTGCTGTTCTTTCTGACAAGCATCCATAAGGCTTTCCCCAGTCGTGGAAGCCACCACGCTGCAGCCTGTCAGGGACCCCTTTACTGCCAGCGTTATCCCTTGAGTTTTACCTGACTGGGAATTAAAGGGGGACACTGGCCAGTTATTGCCTTCAGCTTCGTTCCCCAGGATGCTCTTGCCGCTGCTGTACACTCGGTTAGTTAATTGCTCATTAACGGTGCTTGCTGGGTCAAGGGTCTGGCACCAGGCTCCTTCCACGCCTCTTCCCCCCCCCCCCCCCCCCCCCCCCCCCCCCCCCCCCCCCCCCCCCCCCCCCTCCCCCCCCCCCCCCCCATCTGCTCCCATCTCATCGCAGCCAGCCCGCAGCATGGTGTCCAACCGGCATGTGGACGGCCCAGTGGTGATGACACTAATCTGGGACTCGGGAGATCTGGGTTTGTGGCAGAGCAGGGAATTGGACTCCCTGTGTGACCTTGGGGAAGTCACTGTGTGCCTCAGTTTCCCACCTGTAATTTGGGGATAATAGCACTGCCCTGCCTCCCAGGGGTTGTGAGGCTAAATGCATCAAAGACTGTGAGGTGCTCGGATACCGTGGTCCTGGGGGCCAGATAGGTACCTAGGATGGCTAGAATGTGCCCCTGAGGGTTCTGTTGGTTGTTTCCTCTCCCCTGTAGGAACGCTGCGGAGACCAGAGCCCTGTATGAGAAACACCGACCCACCCACGTGATCCACTTGGCAGCCTTGGTGGGAGGCCTCTTCAAAAACATCAAATACAACCTGGATTTCTGGGTAAGGGGCCAGGCTGGCAAATGCAAAGGTGTAACGTTGGGTCCAGTGAGCCGTCACTCTCGCTGCACCGTGCTGTGTGGTCCCCCTTTGCCCTTCCTCCAAGGACTTGGGAGCGCTTTGCAGACATTCATGAATTAACCCTCGCCGCACCCCCTGCCTCCAGGCTGCAGGTTAGTGTTAGCGCCATTGTAATTGTAGGGAAACTGAGGCACCGAGACATGACTTCCCTGGGTCACACGTGGAGTGTGTGGCAGGGCCAGAAATAGAGCCCAGGACACTCAGGCTTATTAAATGGGTGGATAAAGTCATTAACCCCGTGGGTGCTGGGCCTTCTGACACTGCAGATGGGACTCCTCTTGTTGGGTTACCAAGACGTGTGATTACAGTGTATGGGCCATGTGAGTGCTGCTGAACTGGGAACCACTTTCCCACCAGGGCACTTGTGGGGCTAATGAACTGTCCCCAGCACTAGCCCTGCATCCAGAGATTAACCCCAGGGCCTTGGCTGGGATGATTCTCTCCCCAGGCGCTGGTGAGTGACTCTCTAATATGAAGGGGTGCAGCTTATTAGCAGCTGGTGTTGGACCCCCTGGCCCTCCTCTCTGAATCACACACACACGCACACCAGGTCAACCTAGCTTGGTTAGATTTCTCGGGACTGGCCCATGTGGTTCAGCGGCCTGCAGTCACCTTACCTGTAATACAGAAGAACAAGCCATGGTGACTACAAGTCCCAGCATGCAATGCTCCTCCTTGAGCTGAGCGGTCTTCACTCCGTGCCAGATGGAACGTTGCATTCTGGGATGTGTAGTCTTCACATGGTGGCTGGGCTCTGCTCCTTCCTACGCACATTAAGTGCAATCCTTCAGCACCTGGCAAGTTGCTGATACAGCCCTGGGCTGGGTAATGTGGGGCCTGCCTGGCTCGCTGCTCTGTGTGCGCGTTTCCCTTCACCTGGCTGTGGATCAGCATTGGAGAAAAAATGCTGGTCTGTTCCCCGCCCAGCCCAGTACGTGCAGTGGCTGTGCCTGGGGAGGGGTTGGGGAGCGACTGTATGAAAGGGCTGTGCAGATAGCAAGTCTGCCTAGAGAAGGGGGCCTGAAAGCCCCCTAGCACCAACACGAGCAGCTGAACTCCCTGAGTGGGGGTAGTGACAGCCTCTGGCAGGAGCTGTGGGTTGGGGAGTGGGGCCCGTGCTGTGTCCAGAGCTGACACGGCTGAGAGAGAGGTGGAATGCAAGGTCAAATCCAGACCTGAGCGGTTGGAGCTGATCCCACTGCTGACTCCAGAGACAAGCTTGCGGTCTCCCCCAAGGACTATCCCTTCAGCCCTCGGCCGTTCAACTCTGGTACCACCAGTGAGACTAGCCTGATAGCTCCATGGCGACCCGTTCCCCGTCCCGAGCCTGTGGCGTCAGAGACGGGGCAGGTTCTTGACATGCTGGAAGGCCCGGGTGGGTCGTGCGGTAACTGATCTGAATATAACGGGACTCCTAACTCCCCGCTGGACATCTTTTCCCCAGCGGAGAAACGTGCACATCAACGACAACGTCCTTCACTCAGCGTACGAATTCGGAGTGCAGAAAGTCGTCTCCTGCCTTTCCACCTGCATCTTCCCGGACAAGACCACCTATCCTATCGATGAGTCCATGGTAAGGGACGGCCTTCGGGCTGGGCACGCAGCACCCTGCCTTCCAACTCCCGTCGCTCACTCAGCTTCGCCTTTGCTCCGCCCAGAGCTGTGGGTTAAGCACAGTAACGTTGGTTAAGTTACTGTGCACCTTGGGGGGAGATCATTGGGGGCTGCCTCAGTGCAGCGGGTGGACAGCTTACTGTGATGCCAGTTACGCTGATCTGAGAGAGTGACAGCTGGTCATCTTGGCTCTGGTCTTCTTGCCCGCCCTGGTTGGCTGACTCGGTGGGTGGGTGGGTGATGGGGAGAGCAGAGCCGACGCCTCCGGCTAGCGTCCTGCGTGGGCTGGGATTCCTGCAGCTCTCTGATGCAGGCCTGAGCCGTAACCGGTCAGGTTGGCCCAGTAGCTGCATCCTAGTTCTCTGCACCGCCGTGGGGGCTGTCCCTCACTCATTGCACTGATGTGCACGTGGGGTCGGGCGGAGTGGGGAGCGCCTGCCTTGCTCGACAGCGATCCCTCCGGCCAAACAAGGAGCAGGATCACCAGGTCCAGTGCAAGTCCTGTCCCGTCCTCCTCGGGCAGAAACAGGTGGGCAGCCCTGCAGCACGGGCTCAAGAGGAATAAGGGGACATAGAGGATTCCTGCCATCTCTGCCTGCCTGTGACTTGTCTGTGATGCGAGCTGAGCCCAGGGCTGGCAGGTGGTGACAGCTCCCCCTTCAGCGGATCGAGGGGCTCCAGGAGGCTGCTCTCCCCCTCCGAACTCAGGATATGTCTACGCTGCACAGCTAATCTGGGCTCTAGTCTTAACACCAGCCCCCTCCTCCCCACTGTCCACCTTCAGAAAGCTCTGGCCTGGCCTTGGGGGTGCTTTAAGGCTGGGCTAGCTGACCCAGCTCTGGGTATAGTATAAGTCGGAGCCCAGGATCTGGGCTGGAACCCACCTACCCTGCAGTGAGGATGCAGGCTAAATCACGTGAGTGCCAATAGTCCTCCAGTGCCTTCCCACAATCCCTTCCTGAAGGACAGATAAGTTCTCTTGCAATTGACCCGATTGATGGGGGAAAGAATCCTAGAGCATCTCGTCCCAAAGAACCATGGGATACGTCCCCCAAACACAGACAGGCAAGTGCAGAGACAGCGAGGACATGGGGGCACGGGGAGAGCTTTGGGTGTGTGGATGCTCACACTCAGGTTAGGCTAACCCGGGTGTCAAGCTCCTCTGCAGACACAGCTTCCGTTTATTCTCCCTACGCCTCCTTCCCCTTGAGGCCAGGCAGCGGAGGTTGAAACCCCATTTTCATCAGGCTGACGTTACTTTTCCCAACCGTGCCATCTACTGTGTTTCCCCAGATTCACAACGGGCCCCCGCACGGCTCCAACTTTGGGTACTCGTACGCCAAGAGAATGATCGACGTTCAGAACAGGTATGGTCCATCCCCTCCCTGCTCTGCCCCAGCCCCACGCTGTGTGGCTCAGGGGAGGGACT
The DNA here is from genome assembly GCA_003942145.1 of Platysternon megacephalum. Classification (NCBI taxonomy): domain Eukaryota; kingdom Metazoa; phylum Chordata; order Testudines; family Platysternidae; genus Platysternon; species Platysternon megacephalum. Next base: position 413,055 of record QXTE01000223.1, read on the forward strand.
TACACAGTCCGTACATCTCTGTAAAGACCTTTGTGATCCCCAGATGAAGGACTGTATAAATATTATCACTGTCACTCTAGGATAATTCCTTCCCCCTGTGCTCTCTGACCTCAGCGGGCACAAGGAGTGAGAGGCTGGGGGTGGATGGAACTTGCAGGGGCCCCGGGGGCGCTGGCCAGCCCCAGTTCGTTTCCCTAAGCCCCGCTGGAAGAACAGGGTTAGGCCCTGATACACGGAAGGGGGACAGTGACTTGTGCTCGCAGCCCTCAGCTGCACGGAACATGCCACTGAGCCAGTCACTCACCTACCCTGGCCCTCTCTCCCCCTTCTCCCAGGGGGTATTTCGAACAGCACGGCTGCCGATTCACCGCCGTGATCCCCACCAATGTCTTCGGGCCTCATGATAACTACAACATCGAGGACGGGCATGTCCTTCCGGGCCTGATCCACAAGGTGTACCTGGCAAAGAGTGAGTGGGGAGCCTTCATTCAGCTCTCAGCTTCGTAGTCCACCCAACAGAGTTTTGTTGCTAGGGCAATATGGGCAGCAAAGACCATTCCTGCTGGGGGGGGAGGGGGGGGGGAAGTCATGTGACTTTTTTGCTCCTAATGAAACTGTGACATTCTTCGCATCCTGTCCCTAAACTATCTGAAAGTGTTGCTGTGTGTTGTTACACAAGTGCCATGTTCCACCCCAGAGCTTGCTGCATTTCTGCAGTGGGTGAATGGATCCTTGCGTGTCCCTTACCGTGGGTTACCTGGCTAATGTTAGTGAAGTGCTTTAAGATGCAGAGCTGAAGGGGCTACTGTCAATTATTTGGTTTGCAAAATCCTTTTCTCTTTCTGATCTTCGCCTGGCCGCCTGGTGTGCTATGGAGGTTGCTGAGGTGACGGTGTTTCATATCTGCAGATATGTTGAGTAGATACCATTTAGCGCTGGGCTAAGAGGATGCTCGAAACTTGGTCCATCCAGAATGTTTCTACATCTCTCAGCATAGAGGATTGCCGTACTGAATGTATGTACGCAAAGCAGTAATGTCCGGGGAGTTTCTGGCCCTCATTTAGGAAGGGGGTTGCCCCATGAGAAGATCAGGGCTCGACTGATCATGGGGCTGATTTCCTAATGAAAGCGTTAGGCATTTAGTAAGCATAAGTTGCCCTTCGCTGCAATTGTAAGTGGCGATGATGTACCTTTCCGTAGAGCTCCACAAGCCCACATGCATCACCACTGAAATGCAGGTGCCTCTGGGGTGGAGGACAGCTGCCAAGTGAACACCCAACTGTGAATGGGAGACGGAGGGGAATTTTAGCTAGGATGCTAGGGCAGATCCCTCCCGTATGTGCCAGGGTTTCATTAATGGACACACACAAAGAGGACCCCAGGTCATGTCTCAAAGACACACACACACGCAGCCAACTGCATGGAACTGATCCTCGGGTACAAGATGGGCTTGGGGGAGGGGCAGGAAATGGGAGGGTTAACCCATTGGCACCCAGAATGGTCTGCATCCAGGCTGCAGTGTCACGGTTTGTGGAGGCCATTGGGACCCTGTGGGTTTTTTCTACTGTACAACTAAACCTCCCTGCCTCTAACGAGCCATGGATGGCTCCGGGCAGCCCTAGCAGCAGGGTTGCTAACAGGGTTTTCTGCTATAGTGGTTGGATGGTAAGTTCCTGAGAGCCATGATGGTTGGATTCCTCCCTTCTCACTTGGCTCTAGGCTGGGCATCGCCCCTCCCTGCAGGAGTGAAACTAGCAAGTGATTTCTGTGCAGCGTCAGGGAAGGGGGTCCTTGCTCAAATCTCAGCCAATGAGGAAACAGAGAAGGGCCATTCCGACTCCCTGGTGTGACAGGTTCCCCCCGGGGTGCCACTTGGAACTGGGGTACCACTGAGCTGCCTGACCCACCAGCCTGGGTTCCCTTTACACTGTGCTGCTGTGACAGGCGCTCAAGCCCCCACCAGCGCGCACACAGGTAGGGACACACCCAGCTGCAAAAGCACACACAGATGCGGAGATTAGCTCTGTATGGGAAGGCTCAGCTAAGGGATATACAGCGTAAGATCATGAAATTGGCCCCTTCCTTCAATGTGGAGGAAGGTATGCAACAGCCTTTTACCCCCCCAGTTACGAATTCCATAAACTGGTTTTAGAGAAAACAAAACCATGTTTATTAACTACAGAAGGTAGATTTCAGTGATGATAAGGGATAGCAAACAGATCAAAGCAGATGACCTAGCAAATAAAACAAACCCGCAATCTAAGCTTAAGATACTAAAGAAACTGGTCACAAGAAGTAATTTCTCACCCTTGAAGGCCGGATGCACTTGCTTGCAACTTAAAACTTCCGATATGTAATTCACAAGCTAGACAGGCTCAGTCCTTCTCCCCTCATTCAGTCTTTCCTTAGATGTTTACAGCTCTCATCTTGGGCCAGGATTCAGTCAAGAGGGAACCATGATTATGTCATTCCCCCGCCTTAAACAGGTTTTACATATGGCAGGAATCCTTTGTCTTCCAGTGTGATTCCCACCCCTGGTCAGTGGAAAAATACTGGTATGATTCCTGGAGTCCAGTATCAGGTGACTTGCTCACATGACCTTGCAGCCATAACTCAGAGTCGGTTTGCAGCATTCCCAGGAAGAACTACTCTGTGGGTGATAAACATCTTCCGAGACCTCTTGTTCTCTCTAATGGCCCTTCCTCATAGCGAGCTGTCTAGACTGATGGCATTCTGTCTGGTGGGTGTCCCCCAGGTGTAAACACACTTGTAATTGATACATAGTCAATATTCCTAACTTCAGATACAGAAATGATACAGGCCTATAAATAGGATAATCACATTCAGTAAATCAGAACCTTTCCAATGATATCTCACATGACCCGTCTCGCATAAAATACATCATGGATATGCTATAATGATAGCATAACAATATCTCTCTGAAGAATATGGGGCGTAGTGTCACACATGGCAACTTACAACCCCTTACGTCAAGCTGGAGCATGGCATGCTGGGATCTGTAGTCTCCAGGGGCTGCACCTCTGCTTTAGAGAGGAGGGCTGTGGTGTAAAGCTACCCCAGGCCAGCCCTGGCTCTCTGTTGCACGAGGGTGTTTGGATAGGGGGGCGGGGGGGAACCAGGCCAATGCTGCGGTTGGAACATCCACTAATGGCCGTTCTTGTGATTGTCCCACAGAAAATGGCACGGCTCTCACTGTCTGGGGGACGGGAAAGCCCAGGAGACAATTCATCTACTCTCTGGTAGGCGCGGCCTTCACGGAGTCCAGCCCGTTTGGACTGGGCCCTGAGTTTCCTGGGGCCCAGTGCCGATTTCAGACATCCCGACCCCATGGCTGGGAGAACGGGTTGCTTGGCCCTGGGAGGCTGGCAGAAATTAGCAGGGCTCTGATGGGATGAGTCCCCCAGTTCCACCTCTGGGAGTGGGAGGTGTGTTCTGCTCGGCGGGGGTTGCTGGTAGAGGGGGCTCTGAAGCCAGTGACCCTTTGCTGGCACATGCCTAGGCTGTCTAGAACCCTGGCCTGGGTGTGGTGTTAGCTCCCTGCGCTCAGGGACAGACTGTTGCCGTTATACAAGCCACGTAAAGCTGCTAAGATGAGCAAGTGCCTCTGACAAATAACGAGCAATAAACCTAGGACAGGTCCCGGATTGCACATCCAGCCCTGTGCACTAGCTGGGGAGAGGGGCTCAGATTGGCCCTGCCTTGGCAGCATGCGGGAGCGTGCTCCCGACGGAGGCATCATGGTTCTGTCTGTTAGCATGGCCCTGTCTACTGGAATGACTGTGTTTATTCCTGCCAAGCCAGGGCTGGGGTCTCTTTAAAGGCCATTTGTAGCAAGGCCCGGAGGGGTAGCTGCAGAGGGAGGGAGCTGGCAGCTGGGGGAGCGAGAGATTGGAGCTGTTCCTGCTTTGCCCTGCTGAGTTGGAGGCGGAGGGGGCAGCAGCCCGGCTGTAGCAGGCTCAGCTTCCTGGCAAACAGCCCCCATACAACATCCCCGGCCTTCAGCAAAGAGGAGCTTGTGTCTGTGCCCTGAGCTGGGATACTGTGGCTCCCGGGAGGAGAAAGGGAGGAGGCAGAGGGACTGAGAGCTGCTCCTTTCTGCCCACAGGACCTGGCACGGCTCTTCCTCTGGGTCCTAAGGGAGTATGACGAGGTGGAGCCCATCATCCTCTCAGGTAAGGTGTCCCCCATGCCATCTCTCTCCCTCTGACGGTGTCACGACTCTGGCCCCTTTGGCAGATGCCCTCAGCTCTTCTTGCAGCAGTGGGAGGGAAAGTCCCATGTCCCCACTCCTCCCCATGCCGTCCCATCTGCTTCTGTAGCAGGGTCAGTGCAGGATGCCCCTCTCCTCAGCGCCCCCCACAGGCTGACCTAGAGCCCGCAGTGGTGGCATGAGGCGGCTGCAGGCTCTGATCCCCCACCCTCCCGTCTCTAAGGGGAGGCAAGTGGCTACGAGAGCGGGACGGGCGGCGACGGGGCTTCCCTGAGGGTTGTGGCTGGCACCAGGGGCGGAAAAGCGGCCTAGCCTCACCCTTGCTCTCTGTTTAGTTGGAGAAGAGGACGAGGTCTCGATCAGGGAAGCTGCGGAGAGCGTGGTGGAAGCCATGGATTTCAAGGGAGAACTCATCGTATCCTTTTACGCATGACTGCTCCGACGCCCTGCCTCCCTGAGCTGTGCCCGGCTCTCAGGGTCCTTGCCTGGCACCCATTCCCCCCACTCGCGTGCACCCTCGGGAGGGGGAGAACGGTCGCATCCAAACATCTAAGGCTTAATTCCCAGCTGATCCAGAGCAAGATTATTCCCTGCGGCGTGTTCTCCACTGTTCGGGCTGGTCCAGCGTGAAATGGCTTAAGCGATCGGACTCCCACCGCTTCCCGAGGGTCGTTCTCTGACTGGAGAACTTGTCCCGTGGAGGTTCGATCCGTGCTTGGAAGTCGGGGCCATCGAGGTCTCTGTGATCTGATGGTGACCCTGGGGTCTCCTTGGAGACAGCGGCTTCCATTCGTGGTGCAGCTGAGATGGTGAACGCAGTTGCTGCTTGCACTGGACGTTCCAGGTTTGGCTATGGGCCCCCTTTATTGTCAGCCTCTTCCCTGCAAACAACGGGCGCGAGGGATCTCCCTCCTGTGGGATCTCTCTCCGCTCCCCCCTGCGCCTGGCTGTTCAGGACTAACCCACAGCAAGACCTTCTGGTTAAGGCCCGGGGTCTGCTGGCAGGACCGAGACAGCTGCAAACCTTACAGAAAGGGACACGTAAAGTCGACCTTTGCTACCAAGGCCCCAGCTCTTGTCCTGCCTGGCTGCTACGAGTAGGGATCGCCCCGGAGTAACGTTAGGTTCAAACTCGGCAGAATTCCCGTTTGTTTTCCCTTACCCCCCGCTGTGTCCAGTTTGACACGACAAAATCCGACGGCCAGTTCAAGAAAACAGCCAGCAACGGCAAGCTGAGGCGGTGCCTGCCCGACTTCCAGTTCACGCCGTTCAAACAAGGTAAGACTCGCAGGCCGCACTGCTCAGGAGTCGCTCTAGCTCTCCTGCCCCTCGGTGGGAACATCCACCGCACTGCATCGGCTGCGTAGGTCTGATCTCCCCTCTGCCCTCCAAAGGAGTCGGGTAGGATTTGTGGGGAAGGCCTCCTCCCTCCCGTGGGTGCTGGGAACTCGGTCCCACAGCCTCAGGCATCACCGTGGTGCATGCACCAAGAACGCGAACGCAGCGAGTGTCTAAAGAGATGCTGTGATAAACCCCCGTGAGCAGCAGCTCTGGTTGTAGGGGCGGGACGGTGCAGTGATTGAAGCACTGACCTGGGGGCTCGGATTTGTGGGTTCTGTTCCCAGCTCTGAGACAGCCTGTGACTGTAGATGGGTCACTTCATCTCCCTGGTCCATTTCCTCCTCCTCTGGCATAGCGACAATGATTCTTCCACTCCTCCTAGCTCAGTAAGCAGCGGCCAGTGCCACAGCGTTAACTGGAGGGAGGGAGCCGCCGCTGGTTGTGATGCTTCAGGCTGTATGGGAGTCTAACTGCCTTCCCCCTTCCCCTCCAGCTGTGAAGGAAACTTGCGACTGGTTCAACCTGCACTACGACATCGCCCGGAAGTGACCAGCACACCAAAGCCGTTGTGATTATCGGCCAACACTGCCCTGCAGGTTCCTCTGAGACTCAGGGTTTTCCTTTGCTGGAGCAGAGGAGGGGACGCGTGAGGGCGTTTGGGGCTGTGAAATGATGCTGGAGATAGATACAGCTTTTCCAAAGTAGAATTTGAGAGTGGGGTGGGGAATGGAATTGGGGGGGCAGAGAGATCCTGAACGGCCAAGTCACATAAGCTCAGCAAACATGAGTGAGAAATGTGTAGCATTAGGGGTGGAGATACCCTTGTCTTTCTCTGTGACACAGGACTCTCACTACTAGTCATCTCAGCCAGCCAGGGGCGTAGAACTTCGTGGGGTGGAATGGGGAGAAACTCTCTGTTCCGGGATCAAAGTGAATCTTTGTTAAAAGGTTCCAAAAATGCAAAGACTGAGGCTTCCCCCCCAATGCTTCCAACATTCCTCCCTGTGGTTATAAATATCTCAGGAACTGCAGCCTGAAGAGCCCCTCAGGTTCAGATCTAGCTTAGGTCAAAAGGAGTTTAGTAAGGGAAGTCTTGCCTAGGGAGAACCCTCTTGAGCTTCCCCCAAAGACACCGCCCGGGCAGAGCCCGGAGGGTTGGACCTGCAGGTTGAGGTACCTGGAAGTTTACATGCTACCTTGACAGCATCTGATGAATATTTTTTAAAATAGACAGAGCCCCCTCTCCATCCAACCTCAGCACTGTTCTCACTGGATCCCTTTACCTTGCCCCTGCTGATGTCACCTCATGTTAAGCTGTAATTGGTCAGGCTGCCAATCAAGTGTAAAGCAGTCTGTAATTAGGTTCAGAATAAATCAAAGCTGATTTTTTCCTTGTGTTGATGCTCTGGTAAAAACAAGAGGCAGAGCATTAATCCTGAACCAGAGCATGGGCAGCCCAGCTGTATGTCACGTTCCTGGGACACTCCCTCTCTTGTTGCCAGCGGCTGGTGCTGCTGAGCAGTGGTGGCTGTTCATTATCAGAAATCTTGCCTTCTCCCCTAGGGTCAGAATGTCAGAGTGGGGCTCTCCTGCAGTGCTCAGGTTGGGGGAGATACGTTTTGTAGCCAAAGCAGGTGCCCATCCATGCCCCTGTAACTACTTATTGTCAGAGATGTTTGGAAGACGTCAACTGGAAGGTCTGCAGGCTTTCTAGGGTATCCCTCTGGATCAGTGTGGACTTGTCCCCAAGAGGTTCTGGTGCTTTGTCTTATTTTAAATCAGGTGAGGGAGCTTCCAGTGCTCTCCAGCAGAGCAACGAGAGAGGACAAGATCTATTACAGCTGCTGCTACTTGATTTAGTCTTGTTGCTAACCATCCTCTGTGAAGGTGCTCCCATCACCTACCCTGTGAGAACGTGCAGTCCCCTAGTCTCAGGCAGGAAGCTTTCCTGGGAGATGCCACCGCAATCTACCATGAGTGTCTGCAGCTGAGCAAGGGCAGGCTTGAGGTGTGCCCATGTTCCACTGTCCTAGGCCAACTGCTTTCCCCAAAAGTATTTCCCCAGGGCCTCTTTCAGAAAGGGAAAAAGCCCAGCTGTGTAGCTCTTAAAATGTGAAACATTCACCCTCCAGCCACTGTTACAGCCTTTCTGTCTACACCAGCTCTTCATGGACTGTATTCCAACACCTAGGTACAGGCAAGCTTTTTGTGGGGGAGGGGTGTTGGCAATGAGCAGTGCCTTTGGAGCAGGCAGGTACTAAACCAAGGCACCAGTAAGTTTCGCTTTAGAGACACTCCCACCCCTTGGTTCTTCCCGCAGCTCTCAGCACAAAGCATATTTGCCAGTGTGGTGATGTGTCAACAGGCAGGCTCAGATGCTGGGGCTGCCCTCCCGCCCCTTTGCAAGGAACAGCAGCGGCCCGTTGGTTTGCTGTTACCCCTGCACTGGCCCAAGCCGCGCACGCAGCAAGCAAGGAAAATCCCCTTCCATCCCTGCCTTTAGTTCAGTCTCTGCAGGGATGTTTGCATGGGTCACTCAGGAGGTAACTAAAGTTGGGCACAGGCCAGGCTCTCTCACAAATGTTTGAGGACCTCAGTGCAGCCACCAACTCTTCCTGGTGGCCATTCTGACAAACCCCTCTCTGTCCCTGTCTCCCGTAGCCCTTTGTCATGAGCCTGCCCGGGGGGGGGGGGGGTCAAGACCTCACTGGCCCCTTGTGGGGTCCCAAGCCCCCTGTTCCCTGGCCGGGTGGGGGGGGCGGGGCTGCCCTGGGGAATGCCCCAGCAACCGAATGCTGCAGCTGCCTCCGCTGACAAGAACCACCTCTGGCACCAGGCACAGCAGCCCTACAAGTCTCCAGCAGCTGCATGGTGCAGGGTGCTGATCCCTGCTGGTGCTGCCAATGCAAACACCAAGGCAGCGCATCTCTCACTGCTCTTGGTAACAGCTGTGTGCTGCAGCGAGGGGCTTTGCCCCTCCCTCCCTCTAATCTCCACCCATGCTTTAGAGATGTCATGGCCACACACACACACAGCTAGTGGCTGCATTTGAGAACGCTGGGCTAGAGAATCTGAACAGCTACCTGTTGAGGGAACACAAGGGCCCATAGCCCACTGCTTTTTCTGTCTTTGCTGCTCCTTCCTCTCCCCTTGTGTGTAGTCATCTTGTTTTGGCTTCTAGGAAGTGAGATCCAACTTTAGCAGCAGCAACTTCCCTTTTACCCCAAACAACACTTATTTGCATCTATAATAGCATCTAAAAGACTGCCAAAGGGAGCGCGGGGGGCTGCTTCCTTCTAAAACCTCTCTCGAGCGAACGGAACGGGAACAAGGGATGGCGTGAAAATGAAAGCCTGATTTCGTGTTTTACATTTCAAACGCTTGAACAGTTTTTCCTTCTGGAGCTGTAGTAAAAAGTTAAAAGGATGGTTAGTGGTGGGTTTGCCATGGTGCGAAGCAGGCTGAGGTCTCTCTATACCAAACCCCACACCTTGGTTAATACTGTTTAATGTTGGACAGTCGGGGTCTTGTCAACACTTTTATTTCATCTAAATTAATACAGCCCCATCCCCATTTAGCCAGAGGTTGGAGCCCCTGTCCACAGCCCAGGAGCTCTCAGGTTTCTTTTGAGACAGACACGGAAATCCCAGCAGTAGATAAAAGTTGTTTATTAAACCAATGTGCAAACAGCAGATTTCCATATAAAACCTGGCTACCAACATGGCACCTTCTTACCCCAGGCATCTCTACTGACAAGAGGTTTGTCCCAATGGTGCTGAGGGAGCTGGAGTCTGTTCTACCGGCTCAGCTAAGCCTGGATGAGCAGGCCAGAAGAAGCCAGCTGGAGCTGGGCAGCTGTGACCACTAGACAAGCCAGCTTGACTTGTAAACAGAGTCCACTGGCTCCGGAGTCAGTGTGAACATAGAAGCTCCTCATCTCCTACAGTTTTCATGGGATCCCCAACTTTCGCCAGGGGCTGAAGCATTTGAGACAGGCTGGAACATTCACAGAGCAGGGTGGTCTATTTAAAATGGGGCTTTCCTCAAAGAAGCCCCATGAGACCCTAGAAAAGCTGCTAGGCAGGGGCTGCCGGCCCTCAGCAGCCGTAGTCCCTCCATTCAAACGTACACATTAAAATCAAAGGCAGTGTTTAAAATAACGCCACAGAATGGCTGTTGCTGAGACGGGGTGGTGCCCCAGCTGCACTCCAGGAGTTCACAGGTCCCTGGCCAACCACGCAAGGTTCGACAGAGCCCCAAGGCTCAGCTGGTGTAGGATACTTGTCCGGATACGTGAACGTGGCAAAACTCCTGTCCGGGAACGGCCTTCTTCCTGCACGGCTGCCCGGCCTTGGTGATGCCCTGGCACAGGCGTCGCGGAGACAGCGAAGAGGTGGACCTGAAAGGATGGTGAGACAGGCTGATTATACCTGCAGGTCTAGAGCCCTGTGGATCAAGTGTGGGGTCAGGTCAGGCAACCACCAGGCTCTCACCAGCAGCAGGGGGTACCCCAGAGCTAAGGGGGGGGGGGTGTCTCCAGGCAGCAGGCCGGGTTTGTTGGTAGTTCCAATGGAGAGCAAGTTAAGCTGCCGAAACAGCCACCCTAGGCCAAGCCAGCTACCAGTAATCAATGCTTCCGACCCCTCCCTGCAATCCTGCATCCGACTCTCCCTCCACCTTGTCCTCATCTACCATCCCCCCAGCTCCTCCCCATCTGCCTTGCTCTTGGATTTCACCCCCTGGCTCTCTCACTTCCTCCCCTCAGTCTCCCACACTCATCCTCTGGGCCTTCCGCTCCCATGCTGACAACACCCCGCTTATGCCCATTTCCTCGTCCTGATCTCTTCATTCCACCTGCAGCCCTGCCTCAGCTCTCCCACTTGCCCAAGGGCTGTTCACTTAACAGAAGAGCAGCCAGACTGGGTCAGACCAATGGTCCGTCTAAACCTGTATCCAGTCGTCCGACTGTGCCCAATGCCAGGTGCCCCAGAGGGACAGAACAGAACTGGGCAATCGAGTGATCCATCCCCTGTTGTCCACTCCCAGCTTCCGGCAGGTAGAGGCTAGGGACACCCAGAGCATGGGGTTGCGTCCCTGGCCATCTTGGCTAATAGCCACTGAAGTACCTATCCTCCATGAATGTATCTAGTTCTTTTTTGAACCCAGTTATACGTTTGGCCTTCACAACATCCCCAGGCAGTGAGTTCCACAGGCTGACTGTGCGTTGTGAGAAGAAATACTTCCTTTTCTTTGTTTTAAACCTGCTGCCTATTAATTTCATTGGGAAGGGGTCAACAACACTTCCTTAGTCACTTTCTCTACATCAGTCATGATTTTATTAAACTGTGTCATACCCGCCTTAGTTGTCTCTTTTCCAAGCTGAAAAATCCCAGTCTAACTTCTTCATCTAGTCTTTTTAATCTCTCTCTCTCTCACCCCAACCTGCTCTCTCGGATCTCTCTGTAGCTGAGCTCCTGCATCACCGGGTCTCTTTCAGCACCATCCATCAGCCCCCTCCCTCACGTCCTGTCTCGTGGCCTCTCTGTGCCTTCCAGACCCGCAGTGTTGAGGACGTCTCATCTGCTCTAAGCCCTCCCCTCCCTTTCTTACATTCATGCAGTAGCTGATTCTGTCCACGCCTCCACTCTCCTCCGCCCATGACGCTCTTCCCTTCTCTCTCCTATCCCCAGGTCTGTCCCGCCAACCCTCAGGCCTGGCTCACCCCCAATATCNCTTCCGGCAGGTAGAGGCTAGGGACACCCAGAGCATGGGGTTGCGTCCCTGGCCATCTTAGCTAATAGCCACTGAGGTACCTATCCTCCATGAACGTATCTAGATCTTTTTTGAACCCAGTTATACTTTTGGCCTTCACAACATCCCCAGGCAGTGAGTTCCACAGGCTGACTGCGTTGTGAGAAGAAATACTTCTTTTTCTTTGTTTTAAACCTGCTGCCTATTAATTTCATTGGGAAGGGGTCAAACACACTTCCTTAGTCACTTTCTCTACATCAGTCATTTTATTAAACTGTGTCATACCCGCCTTAGTTGTCTCTTTTCCAAGCTGAAAAATCCCAGTCTAACTTCTTCATCTAGTCTTTTTAATCTCTCTCTCACACCCCAACCTGCTCTCTCGGATCTCTCTGTAGCTGAGCTCCTGCATCACCGGGTCTCTTTCAGCACCATCCATCAGCCCCCTCCCTCACGTCCTGTCTCGTGGCCTTTCTGTGCCTTCCAGACCCGCAGTGTTGAGGACGTCTCATCTGCTTGAAGCCCTCCCCTCCCTTTCTTACATTAATGCAGTAGCTGATTCTGTCCACGCCTCCACTCTCCTCCGCCCATGACGCTCTTCCCTCCTCTCTCCTATCCCCAGGTCTGTCCCGCCAACCCTCAGGCCTGGCTCACCCCCAATATCGACTGCAGAGCGTCTCTGACTGGTGGAAATCCCACGACTTCCTCCACTGCGGATTCATTCTCTCCTCCTTCGGTTCTGCCATCTATGTAGACTGACTCCTCCACTTCTCCAACTACACTGAATCCTACGCCCATAGTGCCAGCTGCATTTCACCACCTTTGACTCAAACCTTCCCTCCCCCGCCACTCCCATTGTTCTGCCCAGGATTGCGCCAAATTCTTCCAAGAGAAAACTGACAAACGGATGCGATCTTCCCCCTCTCCTTCCCCTTCCCTCCCACACCTTCCTTCCTTCTTCCCCGTTGGATGCAGTGTCCCGCTCTCCTCCTCTAACCTCTCCACTCATCACCCTAGCGACCTCATCCCATCTCCTGATCTCCCTCGTGCCCACTCTCCTCCGGCTCTTCCCCTCACAATACAAATATTCTCTAGCTTCTCCCATTAAAAAAAAAAAATCCCACTTGCCTGTCCAACTACAGCCCCATCTCCCTTTAGTTTCTAAGCTCATTGAATGCACTGTCTAGGGTTCCTCTCTTCCAATTCCATCCTATGTTCCCCCCCCCCCGCACCCCAAACCCGACTTCTGCCCCTTACACTCCACTGAAACTTCTCTCGCCAGAGTCTCTCCTGACCTCTTCCTAGCCTGAACTCAGTACCAGCACTCCATCCTCATCCTCCTTGACCCACCAGCCACCTTCGCCATGATCCTCTTGTTAAAATCTTGTCCTTCCATGACTTCCTACCTCTCAATCGCTCCTTCCGTGTGTCTTTCAGAGAAATCCTGCTCTAACTTCCTGTGGGGTTCCACAGAGCTCTGTCCGTGGTTCCCTTCTCTTCTCCCTTTACACCCTGTCAATGGCTAATCTCATCTGCAAACACAAATTCAACTACCATTCTTCTGCTAGTGACTCACAGATCTAACTCCGCTCCAGACCTGGCCAGATTACAATCTCCACCCAGCTCCGACATCTCCTCATGGATGGAATCATAGCACCATCGGGCTGGAAGGGCCCTCAAGAGGCCCTCGAGTCCAGCTCCCTGCACTGAGGCAGGACCAAATAAACGGGGACCATCCCCGACAGGTATTTGTCCAACCTGGTCTTAAAAACCTCCAGTGATGGTGATTCCACAACCTCCCATGGAAGCCTATTCCAGCGCTAAACTCCCCTTACACAGTTGGAAAGTTTTTCCCAATATCTAATCAGATAAATGTCTAGCCATCAACTCAGGCGCAATATTGCTAAACCAGAGCTCTTAATCTCCTCCCAACCCCCATCCCAAGCCCTCCCCGATCACTGTGGACAATCCCACCATCCTGCCCATCACTCAAGCTCATAACCTGGGCAGCATCTTCAACTCAGACCTCTCTCTAGGTCCTCGCATCCAGGTGGTGTCTAAATCTTGTTGATTATTTCTGCAAAACATCTCTAAGATCCAGCCTTTCCCATCCATCCACACAGCTAGAACTGTCCTCCAGGCTGTCATCTCGATTCCTGCAGCATCCTTCTCTCCGGCCTTGACGAATGCAGTCTTGCCCTGCTCATACCCAGGCAGAATGCTGCTCTGAAGATCATTCTCCTAGCCCGTCACTTTGACCACGACACCTGTCTCTTTGGATCCCTCCACTGGCTCCCTCATCTCCATTGTATCAAACCTAAGCGGCTCATCTTCACCTCCACGGCCCATCCCCACCCTATCATCTCATTCAGTATCAAAATGCCAACGTCAGCCTCCATCACCCTCTTGCTAGATTTTCAAACCAACAACTTTGTGCTTCCTCCCGTGTTGCCCCTTGCTCTTGGGAGGAGCTTCCGCAAGCACCCACAAAGCCACCTTGTTATCGTCTGTCAAAACTCTCCTTTGCAGCGACGTCAGAAAACTTGACAACAATGAGGCAGTTGGCGCGTAGAGACGACCGCCCATCACGCTGACCAATGTAGTCTCACGGTGTCCCCTTGTACTTCCCCATTGGTCTGCCTCTAGCCACTAAAGCCAGGGACCACTTAGCAAAGTCAGGGCATCAGAAGCCAACCGCTTCAAGATTAGGAGAGATAATGGAGCATTTAGTCCCTAGAGGGAGTGGCCCAGCTTGTGCCACTTGGAAAGCAAACCATACTCCTGGGAGAATTGTGTGTCACTGCACATGCGCAGAATTCATGGCCCCCGCAGATTTCTTTGCTTCCCCACAGAAAAATGGCTTCTGACAGTGAAACAAAGGGAAGCCGCAAGAGCAGTCATGTGCCTCCTCCCCAGCAGTGCAGGCAGGTCGGTTTGGGCACTCAGAACAGCTGGTAGGGATGTAAATCACCGCAGGGTGGGGGGGCTGGACAGTCGTGCGTGCACGCGCACAAGAGAGACAGACACACACATTCTGTCCCTCTCGCTCGCTATTACGGCACACTTGGCGTGGAAGGGCAGGGCTTTGGGGTGTTTCTGAAGAGATAGGCATAGGGCAGGCTCCGTTCCCTCAGCCAGAGCAGAATGTAGCAGCCTGCCTGCTTAGTGAATTGTTCCCGTTGTTCTTAGTGAATTTCCCCAGGAGTATAAAAACAGGTATAAAAATTTTAAGGCTCCTTTGCATGGCCAGAGTGGTGTAGAGGACAATATGGCCTTATAATTGCTTATGGAGCTTTAGTGATTAAAATGGGTCTAAGTTCTTGGACTGAAAAAATTTCCTATCAAAATGTGCTCCATGAACTGTTTGCTACTGACCTCTCTGGAGATGGTCAGTAGCCAGTGTAAATTGTGAGTTTGAGTCCCCAGCCCTTGCTTGCTCTTCAGTTGCCTATGATGCAACCCTGAGCATATGGCTGCATATATTTGTCTACTAATAACTAGAAGTAAAGGGTCAACATTAGCTACGTTACTATTAAACAGAGGGGGGTTGGTGATTTCCTCCAATGCCCCCCACTCCCACTCTCCATTCATTGTATTGTAGTTTAAATAAAACTACCAAAATAACTGAAGCCAGCTTGATTATATTGTGTAATTTTGACAAAAAATATGCAGAATTTTAAAATATTGTGTGCAGAATTTTTAATTTTTTGGCACAGAATTCCCCCAGGAGTAAAACCAGCAGCCATGGGACAACTGTCGCCCAGAACGTGTCTGCAGCATTCCTCTCCTCCTCCCATCACGTAGGTCAGGCCACCCTCACCCTAGACATCAGTCACCCCTTGTCTTAGAGGCAGGGCCCGTTACTAGCAGGAATAACCCAGCCCAAAAGCATTCCTTGGGGATGCCAGCGCCGAGCCAGCGGGGATCAGTGAAGTGTTGCGCAGAAGGAACCCGCCGCAGCCTGTTCAGAGCGGGGAGCAGTGCTCTATACTCACATGTTGCTAGCCATGGACTGGTCCGGGCTACAGGACCTGAAGTCAGAAAAGGGCTCGAACGTGGGGCCCAGGTGGCGCCTCTCCAGTGTGGCCTGTTCGGGAAAGAGGGAGTCACGTGTGGCACTGAGGAGGAGAAAGACAAGCTCCCCGGCAGCAAGAGAACCAGGATCAGCTGCAGGCCCAATGCCAGAGCCCACCCGTTGCTACCGAAAATCTGAACCACCAGCTGTTGCTCTTGCTCCTAGAACAGCGAGTCCCCGCAGGGAAGCGTGCCCAGGAGCTGCGGCCCAGCAAGAGGCTGCAGCACCGTGCAGGGTGGATTTGATGGTGCTTTGGCGGCAGTTGCAGGTCTGATCCATCGCAGGCCTCAAGGCCCGGCTGTTGAGGGCACTGATGGGGTCCCCTGGAACCTCCCCCTTGATATCCCCCAGCAAAGGCAGGATTAGGAAGTGCCAGACCCTTGCCCCCCGCACTTCGATTGATCACTTGTTGCAGAACCGGCTGCCAAGACAATCCCAGCATTCCCTCCCCATCCCATCACGTCAGCGGCTAGAAATGTGACAAGAGCCTCTGACCCTGCATGCTGGATCACCAGCCCTAACTTGAACAGTGCCACCCCCCCAGCCACCCCCTGCTACCATCCCTACGAGCTCGGGAACCAGCCACGCACGGAAGCAAGTTGTGTTGGTAACACGGCCTGGGAAGGAGAGTCTGGACAGGTTTCCAGCCATGGCGAGGTCAGACTCCCCAGGCCCAAATCCTGACCTGCGCCAGCTCCTGGGTGCTGAAAACCCTCCCTCATCCCTGGGCCAGCACCCCTGGCACCAGACCCACTCCCAAGCCCTATTAACAACCAGCTTCTGTCCACCCACATCCATCCAAGAGCCACTCCGGATCTGAAGGGTGAACCAGTTACTGCAGGACCTCAGGGTGTGGGTGAGATCTATGGAAATTCCCAAGTCAGTCGCTTTCACGGGGACCAGGGTACGGGGCAGCAGATCTTCTCTTCCCACCCAGTGACACAGCTGGGGGAAGCCTGCAGGCCCTGCCTGCACTGGCTCCCTGCCTGGGCTCCCACACCAGAGCCACATTTGCCCAACTCGGCTGAAATCAGCGGCTTTGTTTCTGCCAGTGGTGAGCTTGGCTGGGCCCAGCACAAGGATGGGCAGGACCGGCCTTAGGGAAAATGGCGCCCTCGGCAAACTTGTATTTTGACGCTCCTGGCCCCCAAGGGTGCAGCCTCCCCATTGCCCCATAGGCTCCCCAGGATCCCCACCCTCCTGTGCCCCTAGCCCCTGCACCCCCCTCCTGCGCCCCTAGCCCCTGGACTGTGCCCCCTTGGCCCACGTGGGGAAAGTAACCTGGATGCACAGAGCCCGGACATTGCTCCTCACTCCCCCCCTCCACAGCCCCCTGGGGGGCACAGAGGAATGTTGGGGGGCATCAGTATCTGTGCATCACCGCTCCCCCCCCTCCCCCCCATTCCTCCGCTGGGAGAAATCTGGGTGCCCCCCCCCCCAGCGCTCCCCTGCCAGCCAGGAGCAATTTCTGACTCTACACCAGCAGTGCTCACCTCTGTGCTGCCGCACGGCGCCCCCATGACCATGGTGCCCCAGGCAACTGCCCAGGTGCTCCCCCAAGGCCGGCCCTGAAGATGTGCCTTTTAATGCTCTCTGCCCCCCCACGCCTGCAACGGCCAGTGCCAAGCCGCCCAGGGCACCGGGGAGAGGGGGAGGGGGAGAGGGGCCCCTCCCAGCACTGGTCAGTGATGCACAGCCAACGGCACCAACCCCGCGTTAACCAACACAACGAACGGGGAGACCCCTGCATCTCGGCTGACAGCACCGACAGCCGCTCCGATTACTGAAAGAAAGCCCATTCTCCCCTGCCCCCCCCCCCCGCCCCCACCCCCCTGCCCCCCCCCTCCCCACCCGCCCCCCCCCCCACCCCTGCCACCGCCCCTGCCCCGCCGCCCCGCGCACCGGGGAGCGGGGGAGGGGGCGGGGCCCCCCCCAGCACCGGGCAGTGATGCACAGCCCACGGCACCAACCCCCCGTTCACCAACCCAACGAACGGGGAGACCCCTGCACCTCGGCTGACAGCACCGACCGCCGCTCCGATTACTGAAAGAAAGCCCATTCTCCCCTGCCCCCACTCTCCCCGAGCCCTGCCCCCACTCCCCTGCCCCCGCCTCTCCCCGAGCCCTGCCCCCACTCCCCTGCCCCTGCCTCTCCCCGAGCCCCACGGCGGGCAGCGCCGGCCCTGCCCCCACTCTCCTGCCTGCTTCTCCCTGAGCCCTACAGCAGGTAGAGTCAGCCCTGTCCCCACACTCCTACCCCACGGCGGGCAGCACCGGCCACACACACCTGCCCGCCTCTCCCCACCCCCACTCTCCTACCCGCCTCTCCCCGAGCCCCATGTCGGGCAGCCCCGTGTCCCCCCCCCCCCCCCCCCCCCCCCTGTCCGGCCGCCCCGCTTCCCCCCCCCCCCCCCCCCCGCCATACTCCTGCCTGCCTCTCCCGGTGCCCCGCAGGGGGCAGTGCCAGCCCTGCCCCTGCACACTTGCCCATGGCCCACGGCGGCAGCGCCAGCTTCCCACCACTTACCCGCCTCTCCAGCACCTCGTGCCTGGTGGTGCGGCTCAGACTGATGCGGCGCAAGTTCCCGGTGGGGACGGAGGGAGCCGGCGGAGCAGCGGATCTCTGCTGTGCCTTCCAGCCTGTAGGGGGCAGCGGCACGCCCCCATCCCGAAAGGGGTTTCCCGTCAGCGGGGACACCCTCCCCAGGCAGGAGTTGTCTGCAACACATTAATGGCTAGCACAGCGGAGACACTGGGCCGCCTGACCAGTTCCCTCCAGTACCCGGCTCCTGCGCCCACAGACGGGCTGAGCCATTCAACGCTGGGAGCTTTAAGCTCCCCTACCCCAGCCCCCCTGCTACGGCACAGCCCCTGTGCCTACAGCCCTCCAGCCACACGGGCCTGGCACACCCCCGCTGTCGTCCCTAACCTGGCACCCCCCCGCTGTAACCCCCTAACGCACAGGGCTCTGGAGCGGTTCATGCCACATCCCCACCGCGGCTCAGCTGGAGATGCTGTGGCCTCTGGATACTGCAGAGCCGACATGCTTTGATGAGCAGCAGAGAGAAGTCTCACTAAGGGAGCTTTAAGCAGCCCAGCTGCCTAAGCCAAGGAGGGGGAAGGAAGGTCCAGTGGTTAGGGCACCAGCTTAGGACATGGGAGGCCGGCGTTCAGGCCCCAGCTCTGCTGTGAGCTTCCTTCAGCAGGTCACTTAAGCCTCCTCTGTGCCTCAGTTTCCCATCTGTACAATGGGGATAACAATGCTTCCCTGCCACACAGGCGTGAGGATAGATACGTTTAGAGTTTGTGAAGCGCTTGGAGAGGAAATGCGCTAGGTAAGAAACAGGCATTTATGGTTATTGTTATTCTTTAAGGTATTCAGGCCGAGTGCAGTTCCCTCTACAGACTGGGTGTCCAAGCTCCCTGGAGAGGTGGGGGTGATTCTCCCATAGGGATCAGGTCTTGCATCGACAGGGCGGGTACATACTAGTGCTCTGGACACACTGCTTGTTCCCTGCAGCGTTCACCCCAGCTCCCGGCCAGCCAGAGACAGGGATCTGCTCTCTTCAGACGCAGCATCCCCCATAGTGCCCCCAAGGCGGAGCTCTGGCACACAGCAACGTGTTCTGCTGGTGCCAGGGTCCCCAGACACCCTCTGTACTCAACTCTCATCTCACTTACCCTGTAGGTAACTCATCTCCTCCAGCTTGTTCAGCTCTTCCCGCAAGAGGCTGATTTCACACTCCCTGCCAGGGGAAGGATGCAAGGTTACAAGATTCCATCACAGACGAAGTTTCACCCCAAGTCCTGCCCAGCTAAGCCCCTGCCCCATTCCCACCCTTCAGAGCATGAAGCTGCAGGGTGTCCTGGCCGGGGGCGCATGTCCCCTACACACCAGATGGCCTGAGCCCTCTCTGCACCAAGCATCTGATTTAGCTGGGGATTGGTCCTGCTTTGAGCAGGAGGCTGGACTAGATACCTCCTGAGGTCTCTTCCAACCCTGACATTCTATGATCTCTCTCGTCCTCTTCTATGTGCATCAATTTGTAAGTTTCAGAAGAGGTGTCCCTGGGCGCATGTGCATTAGGCGACAGCACCAGGAGCAAGAACAACGAAGAGCGGACTTGCCCCAGACACATGCCCAAGTGGGCCTCCCGCCTCCGTGGCAGATTGATCCTGCCAGACCAGTGGGTGTAGAATGGGGGAGTGAGATCCAGAGCCAGGGCACCCCGCCCCTGAGGAGGGGACACACTAGACCTAGATGTGCACAAGCATCCGGAAGATTTGGTCCTCGATACCTGAGGGGGCATCCAAACCAAACCAGGCTTCCTACACCAGCACCCTGAGCTGCATGCAGAAGTGGGACCCAAGGCATGCGCTGGAGAGCAGGTGTAACATGCCACTTACACAGCCAAGCATGGGCGTAACCTGGGGTTGCCCTAGGACCCAACTGGGAACCCCCCATGCACAGGGGCTATTGCAGGGTGAGCTCTCTGCTGCCACCCAGAGGCTATTCGGCACCAGCGCACCCCTTCTGCAGCCACCATGGTGACAGGTGTTCCCCAGCAGCAGCATCATGCTAGCAGGAAGGAGTGATCGTGCTGCTGCCGGCTACAATGGCAGCACTTGTGCTCCCCGGAGGCCGGACAGCAGCATGGTGGCAAGCAAACAAGCATGGCTGTAGCCAGCCTCTGTACACCATGTTAGCCCGCAGGGCTGGAGGCTCTGGGGTGCTGCTGGTCAGTTTCCCAGTCTCACACAGAAGGACCTGTGCAAGTAGCAGTCCACCTGAGGCTGCTCGTTGCTCTGCACCTTACAGGCCTGGGTGCTCCTGCTGCAGGGAACTCCTGGGTTCCATTCTCGGCTCTACCACGGAGTCATTGCACGACCCTGTGCCTCAGTTTCCCCATCTGAACAGCCAGAGGATGTGGTGTAAATCCCGACACAGAACACACCGACCCACATCAAGCCTGGTATGGTTTGGATGCCCCCACCCCACTGCACACAGACCCCCATGGCGGGCAGGGAGAGTGGAGGGTGAGATGCTATATAAATACCAGGCAGTCTCACTACCAGCCTCTTCCCCTGGGATTAGCTGTAACCTGAGTCAACGGACAACCCCGGGCCTCATGTGAAAACAGGGCCACAAACGCTTCCTGGCACCCGACACTGGCCTTGAAACAAGGCCGGCTCTCAAGAGCACATCGCTAACTAACTCGACTGTAAATGCTAATCCGGACACTCCACTAATGTGTGATCAGAGGGTGTTTGAAGTGACCTTAGCAGAGACCCGAGGAGGGAAGGCTGTTAAAGGGGCATATCTGGCCATGACCCTGTTGTCCCCTGCAGTATCCCCTACAGGGCTCCAGATTTACCTTGGTTAGCCCCAGGTCCCCATGTGCTGGTCCCACCTGCCCCTTCCTACCTGTCAGGGGTGGAGGTGATATGACAGCGGGGATCATCCTTGAGCTCTGCTCCGGGGCTGCTGGCCCCCGCTGCCCTCTGGGGAGTCAGCGAGAGCGCCAGAGGAGACTTCCGGCCCCTCGCGCTCCGGGCGCAGCAGCACACGCTCGCCAGCAGCCAGTTACCTACAAAAACGTGAGCAAAGCCGGAGCTGGGGTCAAATTCAGAGCAGCGTCCGGCTAGCACAGAAGGTGAGCCAGGGAGCGGGCTGGTGAACCTATGGATTCAATATTTTGTTGGAGGAAAACTTANGGGGGGGGGGGGGGGGGGGGGGGGGGGGGGGGGGGGGGGGGGGGGGGGGGGGTAATTCCGGCACTACCACCGACTCCCTGTGGCTCCGCGTCCCTGCAACACGGAGGGTTCTGACCTACCCCGCAGGGGGCTGTGGGAGTTAGCACAGGCTGGTGGGAGGAGGCGCTTAGATGGCAAGTGTAACCCAAGCTGACAGGGTGGCTTTGTCCCCCTCCGGTGGCTGGGCAACGCAAGCTTTAAAGGTCAGTGGGTGGTTGAAATTGACGGCACCGGCGGCCGCAGGAGCGGTCAATGGTCTGGCTTAGGGACAGCCTGACGACTCAGGCCGGTTTACTCAAGCGTGGCCAATGGCAGAGAAAACTCTCCCTACACCGGCGTGTCCCCCCCTCGCGAGCCCACTCCAGAGAGGGGCTCTGTCTCCGTGGCCCATTCAGCCCTGGGCCTCCCTGCTGAGGCTGCCCGGGGGTGGGCCACCGGTGCCAGGTCGGGTCCTGGTTCCAGCGATACAGAGAAGCCAGCGCAGGGAGAAAGGGGGAGCCGGCTGCGCTCACCGGCGACAACGAGCACCAGGAAAAGCGTCAGGGACTTGAAGCCCAGGGAGAAGGCGTGGTTGAGCTCGGAGAGCGCGTTGGCGATGACCAGGACCAGGAGCACGGCGCGGGGGAGGCCTGGGGTCTGCAGGAAGGTCATGAGCAGAGCCGAGAGCAGGAAGTAGCCGGTGTGCAGGACGCAGGTGCAGGCGGCGCCGAGGCTGACTCCTGCGAGACAGAGAGAGGGATGGGGAGACGGGTGAGCGGGCGCGTTGCCTCCTGACAGATCCATGCTTAGACCAGCGCCATCTCCCGGCTGGTTCCTGCCAGCGGCGTGGCCTGGGGAGAGACGTCTTCTCCTTGCAACGTTCCCCAAAGTCCGGGGGGGGACGGGGGATGACACTACACTGCCCAGCTTCGCCCAGGGTTTGGGGGGGTAGGGGAGGGGAGGTCACCACTAAGATAATTAACGAGAGGTAGGCGGCATCTCTGCCGCAGGACCTGCCCACACAGCAGCTTGCTCATTCCATTGCTACTCCCGCCAGCCTCTGACACCCACTCCCGTCGTATCCTCTCCGGGCTGGGACCCTCCCACACCAGGGGGCAAGCGGCTCAGGCCCTGCGATCGGACAGAGGGGAGTCTGCTCCTTTGCAAATGTCTCTCCCACCCTTCCCCACGACACCTCTGAAACTCCCTCGCCCAAGGCCCATGCTCCCTGCACAGCAGACATGGGTCTGGAAGCTCTGGGGAGGAGAGCAGGAGACCAAGCCCAGGGCTCCAATCCAGGTCTCTGAGGGCAGGGAGGAGAAAGGCCGTATGCTGCCTTATTCACCGGCCACATCCATCCAGCTGAGCAGCGGCCAGACACCCTTCGAAGCCCGGAGTCGCTGTTCGGTATCACAAGTCTCCTCCCACCTAGGCACTAGGAGCAGTTGCCCCCCCAGCAATCAGCTGGGATGTGGAGCCCACCCCGGCGGTGCTGCAAGCAGAGAACCAATCCCTTGGCTGGCCAGTTCCCAGCCCACAGCCACCAAGCAGCGTGTAGCCCAGCGAACTCGGGTGGGAGAAGGCTGCTCAGCTCCTTGCTGCCCTGAGATGCACGTTGTTCCCCCCACCCCCCGCCCCCCAAGTCACCTGCCCAGCCAATGAATCTCTGGATGTGCAGGAGCCGGCCCTCCACGCTGCTCTGCATGTGATCCACGGCGTAGAGCACCAGGCCCAGGCTCTGGTTCATCCTGTGCAGCTTCCCCATCAGCTCGTCGTAGTACAGGGCTGTCTGGTTCTGATAGGCCAGGAACAGCGCCAGGTTGGCCTCTGGGCAGAGAGGGGCAGAGAGGATTCAGAGCCAGCGTAGGAGCCCTGCTGGAGCTGTGGGGCAGCAGCTTAGAATGGTGAGGAACTGTCAATCGCGGGCAGACCTGCTGGAGCATCGCAAGCCGGAGACAGGCCAAGGTGGGATGGCTGGGGCGGGACCGGGCTTTGATTCCCTCTAGGGGTGACACAGCCTGGCGTTGAGAAAGCTTCATATTGTGATAGTCATTTACAGTTTATTATTTTGCCGAGTGAGTCTATGATGTTACTTTATAGTCTATTATCTCTAGTCTATTCTTGTTCCTGCCAAATGTCTGGGTATTTCCTTTATCAAGTTTAAAATGTAAGGTTATCTCCATTGTATGGTTTGCTTCTGCCTCTCCTCACAGTAGGCACAGCCTAGCTGAGGCCCGGGCCACTGCAATTACAGGGTAGATCCCACATTGAGACAGTTTCTGTCGGATCTGCCAGCACCTCCAGGAAACTGGGAGGGTAGAACGGAGAATACAGGGTGGGTTCCGGAGAGATACAAGGGAACACCGTTCACCAGTGGTTCCAGCCTCCTCCCGAGTAGCTAGGCCAGCTGTGGAGGTGTTGGTCTCAAGCTGGATCAGGGCGAATTTGCAGGGACTAGACCACCAAAACACACGACAGCTGTTAGTCAGGTAACACTCAGCTATTACAGCAATAAATGTGGTATAGGAACAGTATCGAGGGGCATGGTGTAGTGTATGAGGAATTTGGGACAGGGTTAATGAACTGGAAGTTTGTTTTATTTTAAATGAAGATCCAGGAGGCAGGTCCCTCTGCCCTTGCTGCAGGAGAATGCCGCTCTCACAGCCCCGTTACCAGTTGCCAGGCCCTCTCCACTCCTCAGCCTGCGCCCGGTTGTGATAACGGGGCCTACAGCCGAGCGTGAAGGTGCGTGCACCGAGAACACCGCACGTGCACGGGGAAAGGGGCGAGAGAGACAGGGTGAGTTGTCCAAACAAAGAGGCCGACTGATCTAACTCGAGGCCTGTGTTAAGATCATGCCTGGTCAACGAGAAAAGTGCAAGACCCGACCAAAACTGCTGTGTTGGAAATTAAGCCTAGCTGCTGATAATAGGGGTGGGGATGGGCTGTTCCACCCCTCATGCCCTTTTGGGGTCCTTAAAGAAAGATTTTGGGAGAAGAACATGGACAAACGGAAGAGGCTGCCGGCGACCCTGGCTGACTGAAAGAAGGGGAAGGCATGAGATTCACCATCATGGCTGCCACTCCCGCTATCTCCTCAGACCCTGGATCTTTGTCATCCTGATCCAAAGGGGTGTCCTGACCAGACCAGGCGGGGACCCAGCTGAATCCTGACCACCCCCAGGGATGAGAGGCTCTCTTTCCCCCAATGTGTCTTTTTGATTCCTTACCCTATTTCTTCTCTTTCCTACCCCTCTCAGACTTTAAGGCCAGAAGGGACCATCAAGATGATCTTGTCTGACCTCCTGCACATTGCAGCCACAGAATCTCACCCACCCACTCCTGGAACAAACCCCTAACCTCTGGCTGAGTTACTGACGTCCTCAAATCATGATCTGCAGACTCCAAGTTACAGAGAAGCCACTATTCATACTAGTTTAAACCTGCAAGTGACCCGTGCCCCATGCTGCAGAGGATGGCGAAAACCCCCCCAGGGTCTCTGCCAATCTGACCCAGGGGAAAATCCCTTCCTGACTCCAAATATGGCGATCAGTTATACCCTGAGTATGTGGGCACGACCCATCAGGCAGATACATGGGAAAGAATTCTCTGTAGTAACTCAGAGCCCTCCCCACCTAGTGTCCCATCCCCGACCGCTGGAGATATTTGCTGCTAGCAGTCGCAGATCGGCTACGTGCAGGGCCGTCCCTAGCCATTTTTGGTGCCCTATGCAGCCCCCCAGGCCTCCGCCGGGGGCTGGGGGAACCACCCCCCAGCCCCAGCTCCCCTGGCTCCCAGCCTTAGGGGACAGGGGGGGAACCGCCCCCCAGCACTCGCTGGCGGCACGGCTGGGAGCCAGGGGAGTGGAGCGGGCTGGGGCCGGGTCGCTCCACTTACCACGTGGTGAGTGTAGTCCTGACCCCTGCAGCAGTCCTCTGGGGAGTGGGGGCAGGGTGGGGGCGGAGCAGGGGCTTGGGGAAGGGGTGGAGTGTGGGGGGGGGGGTGCGCAGAGCTGGGGCAGCACACAGAGGAAACACACACACGCAGCCGAGTAATATCAACAGGAGAAAGCAGAGCACCACACCGGTAGCATCTGACAACAAGAGACTGTCCAGCAAGGAGGGGATTTTCTTCTAAAAACTCTCTCCAGATAAAGGGAAAGGGATGTTAAAATGAAAAGCTGATTTAGTAACTTACAAAAAAAGAAGGGAAAACAATGTATCTTGGTTAAAAGGATGCTTACGGGTGGGTTTGCCCTGGGACCAAGCAGGCTGAGGTCTCTGTGTACCAAACCCCGAACCTTGTTTAACCCTGGCTCATGTTAACACCTTTGACTCTGGGCCCCATATATTCCAGCTAAATAATACACCAGCCCCACCCACACTGGCCAGCCGGGAGCAGCCTGCCCTGCCAGCAGCAGTCACGGTACCTATTTTGGAGTAGACCTCCTGGGCTCGCCTTTGCATCTGGGTGAGGTCAGTGAGGATGGCTCTGTGTCCTTGCTGCAGCTCCACATCCTGGTCATCTAGGTGGCTGCTCACGTTCTCTGAGGAGGAGATGGGACAGAGCTCAGGTCTTGGCAGAAGCTCCCGTGAAGCCACTCCCCATGTTAAGTGTCTTGCGCACCTGTGATCTAGTCACCCACCAATGGTAAAAGCCTCTTAGCCTAGGTGAGCGAAGATGCTGCAGAGGAGCTCACACTGTGCCTCCCTCTTCCAGTCAAACCAAAGTGCCTCCTTCCAAACCTAATGCCCACATGAGACCTCGATACGCGCCAAGAGAAGGGAAGGGCAGCAGGGGGAGGCAGGAGCCACACAGAGACTGCGGGAGGGTCAGCCTGCCAGAGGGTCAGCCTGCCAGAGGGTCAGCCTGCCAGAGGGTCAGCCTGCCAGACAGCATCGTTCTCTCCTGCAGGGGAGCTGGGCTCATTGGAGCAACCTGGACTTGTGGAGGTTCTTGCTCATCCCCATTTTACAGCTCCTGGTCCTGGTCCTTTGCTGTAGCTTCCTGGCTAGTTCAGGGAAGGGGAGAAGTAAAGACGGAGGGGGCGGATCCCCTCAGCTGGGAACAAGGGTGGAAATTTCTTCTCCGGGGCTCACGAGTCAGGTTTAGCCACAGCTGGCTCAGTGGGGCCCGGCCTGGGTCCTTGAAACTAACCGACACCAGCATTGCCGCAGGAGCATTAGACACTCTAGGTCAACGGCTCCTGAATTTGTCCATCCCTTTCCCTATCGTGTCCTTCCACAACCATACTCCTGTGACCCCTTTTCTATCCCAGGTCCCCAACCCCTAGAATCACCCTCTTAACATAAGAACGGCCGTACCGGGTCAGACCAAAGGTCCATCCAGCCCAGTATCCTGTCTACCGACAGTGACAAATGCCAGGTGTCCCAGAGGGAATGAACCTAACAGGTAATGATCAAGTGATCTCTCTCCTGCCATCCATCTCCACCCTCTGACAAACAGAGGCTAGGGACACCATTCCTTACCCATCCTGGCTAATAGTCATTAATGAACTTAACCTCCATGAATTTATCTAGTTCTCTTTTAAACCCTGTTATAGTCCTAGCCTTCACAACCTCCTCTGGCAAGGAGTTCCACAGGTTGACTGTGCGCTGTGTGAAGAAGAACTTCCTTGCATTTGTTTTAAACCCGCTGCCCATTAATTTCATTTGGTGGCCCCTAGGTCTTATTTATGGGAACAAGTAAATAACTTTTCCTTATTTACTTTCTCCACACCACTCGTGATTTTATATACCTCTATCATATCCCCCCTTAGTCTCCTCTTTTCCAAGCTGAAAAGTCCTAGCCTCTAATCTCTCCTCCTATGGGACCCGTTCCAAACCCCTAATCATTTTAGTTGCCCTTCTCTGAACTTTTTCTAATGCCAGTAGATCTTTTTTGAGATGAGGAGACCGCATCTGTACGCAGTATTCAAGATGTGGGCGTACCATGGATTTATATAAGGGCAATAAGATATTCTCCATCTTATTCTCTAACCCTTTTTTAATGATTCCTTACATCCTGTTTGCTTTTTTGACTGCCGCTGCACATGCATGGACGTCTTCAGAGAACTATCCACGATGACTCCAAGATCTCTTTCCTGATTAGTTGTAACTAAATTAGCCCCCATCATATTGTATGTATAGTTGGGGTTATTTTTTCCAATGTGCATTACTTTACATTTATCCCCATTAAATTTCATTTGCCATTTTGTGACCCCTCCCCACACCAGAATCTCCCTTGACCCTCTTCCTCGCACCCTTTTCCCCCAGAACCACACTCTCTTGACCTGCTTTTTCCAGTCTCATGACCCTCCTCCCCATCAGAACCACCCTCTTGTGTAGCTGGGAACCCCCCCGCTCCATTTAGTAAGATGGGAAGTCAAGCCCCTCCTCCCCCCGACAACTGTTTGCAACCTCCGGAGAACCCCTGCTCTAGGGAGCCGGGGGACGCTCCATGCCCTTGTCTCCCTGTTCTCACCCATACTCTTGGTGATGCCCTCAATGAGCTGAGCCACCTGCTGCTGCCCGCTGGCAATCAAGGCCTTCTCCTGAGTCAGCTGCTCCAGGTTGCTGTGGATGGAGGACTCCATCTGCTCCTGGCTGCCCTGCAGCTTCTCCTGCTGGAGCAGCAGCTCATGCTGGCTGCTCACCACCTTGTGCAGGGACTCTGCTGTCAGCTCTTTCAGTTCCTCCTGGCCGTCCTGTTAGCGAGACACTGACTTGATCAGCGAGGTGCCAGCAGCGATGCAGAGACTGCAGTGGTGCATGCTGAGGACTAAGAGAGACTACAAGTCCCAGCATGCCATGCTTAACAGTGGAGCATTGCATGCTGGGATCGGTCATCTCCCCCTCTGCATCAAAGGCCATGGCGGCTATGCCCTACATTGACTCCGCCCTTTGCTCATTGGTTCAGACCTCTTTGGAGCCGCCCACCCGCCACGACCCACCTTCAGAAGCCTCATGGCCTCCAGCTGACTCACGGCGGCGGCGACCAGGGTGTTGACCGTGTGCTCGGTCCGGCGCTTGAACTGCATCTGGCGGGTGGAGTAGCAGACGGCACGGGCCCGGTTGCTGACGATGTGGTAGGCGTTCCAGGTGTCGGGGTCCATGTCGGCGGTGCATTCCGCGAGGGGCTGGTTAGAAAGACAGCCAAGCAGGACTAGGTTCAATAAGGCCACAGGAGAGGGCCCTTCCCAATGCCCCTCATCCCTCTGGCAGTATTCCAGAGAAAGCAAGAGGTGACCGGATCGTGGCGTATCAGTAACTTCACAGGGACTGAAGGCGTCTATAATCCAGCAGGGGGAGGGATAGCTCAGTGGTTTGAGCATTGATCTGCTAAACCCAGGGTTGTGAGTTCAATCCTTGAGGGGGCCACTTAGGGACCTGGGGCAAAATTGGTCCTGCTAGTGAAGGCAGGGGGCTGGACTCGATGACCCTTCGGGGTCCCTTCCAGCTCTAGGAGATAGGTATATCTCCATATATTATTATTAGAACAAGAACGGAGGGCTGGGAGCTGAAGCCAGACCAAGTCCAGTTGGAAAGACGACCCATTTTTAACGGTGAGGGTGATTAACCATCGGGAACAAGCGCCCCAGGGATGTGGCGGATCCTCCATCTCTTGGTGTCTTCGGATCCTGCCCGGCAGCCTTTGTGGAAGAGATGCTTTAGCCACCCCCATGCTGCTGGCCTCGATACAAGTGTAAGTGGGTGTAGTTCGACGTGCTGTGACATGCAGAAAGTCAGGCTGGATGAGCGAATGGTCCCTTTTGGCTTTAATCTAGGAAACTATGAGAAGCAGGTCGTGATACGGCCAGGCTGTCCTGGGTCCCCATAAGATAATAGCTTCTACAGCTATGGACAGTTTAGGACTCAAACATAGGACCAAGCTGGGTGAATTATCCTCACAAGCAAGACCGACCTATTCTCACACAGCTGAAGCACTACCATGTTAGACCAAAGTACCCTACCGTGGTCAGATCTCAAGGGCAGATAGATGCTAGATCTTAGGCAGCATGGCCCACTATACAAGGCATCGGACTGGGAATCACGAGACCCCAGGTCTATTCTTGGCTTCACCACTGACTCAGCATGTGACTGTACGCAAGTCACATCCCTGCGTGCCTCAGTTTCCCCTCTTTAAAACAGAGCGAGTTGCACTGACCCACCTTTGCAGAACACTTAGAAACCCTACAGCTGAAGAGTGCTATGCAGGAGCTGCTCATCACAAATGGATTGACACAGACCTGGCGTGGGCGCACCTGGGATTTTGTGCTCGGTCCTGGACACCATGGGACTGAAAGAGACGGTGACACTGGAGGGAGTTGGGGAAAAAAGCAACAGAAGTGATCAAGGGCTGGAGGGAAAGGCTGGAATAAATAAGTAGGCAGGGCTACGTGGCTAACTGATAGCGGGCTAGGCAGACGATACGCCTCACATTTGAAAGGTGAGCACCACAGAGGGAGAGGAATTCCACAGGGCAATACCCACGAGTGAGATGGAGGACGGGATGAGATAAGGAGGGGGAACACACAGGGTGATGCTGCGTAGCCAGCTCTCCGGGGCTGTGGAACCCCAGGCAACTGGCAGGAGACCCATTTTGGGACACTGAAGAGGCGGACGGCACAAAACGCTCCAAGATCCATCGTAGGAACTAGTCCTGCACTGGGTGCGAGATGGACCAGTCAGCCTAACGGGTCCTTCACCTCTCACACCCAAGAGGTTCTATCATTGAAATGCTCTTGGCCTCGCTGTCCCGATATCCCGGCTACGTGCAACGAGCCAGTCGGGAACATGACCCAAGCTAGCTGTGCAGCCATCCCGGGGGGATCAGCATCCCCAGCCCACCACAGCCCATTTCAATAGCTCCATCTGTGCAGGGGGAGAAGATGTTTGTGGGGGTGAGGGGAGAAGATGGATGGGGAAGAAGGGTGGCTGCGGGGCGAAAGACGTCAGCAATAGGATATGGAGGCCTCTCCTTTCATCCCCACGGAAACTTGGCTAAGGTCAGGGATGGCTAAAGGTCGTTCCCACCATGCGATGTCTGTTTGCAGGCCTAGGGTGATGCGAGTCCCATTCCTGGTGGGCCCACTCTGGTGCGAGACGGTCACCTTGCCCAGGAGTCCCTGCTCCATGGCTTCCTTCATTCCCCAGGCCCGCGTGAGGAGAATCTCAGGGTGCCTGCACCGGCTGCAGCCCTGTCCCCAGCCAGCATGGGAGGGCGTGAATTCAGAGCCGCCCCTCGCCGTCTTACCATGTCGGCAGTGCAGGGATAGGTCCTGCGCCCCTCCACGCTCGCTTGGCAGTTAAACAGGGACACCCCCAGCTTGGCCAGTTCCTCTTCCGTCAGGTCCGTACAGGAGGAGTGGATCTGGGCAATAACCTACCAGCAGCAACGCAGAGGGGAAGGAGCGCGTTAGGGCTTGTGGTTTCAGCAAGCTGGTGCCTCCCACTCCCCCCCGGCCCCTCCCAGGTGCAAGAGAAGGTAACTCCTCATCTGCAGGCGACATGTGGCCTCTGCCCCTAGACTTGCATTTTAAATCCTCACCTGCTGCCCCACGATATGAGAATCATTAATGCTGGGCAGTGACTCAACGAGGAGAGCTCAGTTCCTGGGGTTCACCCTCCCCACCCCCCGCTGCTATCCTCCATGCCCCATGATTAGCTTGGCAGCACCCAGAAGCATGCTAGACGCCCCTCCACACAAGGGGAGCCCCTCCTCACACAGCCCCTCCCTGTGAAAGCGCGGTCAAGCCAGCTGGTGCCCTTCTGCCTCTGATCCCCTGGAGATGTTACCCCAATGCCTCTTCCCTGCTCAGTCCCCTCCTTCCCCCCCCACAGTGGGCAGCTCCTCTCCCCCTATCTGAGAGCAGCTGTTTCCCCTCCCGCCAGGCCAGCTGCCCCTACCCGCTTCTAGCTGCTCTGCAAATGCGGAAGAGCCTAAAAGCCTTCAGAGAAGCAGACTGACCAAGGAGCCCGCACCATGTGCCCCGCTGGCACCCCCAGGCCATCAGCCAGGGCTCTGCCCGGGAACAGCCGCACAGCACGGGGAGGAAGACGGCATCGTCTTAATATACTTGACAAATAAATGCGGCTCGTTTCCCTCAGCCTCCTGGCGGGGAGGGGGGATGTGAACATGCAGAGGCTGCATGGACCCGCTCCAGGGTTGGGGAGCGTTCCGGGGGTAGCCTGGAAGACCATCTGGAGAGGTTGGTTGACAAAGCGGACAAACAGGGTGACCCTCTTCACCTTCGAGCCCCCCCCGACCCCCTTTACAGGAAACGAGCCAGCTAACGAGGGGCGGGGCAGCTGAGGAGAGTTCATAGGGACACCAGGGCAATTTGTGGCCACATGGAAGAGTGACACCAGCAGCCTGACCACCGTTGCTTGGTTGTTGTCCCCCTCCCCCACTCCCTTTCACTGCGGCTCTGTTTAGGGCCTGATCATGCAAACATGGAACATCCATGCACAGGGACCAGTCCCACTGAGTGCAATGCACGGCTCCTGCACACAGGGAAGCGGATGCAGAAGTGCTTGCGGGATCTGGATCTTGGATGGCAAGTGCTTTGGGGCACGGACCATTCCCTCCTCCCTGTCTGTACAGCCCCGGCCCATTTAGCGCCCTCCTGCAACAAAGAGATAAGTGACACCTTGTGGTGACAAGAGTCCAGTGGAGACAGATCCAGGTGCCTGGCCTCAGCCAGGAATCGCTCATCCCCCGTCGTCATCTCAAAGGGAGCATTAGGGAGACTCCTCGAGTCTGGAGCTGGTGTCGGGGGCACGGGGTCTCTTTCTGGAGCTGCTCCCTGCCTCAGCCAGCCAAAAAATCCAGAGGAGGGAGCGAAAAGGAGGGAGAGGAGGGTAGGAAGGAAAAGAGCCCGGCGGTCCAGGCGCAGCATCTTGCCGCATGGAGGGGGGATCCTGCAGGGAGAGAACAGAGAGAGTTTGAACTGAGAGGAGTCTGGGGAGCCCCAGCCGTTGAGCAGCAGCTCCACATCCAAGCCCCCTGCATCTCTCACCACTCCCTGATCTCAGAGAGCTCAGCTAGGAGGCCCCGCACAGAGCAATGGTAAATGGCACGGTAGTGAGCTGCAGAGCGGGGCCCATCCAGGAGCAAACGTGGGACTGGCCCGAACACTTTCCACAAGCTCCCGAAGAGGGGAAACGAACAGCACAGGCCTGATGTTACGTTGACAACAGCTATGCCGCTGGTGTGCTGAGGCCACGGCCTGCCACGCCGACCGCACTGTCTCACTGTTGCCTTGTACTCCCCTGTCTGTACCCATCTGTGATCTCGTCTCATGCTTAGATCGGAAGCTCTCTGGGGGCAGGGACGTGTCTGTGTTTGTGCAGCCCCTAACACAATGCCACGTCTGGGGTTCCTAGGTGCTACAATACAAATAAACAACAACAGTGATGTTTGTGACACTGAGTTGGGAGGTGCCCAGGGGCTTACGGTTCCTCCCCGATTTCCTCCTGTGTATGTCCTAGAGGGGGCATCTGGGAGAGGAAGTTTAATGGTCAGATAGCTAGAACTAACCGAGGGTCTGGGGATCATGGAAGCTAACAGTCCCAGCATGCAAAAGTCCCACATTGATACATGCTGGGATCTAGAGTCTCCACAGGCCACACAACTGCATGCACCTGCCCCGGTCTCTCCGTTATACAGAACTTTATGCTCCTAGATGCTGCTGGCGATGTGGCTCTGTCACAGAGTGTGGGGGAGTCCGGGCCCTGCACCCCCAGCTTCCTGCGATTCACCATAACTCTCAGCCAGCCAGTAAAACAGAAGGTTTATTGAGACGACAGGAACACAGTCCAAAACAGGTCTTGCCAGTACAGACAACCGGATTCCCTGTAGTTAGGTCTATCTGGGGGCCCCAGGGAGGCCACTCTCCCCGCTGGGAAGCCCCAGCCCCGTCAGAGTCCCCTCTTCATTCCCAGCCATCTTCCAAAACTGAAAATCCTCTTCCAGGCGTCTCCTTTCTCCCTTCCCCCATGGCTCCTCCCCCAGCCTTTTCCTTTGTCCGAATTCCCAGTCAAAGGTGTTACCTGGCCTCCAACCCCCCTCCTGGGTTCTCATGTTACATGCTCAGGTATCTCCCTTCCCCCATGCAGGCAGTCCCAGCCCAGCTCCCCTGCAACCTTCCCCCTCAGTATTCACATAACACCACAAAACATTCTCACTTCGTCACAGGCTCTCAGTGAGGTAACATTCGGGTACATTCTCCAGATTTTCCTACAGCTGGTTTTAAGCAAAGTGAGCCAGGCTGCCAGGGTAGGAGCCATGGGTAGCTAGCGATGATGGTACTCCTGCGTACCTGTTATTGGAGCTCTCATTTCACAGATCCGCTTGTAACAAGAGAACATTAAGGATGCTAAAGCCACCCAGGAGCAATGGAGATCGAATTCGGCTCCCAGCTCTTCCCTATCCGAGATATACTTTTAAAGAGAAAACTGTTCCTTCTTGGTAGACTCTGTGCCTCAATTAATTCCCTTAATGTTTAACCTTCAAATCCTTTTATCCAAGAGCAGCACACTTCTGTAGGTGGCTCCATACGTTTAAACATTGGTCCTGTACAACAGGAGACTTTGGCCAAGATGAAGCCAGCCAAGGCAATCTTATCAGAGAGGCCCTCCACCCCTCTGAGTAGGGAACAAAGCCCACAGTATCAAGTTGTGACATCTACAGAAAGGCATGTTAGGAAAGGATCAGACATATCAATATGCAGGTGAAACCAGCTGAAATGAATGTGCCTGTTGAAGTAGCT
Organism: Platysternon megacephalum; assembly: GCA_003942145.1. Classification (NCBI taxonomy): domain Eukaryota; kingdom Metazoa; phylum Chordata; order Testudines; family Platysternidae; genus Platysternon; species Platysternon megacephalum. The sequence continues at coordinate 446,954 of QXTE01000223.1, forward strand.
AATTATTTTCTAACCCCAATCTCTGCTGGTTTCACATCCTTTCATGTCAGGATTTACCATGTTAGTGGGTTGTACATTGTAGCTCAAGGGGTTCTGCTGTCTAAGGATCTCAAAGCACATCCAAGATTAGTGGATTTGTCCTCGCAAGCCACCTAAGATGATTGAAGTACTAGCCACATTTCCCAGAAAGGGAAACAGAGGCCACTCAGGCTCAGAGCAGAACCCAGGAGTCCTGACTCCCAGTCCCCAGCTTTAGCCACTAGACGTGGCGTCTCTGAGGTCTTTGAGCAACAATGTTACAGAACTTTAAAAAAAAAAAAAAAAAAAGACCGGTAGTGGAATAAAGCTGATCATTTGATTCAGAAATCGTGACTCCAGACCCACATTCACAGCCTGAGCCAGTCACTGCAGGACCAGGGCACTCAGCGCTGAGCGGACCCATTCGAGGCAGATGGCAGCAGGGCCAGGGGATTGGAGCAGGGCTCTCTGGGCGCTAATCCCGGTGCTCCTGCTGCCCCCTGTATGACTGGGAGCGGGGGTGGGTTGGACACCGACGGGCCCGTTACCATCACCCAGACTGGCCTCCTGCCTGGCATGGGCCGGAGGGTCCCGCAGCGGCGTTTCAGTCCCCAGCCCACATCTGGTGGTGGAGCTAGCGCTGCGCCAGAGATGCCCCAGTTTGATGTGAAGACTCCCTGCTGAGGGGGGAGCTGCCCCCCCCTTTGCAGCACAGCCCCCCCCAGATGGGGAGCAGGACACCGCCCTGTGGGGAGCGGGGGGGGAGGGGGAGCCAGGGGGATGCAGAGCCGCTAACCAGCCATGGAGCGGGACTAGACTGGGGAGAGATGGAGGAGCAGCTGCCCCCCCTTTGCAGCCCCCCCCAGGATGGGGAGCAGGACACCGCCCTGTGGGGAGCCAGGGGGGGGGGGAGGAGCCAGGGGGGTGCAGAGCCGCTAACCAGCCAGGGAGCGGGACTAGACTGGGGAGAGATGGAGGAGCAGCTGCCCCCCCCTTTGCAGCACAGCCCCCCCCAGGATGGGGAGCAGGACACCGCCCTGTGGGGAGCCGGGGGGGGGGGGGAGCCAGGGGGGGGCAGAGCCGCTAACCAGCCAGGGAGCGGGACTAGGCTGGGGAGAGATGGGGGCGGGGCTACCTCCCCCCGGGGACAAACCCCCCCACCCCGTTAGCAAGTGCAGCCAACGTGGGAGGAGAGCGAGAGCGGGAGCCGAGCCACGCCACGCCACGCCCCGCCCCGCCCCCATCGGGACCCCACGTGGGCCGGCCGCGGCACTCACCTGACACCGCCCCCTAGAGAAGCAGCGTTACCCTTCCCGGGACCCATATGAAACCGGCGCCCGATGACATCACACCCGGCGCAGCCAATCGCGAGGCGGGGGCGGGGGTCAGGCGGCGCCGCGCGGTGCTGGGAGCGAGCGCGGAGCCCCGCCCCACGTGCCTGGCCGCGTGACGTGGGGGAGGCGGCCCGCGATGGAGGCGCGCGGGGAGCTGCGGGTCGGGTTCGTGGGGGCCGGGCGCATGGCCCAAGGGGTGGCGCAGGGCGTGGTGCGCGCAGGTAGGGCGCGCGGGGGGGGGCGTGGCGTGGCGCGGCGGGGGAGGGGTGGGACTGCCCCTCCCCCTCCCCAGGGCCCCCGCCCCGCCAGGGGTCACGGGGTAACCAGCCCCCCCCATGCTAGAGGGCACCCACTGCCACTCCATGAGGGGTCCCTGTGTAATCAGCCCCCGCCCCACTGCAGAGGGCCTCCCCCACCCCATGAGGTGCCCCTGTATAACCCCGTGCCTCGCCCCAGAGGTGGCTGCATTTCAGCACTGGGCACTGCTGTATAACCACCCCGCAGGGCAGCGGCCTGTTGGTGCTCCGTGATGGAGCCCCGTGCCAAGCCCAGCGCTGCAGTTCCAGAGCCCCCCAGGCCAGCCGCGGCTACGTCCCTCCGTAGGCCCCGGCTGCACCCCTCATCCCAGAAGCGGCTGCATGTCCTTGCTGTGCAAAGGATTCTGGGATAAGTAGCTGCCATGCCCAGCATCCGCACCCCTGCGAGGGGCACCTCTGCTCAGGTCCCGTTATCAATGACGCTGGGATCCGATTCCGAGGGTGTGAAGGCCGCATAGAGCTGCCTGGTTGTTCCCATGATGCTTGCAGCCATTCCAGGTCTGCTGACACGATTGCCCTCATATGGTAACAGTAAGTTCCCTGCAATCACCTGGCATCGCTGCCCACAGAGCCCACGGCCCCTGTTTGCCCACGCTTGGCACGCTCCTCCAGCAGCGATTAGCCTCTCCTCCTGCCTATTAGCGTTTCACAGCCATTGGGAATCTCCCACTTACTGGTGAGGGGGGAACCTTTGGGCTGGTTTCTTGCCCCAGCCCGGTCTGGGTGACGGTTCCAAGGTTCATCTGTGTTTGTCTTGGTCTCTTGTCTGTGTTGGAGGCAACGCAGGATTGTCTCGATGCATCTTAACGCGGCTGATTCCCTCTTTGCTCTGTGTTTTAAGGAAAAGTCAAAGCTGCTAACATCTTGGCCAGTGCGCCGTCCAACAGGAACTTGGGCGCCTTCCAGGTGAGCGAGGGCAGGCTGCGTGGGAAAGGTTGAGTCTCTCTTCCATGGGACTGGAAGAGCTAATAGTGTCTTGATGGCTGGAAACAGGAGGCAAACACAGTAGCGGCGCTTGATGCCACATTGTTGTGATCCCATCAGATCCTGCAAGCTACTAAATTCCTGTGAGGAACACCCTGAGAAATGGTGCTGGTGAATTAGCTGGGGGGCCCTTCCCTTTGAGTCAGTACTCAGCCCAGTACCCCAGCCTTGCAGTTTAAAGTGCATGCCAGTAGCGGATGAAATGATCCTCAAATGGCCCTTCCCCACCTCACAGGGCTGAGTTTTAATGTCACAAAGCGTGTTAAGAGCAGGCGGGTGCTGAGTGCTGCTGTTGGACTGGTGAATTCCAGCCTGTCCCGCTCTGCCGGCCTTTCCTCTCCAAGCCTTTAACTGTGTCCCATCTCCTTGGGCGCCAGGATTTGGGCTGCAGGACGACGCACTGCAACAGCGAGGTGCTGCAGCGCTGTACCCTGGTCTTCCTAGCCACCAAGCCTCACCTGCTTCCTGGAGTCCTGCAGGAGATTGCTCCTGCCGTTACCCGGGACCACATTATCGTATCGGTGGCTGCTGGAGTCACTCTGCAGACCCTGCAACAGGTGAGTGTCTGATGGTCCCTCTTGTCCCTTCCACCCCCCATTAAACTGTGAGTGTCCGGGGCATGCACACGCATGTGAAGGGTTTATATTTGCTTTTATACAATGGCCTGGATAAGAGGAAGAATGTCTGTAGGTAAAGAGCGCTCCAAATCCACGCAGCTCTCCAGTGTGTATACAGCCAGGGCCAGATCAAAGCTCCCCGCCATGAGCCATAGATATGCCCCCCTACCTGGAATGGGTGTGGGGGCAGGGGAGGGAGTTGCAGGGGACATCCATCCCTTAAGGATAGCTACCCTCTCCATCCCAGAGAGGCAGGGGGTAGCAAGGGGTGTCCCAGTACCTACACCTGGCCTGCTGGGGTGGAACGCCAGGCTTGCTGTACTCTTCCCCTTCTGCCACGCATGGAGTATTGTTCTGGGAAGGGCGGTGTTTGCTACTTCCAGGTGTAATCCAGTCCATTGAGGTGTATGAGGCAGTTCACACTTCTCAGAGCTATTGTCCCAGGTTCTCTGCAGACTCAGGCAGCCGTCCCTGTACCTGTTATGCCCAAGTAATGTTTTCAAGCTTCCCTTTGCAGTCAAGAGAGCTAGAGACTTTTTTTTTTTTTTTAAGTGAAAGCTGAAAATGTGCTGTAATCCCGGGATTCCAGGAGCTGGGGCCCAGGGCACGGGCCTGTCATGCCTATGCTTTAATCCAGCCCTGCCAGGTTGCTATGTCCTGGTTGCCAGTAAGCAGGTCAGTTTGTGCCAGTCTCAGCAGAGGAGCCAAAGCCCTGGAGCTCAGCACAGGCACACGTGGGCCTGCTTGGTGGGCTGCGCTAGCCAGCAAGCGTAATCCCTGGTGGCTTTGTGTTTCTTGTCATCAGTCAGCTGCTCTCTGTTTAGTCCTGCTCTCTGTATGCATCTGAAGAGACTGAATCCAGCAGGGGGCGCTGAGCTGACACACACACCACCCCGGCTAGGCTCCGCCAACCCTCCTTCCTAAATTGCTGTCAATGTTTTTTCCCCACCCACCTCCACTGCTCCCTGTACTATGTAAAATGATTTCCACAGATTGAGTATTATGCCCTGTGCCCCTCTATCTTGACCTGCAGCCCCCCTGTTATCCCAGTACTGGAATATCTATACACACACACTCTCTCTCTCTTTCTCGTCCCCTGGCAATCATGCCGAGCTCCTGAGCTGCCTGGTGGGTTTGCCAAGTGGACACACTGCAAGAGCTGGGTTAAGCCTGCCATGTCCTCTGTGACCAAAGGCACATACTACGCCCTGCGTTGAGACCGCTGGGTTGTCTCCCAGCCCGTCCCCACCAGCAGCAGTGTTCTCCTGGTTTAGTGTCACGGCCGTCTCTCCCTGCAGCTTCTCCCTGCTGGGACCAAGGTGCTGCGGGTCATGCCCAACCTGCCCTGCGTGGTGCAGGAGGGGGCAGTGGTGGTTGCCCGGGGGAGCTGTGCTGGGGAGCAGGAGGCCGCCCTGCTGAGGAGCCTGCTGTCCGCCTGCGGGCTGTGTGAAGAAACGCCTGAGTCCTACATCGATATCCACACAGGCCTGAGTGGCAGTGGGGTAGCCTACGTAAGTGCCCTTGCGCTGGGCCCAGCGTCTCTTAATGCTGCCCTCCAGCCCCAGGTATTTCCCGGTTAATCATCTGCCAGCCCTGCCAGGGCAGGGTTGTTCCCTCCACCCTGGCCTTTCTGCAGCTGAATACAGTAACTCCCAAGCATTGCTCTGGGTTATCAGTCCTGACACTTGAAGCTTCTCCGATGGGCACCCTGGGCTCTCCTCTCTCCCTGAACGACGAATCCCTGGTGCCGCCCATTGCCTGCTGAGCTGTGTGTGCTCATGCCCGTGTTAGACCCTCGGCTGCCTCGAAACCGTGTGATCTTAGAGTGGGGCAGCCTGCGCCCCTGGTGGGTTAGACAACACGCGGGAGTCCGGGGCTGCTACAGCTGAGCTCTTCTTAGTCTAGTAACTGGTGCCGTTGCCCATAGAGGCTTGGGAATCAGGGGTCTAATGGAGTCCAGTTGGAGACCTCAGTCCCTTGCCTGTAACTTGCTTATAGCTTCATGGGCGTCTGATTTCTGCTAGGATCAGGATGGTGGCCAGCAGCTTTTGGAAGGCTCTGCTGGCTCAGCACTGCCAAGCTGGTTCCTGTACTGGGATGCCTCCATGTCCTGTCCTCCAGAAGCAACAGCAGTAAGATCTAGCTGTTCCCTGAATGTCCGCCTTTCCCTGCTCCAGGTTTACTTGTTTGCTGAAGCGCTGGCGGAAGGTGCTGTGAAGATGGGCATGCCCAGTGCCTTGGCCAATAAAATTGCAGCCCAGACACTGCTGGTAAGTTTGGACTTTGCTCTCAGTCTTCAGATTCCCCCGCTTAACCCAGTCCTGACCTGCAGTTCCCCCGTCTATTCCAGTCCTGGGTTCCGCAATGCAGCCTGCAGCACCCTCTGCTACTGCCCATACAGCAAGTGCCCAGGAAAAGCTCGCAGTCTTAGGGAAAACTCCTGTATCACCCCTATGCCTTGCGGCTCCATCTGCCTTTCCAGTAATTCCTTAGCTGTTGCTGTCTTACCGCACCTTGGTTCCTACCCCCTTAGCTTCTCTGCCGGACTCTGCCATTGGAGCTGAGCTGTGATCAGCCAAGTGTGTAAGGGCTCCTCTGGGACCCGTAGGGGCCTTGCTGCTTAAGAATCCTGAGTTCCACCACTTACAGTCAGTGTAAAAGATTCCCGGGGACTCATCCAGGGCGTGATGGGGCTGAACTGGAAGAAGCAAAGCCTCTTTGGCTGTCCTAGCACGGCCACCAGAGGCAGGAGGTGGCTGCAGCTGCACTGGACAAACTTAGGAAGAGTCAGTAACTGCCCCAAAGTCCTTCCAGTTAGCGAAACCAAAACCATGTGAACAGAGGGGGAGCAGGATACAGGCTAGAGGTAGGATCAGTTCCATGCACAGACTGGGGAGGAGGGCACCTGGGGCCAGCTGCCCCTTAATCTGTGGATTACCAGCTGGCCAATTTCTTGCAGCCATCATAGATTCCGAGGCCAGAAGGGATCACTGATTATCTAGCCTGACCTTGTTTAACACAGGCCAGAGACCTGCCCTCAAATCATTCCTAGAGCAGAGCTGTTAGAGAAACAGCCCATCTGGATTTTAAAATTGCCAGTGATGGAGAATCCACCAAGACCCTTGAGTAGGGTGACCAGACAGCAAGTGTGAAAAATCGGGACTAAGAGGGGTAATAGGAGCCTATATAAGAAAAAGACCCAAAAATCGGGACTGTCCCTATAAAATCGGGACATCTGGTCACCCTACCCTTGAGGTAAATTGTTCCAATGGCCAATTACCTTCACTGTTAAAAAATTATGACTTATTTCTAGTCTGAATTTGTCTAGCTTTAACTTCCAGCCATTGGATGGTGTTAGACCAGGGGTCTCAAACACACGGCCCGCATGCGGCCCACAGGGTTATTGCATGTGGCCCGCGAGCTCCTCACGGCCCCCCCGCCCTCCCCCAACGTTTACCTAGAGCGGCTGCCTGCCTGCCCTGCCCCCGCGCCGGGAATCGGCTGGAACCTGGGGGAGGAGGGGCGCAGGGGTGTGTGTGGCTGTTGCTTCAGGCACCGCCCCCAGCAGTTCCCATTGGCCGGGAATGGGGAACTGTGGCCAATGGGAGCTGCTGGGGGCGGTGCCTGAAGCAACAGCCACACGCGCCCCTCCTTGCCCAGGTTCCAGCCGCTTCCCGGTGCGGCGCGGCGGCCGGGCAGGCAGGCAGGCAGGCAGGGAGCCTGCCCTGCCCCCAGTGCAGGTCGGGCCGGAGCCCGCCCCCCGCACTCCTCCTGCACCCCGACCCCCTGCCGCACCCCGACCCCCTGCCACACCCCACAGCCCGACACCCTGCCCTGAGCCGTCCTGCTGCACCCTGCACCCCGACACCCTGCCCTGAACCCCCTGCTGCACCCCTCCTGCACCCCAACCCCCTGCCCTGAACCCCCACCACACGCCACACCCCTGCCCTGAACCCCCTGCTGCACCCTGACCCCTTGCCCTGAACCCCCACTGCACCCCTCCTGCACCCCAACCCCCTGCCCTGAGCCCCCTGCNCATTAAGCTAAATACACCGAGCTCCGTGAGTCTATCGTTGTAAGGCAGGTTTTCTACCCCTTGGAGGAAGTAGGTCATGAATTTACAGNTTCATTAAGCTAAATACACCGAGCTCCGTGAGTCTATCGTTGTAAGGCAGGTTTTCTACCCATTGGAGGAAGCAGGTCATGAATTTACAATGGGGTACATGAGCTGCATTACTCTGACGAGAGTTTGACCTGGTTCCCCTTAACTCTTGTGTTAATGGCATTCACACCATGTATAACAATGGGAGGCAGCCCTGTCTTGCAATCAGAGCAAGGCACCCAGGTTGGGAGACCTGGGTTCTGTTCCCAAAGGCCACAGAGTGAGCCAATGGAAGAGTGGGGAAGTCGCTTGCATCTCTTCCTGGGAAGGGAGCAGTTTGGATGGAGCCTGGTCTCCCTCCCCCAGCTCCCCAAATCAGAGAGCAGGGACACTAAGGCACAGCCCCCCCACCCACCCTGCTCTCCTCTGAGTCCACCTCCTCTTGCAGGGAGCAGCAAAGATGATCCTGGAGACAGGGGAGCACCCGGCCAAGCTGCGCAGCAACGTCTGCACGCCTGGCGGCACCACCATCCACGCCCTGCACGAGCTGGAGAAGGGGGCGCTGCGGGCCACCGTCATGAACGCCGTGGAGGCTGCGACCATGCGGGCTCGCGAGCTGGGCGAGCGATAGGGGCCCAGCCGGGCGGGGTGTTCCGGGGCGCCTGGCTTGTCTGAGCCACATGCGAATCTCCGTCCCATGATGGAAGGAAGTTTCCCAGGTTGTCCAGCGGATGTAGAGCCCATTCTTCCCTCCCTAGGTGCCTCTCTTCCTGCCTGAGGGATTCCCAGCTCCAGGTCACCAGTGATATCCTCTAGCCCCAGTCCTTCCCCACGGGACATGGCTTCCCCACATGTGAGGCAGGGTCCCCTCGTGTTCCTGGCAGTCCCCCGACCTGCCTTGGCCCAGCCCTGCCTCAGCTGTGGGGACTTCACACTCGTATCCATTCCATACGCGTTGGGTGCTCTCTCCGGACGGTGGGTCCCTAATAAATAATGACAACAGCAGGACGTGGGAGCTGCTGGCCCAGAGTCCTGGCTTCTTCTGCTCTCCTTTGTTTAGAGACGGTGCCCATCCTCCGAAGGCAGCCTTGGCACCAGGCTCGCCGTCTGCACGCTGCAATGATCACGTGGCTGTTGGGGAAACAGTCCCGACCGGTAAAGTGCAGCCTTCCCGTCTGCCACCTGGTGCCCTGGTGACGATCCGATCCACCCAGCATCTCACGTGCTGGTGTGTCTGGTCTGGTGGGGGACGGTGTGAGCAGGTGCTAGTTTATAGGATGCTCTCCCGGGGGGGCGGGGGGGGCTCATGGAGCCTTAATGCAGCCTGCAGCTTCCCTCCCCCTTTAGCAGGGAGGTGCAAGTCCCCCGGTTCCAGCAGCCCCTGCTCCCTCTGAGTGCCTGGGTGAGGGGGGAATTCCCTGTATTCCTGACGGTTTTCACTGGTGGGTGGGTAGGAAATAGGTAGCAGCAGGGGCCTGGGAGAGACCGTAAGCTCCAGCTGCCTGTTAGCCCCTGCACCGGCAGTCCCAGGAGAGCCCCAGCTGGCATGCGGCATAGGAAGCCGTGTGTGCCAGCAGCGGGCGGTGAAATAGAGCTGTACTGTGCCCTCCAAAGCTCTGTTGATCTCTTGGCTCCTCTGCTAACTAAAGGGTTAATGGTGACGTCATCAGCCCCTGCCCTAGTCCATGCAAGCTGGCCCCTGGCCTGAGGGCAAGCAGCGGTCAGTCTAAGGCAGAGCGCATTGCAAGCGGAGAAGAAGCTGTTCCATGGCTGTAGGTTGTGTTAACCCTCCTCCTGCTGGAGCATTTTCAATAAGGGGGGTTGGCACAAATCCATCACTATGCACTGTCCCTGGCTTCCTGTCAGATCGAAGTCAGGGAGCCCCGCCAGATGCTCGGTGAAACCTGGTACTGTATTGACAGAACCAGGGAGGCAGCTGGGTAACTGGGTCTTCTGGTAGCTAGAAGGGGGAAAGGGAATTTATCTCCTCCCTCCTTTGGGTAGCGGTGATGGGCAGGCGGGGCATCAAAGTTTTATCTTCCCCATGCCAGCAAACCTGGACAAACAGCTCCACTGCCCTATTGTCAGACACTCCATCCGGCAACAGTACGTTGTCTGGAGGTGTGATAAAATGCTCAGCAGTGAAAGAGTTAACGATGACATGCAGTGGTACCTGTAGGGCTGTGTTCCGGCTGCACAAGACTCCACTCCCAGCTATACCTACCTACCTGCTCCCTCGGAGAACGCACCCGCGGACTTCGGCCATCACAAGCTAATGCACGGAGTGCTTTTCCCTCTGGCTTTCGAAGGCTGGGTGGCATGATGGTCCCTATTCTACAGCTGGGGAAACCGAGGCACGGGATGGCAAAGTGACACAAGCCAGCTCGGTATTAGAGCGTAGAGCTGTGATCTCCTGAGTCCTCAGCCTCTCTGTCTCATCTGGCAGCCTGAGACTTGAGGCCCGCCACCGCACCTCTGCCCAGTGAGCTGGTCCCAGCTGGGAGCTAACAGCCCCTCTCACATTAATGCAGGGGAACCCACAGCAGGGCAGCGAAGATCCTTCCCGAACTGTGACCCCCGTTTGCTCTGGTGTGGGATGGGTATGTAATGCCAGCTCTAAGCCAAGTGGTGAGCTGCAAACAGAAGCAGAAAGTGCCTTTGCCCTCCGCAATCTCTGACTGGCTGCACTACCAGCCCCTCAGTGCATGCTTCGGGGTCAGAGCCAGCTGTGACCCCAGCACAACACATGGCCCAGGGGAGGAGGATGTGCTCTGTGCGCCCCTTCTCCAAATGGCTCTGAAACGTGTTGCCTGCTCGGCTTTCCCCCACTGCTCCCTCCGGGATCTGTCAGCCAAGCTCACGGCCCTGGGACTCCAGCTACGTAATTCACCTTGGCAGGTGGCATCATGCAATATTCATATGGCTTTGGAGGATGACACAGATATGGACTGGGCCTCCATTTAGGGGCCTGAACCGATGTCCCTGCAAGGCCAATTCCCATCTCATGTGCCACCTCCCACTCCGTTGGCTCATTCTCAGCCATGCAGCCAGACGTCTCTCTGTTCCACCCCCATTTGCAGCCCTTCAGGGCTGTGCAGGCAGCTCCTGTGCAGGACCCTGAATTGGCTTCAGGTTGAAATAATGAGCGAGGGAAAGAAATAAAGGATACAGGAGGTAGGATGCAGAGAAGAGCAGCACAGATGCTGTGGGGCTGGAGGGACTGGCTCAGGAGGAGAGAGGGGAATCTGTATAGGGCAGTATCCAAAGCCCACTGAAGTCAATAGGAATCTTTCCATTAGCTTTAGTGAGCTTTGGATCGGGCCACTGAGAGGGAATTGCAGGGCGCTTGAATTTTTGGGGACGGGAGGAGGGTTACCTCCAGAGTAAGAACAGCGCTGGACAGGATGAGGATCTATCCCCCTCCATCCATCCTCCCCCTCCCATGAGGTTGCACCTGGAGCTGGTCAGGAATTGTACGGTTTTTCATCTTTGTTGACATTTTTTCTACAAATATGTTCAGGTTTTCATTGAAAAACAGGGTCATTTGGGGATATTGTCTGATTCCCCCCCCCCCCCCAAATAAAAACCTAATTGAAAACCGATATTTCCTGCTGAAATTTATTTTATGAAAAGGTCATTTTCTGTGTAAGCCAACACCCCACCCCTGTATCTTATGAATGAAAAGTACTGATCAGCGCTGGCTGGCTGCATTTCAGAAGCGAGGGTGAGTGGTGAATGGGCTGTGGAGCTGAAGTCTTGTCATTCAGAGGGACATGTGCATGGCAGTATTTGATAGTCTGCTGTCTTTGCTGTGTGGTTAAAGGGGGCATCAGGCTAACGAGGTGCCTGTATCATGGTATTTATAAGGAGGTTTGAAAGGGTTTGATTTTTATCGGTAAGTATAATTAATTGTCAGTTTCACCAAACACATCTTTCTGTCCATTATCAACATTTACTGACAGGCAAAGTAAAAAAAAAAAAAAAAATGCCTGAGAATTTATTTGAATTTGAGTTAAGGATAGGTTTCAGAGTAGCAGCCGTGTTAGTCTGTATCCGCAAAAAGAACAGGAGTACTTGTGGCACCTTAGAGACTAACAAATTTATTTGAGCATAAGCTTTCATGGGCTACAGCCCACTTCATCGGATGCATAGAATGGAACATATAGTAAGGAGATATATATACACATACAGAGAACATAAACTCCCACTTTTTCATGTTCTCTGTATGTGTATATATATCTCCTTACTATGTGTTCCATTCTATGCATCCGATGAAGTGGGCTGTAGCCCATGAAAGCTTATGCTCAAATAAATTTGTTAGTCTCGGAGTTAAGGATATTTACTTCATATATTTTAACATGTGATGTTCACAAAATGGGTTTTAACAGTTATGCAGATCTCGCTTTTGAAGCTCAACATCTATGGTCATTAAATAATTACTGTCTGAGCCCTCATTGTCTGAAACTTGCCCCCCACTGATTTCCCACAAATGTGAAAATTTAAATAGATAAAAATTAGGGGGAAAAATGCTTAAAAATCTAACCATTGATATGGCCCATTGAAATTGTAAAAAACCCAGAAGGCTTGAATTCTGCGAAGCTTAGTTGTAAGGCACTTGATCGCTGGGTTTGCTAGGTTCTAGGCTCCCACATTATTTTCTTTGACCCTTGGGGAAAGGTCTTAATTTTTTGTCTTTAAAACGAAAGTCAAAAGCTTCACACACACACACACCCCCAATTAAAAACTCACACTGACTCTTTGAGGAAAGGAGGAAGGATGGGCGGGTGCATGAAGTGCTAGGCTGGGACTTGAGAGATCTGGGTTCAATCCTTTGCTCCGCCATAGCCTCCCTGTGTAATCCAGGGTAAATCTTCTGCTCCAGTCCCCATCTGTCAAAGGGGAAGAACACGCCTCACTTCCCCCCCACTCTTCATCTGGCTTGTCTATTTAGATTGTGGGCTCTTCGGGGCAGGGACTGTTTCTCATTGTGTGGCTGTGCAGTTCCTCATGGGTCAAAACTCTGAATTTCTGTTCTGCACAAAAATTCTTTGACCTCTTGAACAAGTTTTTGTTCCACATTGGAACAGAAACCCAAAAACATGACATTTCCCAGGGAAAAGGACAGTCTGTATTGTTTTATTTTGCAGCAAAATCAAACTGTTTTGGTTCAGTATCTTTCCACATGAACTGGAGCAGCCAGCTGACCCTGACTCCAGGGGACAAGTCAGGGTCCATAGCTGCAGAAAGGGTAGCCTAGAACGCTGAGAGCCCTGGTGCCAATTGGAGCTCCCAGGGGTGGCACTTTTCCTGCTCTGTGGCAGGGAGCCTGGCAGCCCTGCAGTCCACCAGACGAGTGGGTTGGAGACCTGCCAGCTGTCTGCCGAAACCCTGCTTGTTGGTTCACTGGAAGTGCGTCAGCCCACAACATCTCTGCAAATTTGGCATTTTCCAACAAAACTGACCAGTTCTGCTCCTAGCAGGATGGGGCCCTGGTCTCAGCTGGAACCTTTTTGCCCTGGAAATAATAATGAGAAGGCTTCTGAATGAAGGAGGAAGTGATCTCTGGTTGCAAAGTGCTGAGATGAAAGCCGGGAGAGCAGCAGTAAGTGGTAACAGTAGATTTCTATGGCAAGTAGGGGTTGGAGAGCAGCTTGCAGGCTAAACTCAGCTAGGCCAGAGGAGGAATGCATTCCGTTCTAATGAGCGTTGCCCTGGAGATCCTCGGACACAGGGAGGTAGCTGGTTCTTTAAGGCCTTCTCTTGTTCTGCACTAGACTGAATGTCCTCCAGTGAGAGGCATCGGAAAGCAGCAGGGTGCAGAGAGAAGAGGGGGGCAGTCAGTGGAACGCCTGCCCAAAGTGCACATAGAAAGTCTTTCATTTCATAATAAAACACTGTGCAGCAGCCTTGGGCTCACATGCTATAAATAGGTATAATTGCATATTCCCCTTCTTGGCTTGCAGGAGCACCAGCAGTTAGAATGAGTTTGATATTTATATCCCAGCCCTGGGGCTGAATGAAAACTCACCAGCTAAAAAAAAAAAGTGTCTCATGAGCACATAAAATCCTGAGGTTTGCGGAGGGGGCAATCAGCTGCTGTGACGATTTACATTTCCCTTTTAAGGCACAGACCTAATACATTGGTTTATGGCACGTGCTACACAGGACTTTGCAATGTTACACAAGCAAGTGTATTTCAGAGAGGAACAGCTCTGTTTCCTGGGGAGAGCCATAAACACCTTTTGCTAAGGGGAAGTGGTTTGCTGATTAAGAGTGACACGATGGTCCCAGGTTTGGATAGATCTGTTCTCCTCCACATTCCTAGCAGCCCCCTTTTACTGAACCAAGGGATTTTAAAACTAACAAGCCTTTCTTTTGCAGCATTTAAGGCCAGAAGGGACCCTCGAGTCTGATCCCTATTAAATATTTACGTCGTTCCCACTATATTGACCCCAATAACTTAGGTCTAGCTAAAGCCTTTCAGTCCTGGGAAGCCTAAACTGAGGCCTGCCGCAGGCAGAGAACAGGAGAAACCAAGGCGGCATCAATGCCTGAAACTGCTCAACTTCACCGTGAATTCTGGTGGGAAGTGCTGCTGCTGTGCAAGGTGCTGTACATGACACAGAAGTGTGTAGACAGATGCTGCAGTTCAATCACAACGTTTTGGGCTCACTAGCACTCACTGACGTGGGAGGGAAAGAATCATTCCCTCGACTTCAGCAATCGTTGGATGAAATGTTCTGGCCTGCATGCTGCAGGAGGTTGGGGCTGATGGACATACTGGGCCCTTAGAATCTGTGAATCAAGAGAGCTCCTGCCCATTATGATCATCTGGTTTCCAGTGCAGAAAGGCTAAACTCTACCTGGCTGATTTTCCTGCTCACACCCACATTCTCTGTGCTCCACCCACATCCTTGCTGAAGTAGCTTAGTGTCATCCCCATTTTACAATGGGGAAACTGAGGCAGAGAAGGGCAGTCACTTGCTGAAGCTTGTGGGTTCCTCATCAGTGCCTCCCAAATCTGTGTTTCTGGCAGTGCAGCAAGTCCCCTGGCTGTGAAAGTGGCATTGAACTGAGTAGGAAGAGAGAAAAGGGGCCGGGCCAGACCTAAAGAAGATGGCCTATAGGTTCTTCTCGTGGGTGGCCTTGACTCACAAGAGGTGGTGAAGCTGGTCAGCTGAGATGGATTTTCAGCTTTCCCTTACGACATCCTCTCCAGCCTGCCTAATGCTCCAGTCCACCCTCCCCATCAACCAGGCTCACGTGGCTGACCCAGCAGGCCCCGTCACTTCATCCAGCAGCACCTGAACCCTACTGCTCCTGCCAGCCTCTTGCTGTGCCCTGAGAGGGAAGGTACAATGCCTGTGCACACACACACACACACACACACACACACACCCTCAGGGGCCAGCACTGCCAGGAAGGAGAGGGGGCCAAGCTGCTGCAGCTGACAGGAGAGCAGGTGGTGGCCCATCAGCCTTGCAGGGAGTGGGAGGGTTGGGGAGGAAAGGGAGGAAGCTGATGCCTGAGAAATGCATCTCCCTAGGCCCTTTGGTATATGACATTCAACCCAGATCAAGCATAGGATATGCTCTGCCTGGGGACCAAATCTTGCCAGGGGGGTGGGCTTGAGCTAACTGGCCTTTTCCATCTCCCCTGAGCAGAGCGTGATCCTCAGCGGCAGAACCAGAATGCTTCATTTATCCCCCACAAAGCTGCTGTTCTCCCTCTGAGGGCCAAGATTCCTCCGAGGGCTACAGACTCCATGGAAACACCAGCCACTGCATGTCATCAACATCCCTGCCCATCGCTACCGGCCGAATCCAAAGCACAGCGACCTCCTCCCCTTGCAATGGGCTTGGACCAGAGAGCCGTTAGTGCCCTCAAGGGGCATTCGCTCATCCCGACGCTTTGCTATGGGAACGGCAACTGGATCCATGCACCCTCTGCTCCATGGGAACTGTGTACACACATCAAGGGGAGGACCCGCTCTGAACCAATCCAGCCCCTTTCACAGAGGATCTCAGAGCATTTTGCAAACCTCAATTAGGCTCCGTTCCTTCTCAGAGTTGCACTGATTACAGTTAAGGTTTGTAAGACAATTTGAATATGAAAAGCTCTTTTTGCATGCTAAATATTATTGGTACAACACACTCAATAGCATCTACTTGTCGTAAGGTTTTGGTCTCTTAGCTGAAGGAGCCACTGTCAGTGTACAAACCAGATACAACAGGTCAATGTCTGTTTCGAAGCAAGCTTAGGGCATTGTTTGGGAGGTACTGGAGCGCACAGAAATGAACTGACACGGCTGCTGCGCCCCCAAGACTTTCCTGAAAATGAGGTGCATCTTCCAGGGTCTCCCCAGCAAACAACACAGATACGTTTTCCTACTGGGAATCCGAGAGTTTGGCTGTCTGTCATTCCCTTGCTCTAATCATTAGATCGGACAACACTGTCTCCTAAAGCCACGAACGCAGTTCGGACCCCTGCCCCCCACTAGCCTACGCTCCCTACCAGAGTTTGGTGCAGAACCCACGAGTCCAGTGTCCCCACCCCCTAACTCTACCATACTCCCCCCGACAGCCACAGTGATAGGATTAGAACGCCGGTGTCCTGACTCCCAGTCCCAGACCGGACCACTCCCCATTCCACCAGATCACAACATTTGGATTCTGACAATCCAGTCTCTTCCTAGCTATGTAATTCTGAACTTAGATGCTTTACAGAGTGAAATACAGGACATAAATGAGAGGCCTTCCCATTCCATGTCTGGGGAAGGGAGAGGTTATTCTTGGGGACGGAGTTAAACTGTGTTTCAAAAGACCATCATGATAGACCCATACCAAGAGCTCTAAGGTTCTCATAACTGGAATTGCAACACACCTCCCTTACATTTCAGCCTCTGAGAATTATTCTGTACCATCAAGTAGCTGGCTGAGGCAGCAGCCCCTAGTCACAGTGGATGAACCTCCCAGTGGGTAACAAACATATTAGAACTAAATCTGTTTGCCACTAAGTTACTCCTCCAAAGACTGCCAATATTGAAAGCACTCGGTGGCAAAATTTTGAGATGTCAGTGTTACACCACAGCCCTTACTACTGCAACAATAACTTTGACTGGGACCCAACACAGCACTGTCACACCAAGTCTGCAATACCGACAGCCTGAAAAAGTAGCTCTGAGATCACAACAATGCACTGCTATGGATGTTTTTCTAAAAGCTCTGCTCTAGGAATTATTCTGGGGGAGTTCCCTGGCCTGTGACGTACAGGAGGTCAGGCTAGATGATCACCATGGTCCCTTCTGGCTTTGGAATCTATGACTCATCGTGCCAATGTCGAGATGGCAACCACATTTAAAAGAGTGGAGAAGCAGCACAAGTTAAAAAAAATTGATGCATGCAGCTGCAAGGTTATGTGGCACATCAACAGGATATTAAAAAACCAGGTGTCAACATTCACTCGTCCCCTCCAGTGACTGAACCTGTATAATTAACTATTTTGCTGCTGATCATCCTAACAGAAACAGCCAAGTACTCTGGAATTGTGGAAGTAACGTGGGGAGAATACCATCCCTTTTTCCTCTCTTCTCACCCTCTCTCCCCCATGCACAATACAAGGATTTTTTTTTCATGCTGGGAGACAAAAGCGCACCTGGGAGATACAGACCCTAACCCCCGTTTCAGGGGCAGCAGCTCCTTGGACAGTCTGAAGCATCAACACAGAAGAGCAGACACTTAGGCCCGAAGCAACCCAAGCAGTGATTCCCAAAAGGTGACACACTGAAATATGCCAGGATATTTGTGTATGTGAGTGGGTGAGAGAGAGGACAAGGAGGTCATCATGGATTTATGAAGTGTTGTTTCTGTGCAGCTCACCAGCTCTCCCTCAGTATAACAAAATTTTTGAAAAAACCCCTTTCACTTGACTGATGGCTTTATTAATTCCCAAAGACCAGGATTGGAAGCAGTAACTAATAGACTCTGTTGGGAATGGCAGAAAAGATACATGTCAGAATGAGATTGCTACAATCAGCCATACTGGGTGTTTTTTCAGGGGGCTGGGTGGGAGCGGGGCTGCAGGGAAGTGTCTTTTACAGCAGCTAGTGCTGCAAAGCACAGCTGGCCACTCAAAGAGAAGTCTCACCACCAAGGATTTCAAAACAAGTAGGTTCCCAGATGAAACATACAAGGCCTGAAGTTTACCAGTATTTATTTAGGTTTCTTAAAAACAGTAGAAAGTTTCCAGATTGTTGCCTATCTAGAAATTACATGACTTCACCAACATGCTAAAATGAGCTCCAAATAATTTTTCTATACTCCCTAATTGTGAACATACATACATGGCTTATCAGTGTGATGGTATAGCTTGTACTTCCCTTACTTCATCACCTCTTTGTCACCTTCATTCATGTCAGCAAATATTTAGATTGTCGGATCTCTGGGGCAGGGATAGCATCTTCTCAGGTCTCTTCTGAGCCACCTGGCAGCTAAAAAAAAACAATACACCCATTGTCTCCACTCTTGTTCAGGTGGTATTAATCATCTCTGGGGTAAGTCACATGACTATGCGGATTTCCTCCACTACAAGTTTACTCTCTTCCTTTAATTCTACCAGCTTTTTCATTTCTCCTCCATCACACCTGTAGCCCCAGCTCATTTTGCTACTTTTGAGTCTCTCCTGCCCCTCTCACATAGGATCATCCAGATTTCTTTAATAAGATCTGACATCACCTTCCAATCTGATCCTTGACTTTCCATCTGGCTTCCACCCTCTAACACACCAGTGAGACAGAGCTCTCTTCCAGACCAAAATCACAACACTTTTACTCCATCCTCATCATCCTAAGCCTCTGAAAGCCATGGCACCGTTGATTACTCCTAACTTCTTGAATATTCTCCTCCAGTGGATTTCGCTGCTCCTCTGATGGTTGTTTCACCTTTCAGCTTGCTGCTTTAGCCACCCCTAGTTTCCATACAGATATGTCCCAGTGCTATCCAAACTTTGCCCAACTGGGACTAACGCTGGCAGCTTGCTGGAAGGCTGAGGGATGAACCTAAGTTACATAAAAAGAACATTTTACAGCCAGTCGTTTTTAAGAGGTTCAACCCAGAGACTACATGTCTCAGCATGTAATATTCCATCTTGCCAAGCTGTGAGCTACACGTTGCTCACACCAACTAAAAATTTTAGGGTGGGGCCTTTCCATTTGCAATAGTGGAAACAAAGGAAATCAGTTTTGTTCCTTGAAACAGTCCACCTGAGTCCCAAGCATTCATTGTATTTTCCTAATAATCTTTTCCTGGTTCCCTTAATGACACTGATTAGACTGAGGGGGGGGGGGGGGACTTTTAAAATGAGCTTTTAGTAAAATGTTTATAAAAACTGAAGTTAAATCCTTACTGATTTAAGGAAATCTGTTCCAATTACATTATTTTTTGAACCAGGTACTACTTACTTTTTTGCCGTGTTTACTCCTGATTTTTGTAGTTATTGGCTCATCCTTTAACAGATCACTTTTCCGATAAACGTTCCTACACCTCTTAGCCATATACGTATAAAGCAGCTCATGAGAGCTGGCATCTACTCTGTCACATGCATCATCAACAGACTTGCCAAATAAATTCCAGCTCTGGAATCTTTATTCCTTGTGATGATGCAAAGCAAGCAAGAACCCTGCTTGACTTTCAGATCCGGAGGGAGTCTATGGCACCAGTACTTATAAAATACATCTTTTTACTTGACAATTGAGTACCGTACATTTTATCTGGAGTCACTGAAAGACAAACAGGGATCCCATCAAGGCCGTTTGTGTAGTCACTTTTAACTTACCAGCCACGCTAATTTCAAAAATAAAGGAAATTAGTAACTGCAAAGATTAGCTAGCCTGCCACAGGGTCAACAGCTTGACTCAAGTCCTTCACCTCTTTCCATCTTCCTAATAGTCTAGTCCTTTGGAACCAGAAGTTGTAGTTGGCTCATAATTTTTAGGCTTAAGTGGGATCTTTCCCCCATCCCTAAGTGACATATGAAGCTCCACATGAGAAATCACTGTCTCACAGAATTCCAACTCTCCTTCAAAGAGTGACATTTTAAATATTCATAGAGATTCACAGACATTTTAGGCCAAAAAGGGACTATCAGATCACCTAGTCTGACCTCCAGTATAAGAGAGGCCATATAATTTCACCACATTACCTCTGTATTGAGCCAAAGACTAGTGTTTGACTAAAGGATATCTTTTGGCAACATACAAATTGCTGACCTCTTTTCAAGTGATATAGGTAGCTTAGGGCGAAAATTTAAGTTTTGTTAAAAAAAAATTACAAAACGTAATAGAAATTATTTTTAAATAAGCAAGGTAAGTAAATCAGTGTAATTATGTAACTTAAAACTTTCCCATCGTGTACACAACTCAAACACTGCCTGCATATGCTTATATGTGACAGTGAGAAAACTGAAACGGATTAGACTATTTTCATATGCTGGCTCTGAAGACAGTGCAAATTGAACAGCAAAAATAAAGATAGATCTTTTTAAAAAGTGCATATGGCTCCAGTAATCTAAGTGTTTAACATTACTGTAGTGGAATTTACCTTTATATTTTTGAAAAGACAGTTTCCTTGTAACATGAACCCTGCTGTCAGTTTTGTGCTAGTTTTTGTCTCTCTATTGTTTCCTAAATTAACTGTCTTTCATTTGCTAGCAGGCAGTCTTCACCTGTCCCTAATAAAACTACTCCAAAGCAGAAGCTGGAATTCCAGTTTTAAAGGATACTATTCAGAGCTGATTATCCAAATGGAGAAAACCAGGTTTATAAGGCAACGGTATCAATTTATTCACTCTTCTTGGTCTCAAGCGATGAGATTTTATTTTGTAAACAAGTCTCAGTATTAGTTCATGGGCTCAGAAGCAAGAATTGAACTACAATTCAAGAGATTCTTTTTCAGAGCAGCCAGTGTTTTGTTTGTTGTTGTTTTTTTACAGGTAACCGGATTACTTTGCCTATTGAAACAAATTTAGGAGAATCATGTACAGTTAATGCAATTTCAAGGGTTAAATCAAAAGCTTAATTGCCACATCATTTGAAGAAGACAAGTCACATTAAAATCTATTTTGCTTCACTATACATCCTGCTAAGGGGACGATTTACCAACCCCCCCACCCCTCCAAGTGGAACAGAAATTGATTAGATCTCCATAGACTCTGAAGTTATGAGATGGAAAAGATGGCTAAGTATCCATCCCCACCTGCCACAATGCAGGACTGTTCAACTAACTATTTTTTATTTTTGCTAAATAGCCAGACTAAAAGTATTTTTTTTAAAACCAGGCCAAAATAAAAATAAAGATTCCAATTAGAATCTCATGCCTCTATTTTTTAATATAAATGTTGTGGGCCCCTCCAAATTCCTGCCTCACTCCAGCTGCAGGACATGTTACAAGCTGCCTGCCTCTACAGAGGCAAAACCAAGAATCTTCTGCCCGCAGAACGTCCCACCGCTGAAGGGAATTTCGTTCTCTTCCTAGCCACCAGGCATAACTGTTTTGCGATAAGAAGATTGCAAAAAACGGTATTTTAATTTTTAAAAAGTCCGAAGTATCCATGGTTTAAGAGCTATAGCAGCCCTCGTGCACATAAAGTAGCCATGGGGGTTACATTAGCTCACCAGCTCTCGGGGTGGCCTGTAGCTTATTAAGAGTACCCCCAGCCCAGAGCGTACCGGTTCTAATCCAGTGCCTGTAAAACCCACCCTAGTTTTAAACCCACTCTAGTTTAAGAAGCAACCAGTTAGCAAATGGGAAGGGTCTGAATGACCAGCCCCCTCCAGAGTGTAACATTAGTTCTTACAAAAAGATACCCAAGCACGTGGCTGCCCGTTTACATCCTGGTAGCAGCTACAGTCCATTGATGATTTGGGTCTGGACAGTGAGGCTGCTGCCGCCACCTGGATTCACCTCCACAGAACTTTGCGTGCAAGACTGCAGCCAAGCTATCCGTTAGCCTCGTTCCTTGCCCAGCATTTGTTTTCCTCTTTACAACTGGAGAAGGAAGAGCCTCTCTTGGCGGTGTGTAGCCATGCATGCCCCCTTCCCCTCACAGCAGGATTCTTCCTGCCGACCATCTCACAGCTCCGCCATCTTCATGAGTCCCACTCGTGTGGGGGAGAATCCCCACCTCTCAGTCAAGCTAGGGGGCAGTGTGCCTTCTCTGTCCCACTGGTGTCCAGTCCCCCGCCTCAGCCCTTCTCAGGGACGTTGGTTAGTTTACCCTCAATCCCAGGAGAATGGGGGGTAAGCCCCTTCCTTGCAGCGACACTGGATAGAGATTGGTCCCCCTGCCTCTGCCCCATGGGTTGGGGATCTGCTGATGTCAGGGGTAAGGATTAGCCCTCCAGTGATGTTGCTGGGAATTAAACCCCTACGTTCCATGAGTAGGGAATAGCACCTCCCAATGATGTTTAGAGTGAGGAATAGCCCTCAAGTGATGGCATTTTAGGGGGGGTTATCCCCCCTTATTAGCCCCAGGAAGTAGGCTTACCCCTCAGTGACAGGGGGTAGCCCCAGGGGGAGGGACATGAGCCCCATGAGGTATTAGACCCCACTCCCTAGCAATGATGGGTGGGGGGGTTGGGTCCCCCACTGTCAGTCCCATTGCAGAGTGGGGTTAGTCCCCATCCATCCCATGGGAGTTTGGTGGGGCTACACCCCCAAAGGTGCAGCAGTAGGTGGCTGACCAGCTCCAGTCCCCCTCGCACCCCCTATGAGTCCGAGCTACCCCCTTGGTGCAGCCGCTGGGCCATACTAATAAGGGAGCGGAGCTGCACCAACTTGAGGGGTCCCACCTGCTGGGGGTCCTGGCTCTCCAGCCAGCGTAGTGCTGTCTCCAAGCCCTTGATGGCTTCCCGGGCCGTGGGCAGGGGGGGATCCCCTCCCTCCTCCACTCCACTGCCCCCCCCACCACCTGCATCCACCCCTGCTGCCTCCTCATCCTCATCCCCGCCACAGCCTCCAGGTCCTTCATCCCCACCATCCCCTTCCCCATCCTCCCCCTCCAGGCCTGGCGCCGCATCGTCCAGGTGCAGCCAGTCAGCCACCTCCTCAGGTGCTAGGCGTTTATAGGCCAGGGCAGCCAGGTGGGTGAGATCGCTGAAGACCTTGCTGTCCCCACCGCCTCCATCCCCACCCAGTGGTTCCCCCTGTTCCTCTTCCCCAGGCTGGGGCTCAAAGGCAGCGCGCAGCCCCAGCAGCCAGCACTTCTCGATGGAGCCAGCAGGGATGAGGTCCCAGGAGAGGCCAGCCAGGTACAGCATGTCCTTGAGCAAGAAAGAGCGCACAAAGTCCAGGGGGCCACTCCCACCACCGGCTGGGCTGGGCCCCCCAGCCGGGCCGCCTCCCCCACTGGCCACGGCCAATCGCAGCAGCTCCCGCTTGTAGAGTTGCTTGAAGGCGGACACCACGCCTTGCTCCAGCGGGGCTGGGATACGGCCTCCCCCTCCAGCCGAGCTGCCCCCTGCCGCAGCCTTGGAGAGGAAGAGGGCTCGGATGGAGCCGTCTGGGGTCTGCAGCTGGGGTGGCTCCTCTGGGCCAGCACCGGAGGGCGGCGGGGGGCTGCTGAGAAGCAGCACCGCCTTCTGCTGGAGGCAGCTGCGGCGCAGATAACGCTTGACTCCTGGCACAAAGTCTTCAAAGAACCAGGCCCGGAGAAGGGCAGGTCCGAGCCGGGCCTCGGGGCTGTAGCGGTAGCAGGCCGGGAACTTGTCCTGGTTGTGGTGCCGGAGACTGGGTGGGTCTGGGAGCCCCCCGACCACCAGCGGTTTCAGCTTGTGCGAGCCAGTCAGGTTGGCAGCCAGCAGCACGGTGACACGCTCCTTCACCACCAGCCTCCGACGGGGGGGAGCCTGCAGGCGGGGGGAATGGGCCCGCAGCTCCCCAGCCTGGCCCGGCAGCAGCTTCCAGTAGAGTCCGGTTACATTGGCGTTGTAGATCTGCTCGTCCCCGTAGCCTCCCCCATCCGAAGGAGCCGCGGCGGCTGGAGGAGGAGGAGGCGGCGGGGGCAAGAGCAGCGAAGGGTCCGGAAAGGCGGAAGAGGGGGCCCCGGGCTCCAGCTCAGCCTTGAGCGGCGGGGTCCCCGGAGCGGCGGGGTCCCCCCCTCCGCCTCCTTCGCCATAGATGCGCTGGCTGGAGATGCCGTGCCGTTTCTGCCAGCGCCAGAACCAGCCATGGCTGGCCTTGAAGGTGCACTCGGGCCCGTAGATCTGGCGGGCGAAGGCCTCGGCCTGGGCTTGGATGATGGGCCCGGAGAGCGGCACGCCGTGCTGCCGCAGGGTGAGGAACCAGGTGTAGACGGCCCGGTCGATCTCCTCCTCGTTGGCCAGCCGCATCTTCTTGCGCTGGGTGCCCACCTCGCCGCCCAGCTGGTCCAGGAACCAGCGCAGCTTGTGCTCGTCCTTGAGCCAGCCGCGCAGCGTGCCGCCGGGCACCCCGAAGTCCCGGCACACCGAGGCCTGCCGCTCGCCCTTCTTCACCCGCTCGATGGCCTGCAGCTTGTCCTTGATGGAGTAGGCGCGGCGGAAAGCCATCTTCACCGACAGCCCCCCGGGGCCCCGCCCGGGGGGCCCCCCGCCCCGCCGGCACCGCGCCGCCGCCCCGGGCTCGCCCAGCTCCAGGCACACTGGGGACGGCTCCCTGCTCCCCGGCTCCTCCAGCTCCAGCGGGCTCCGTCCGCCCGGCTCCACCGGAGGCTCCCGGCGGCTCGGCTCCTCCAGCCCCGGCGAGGCCCAGCTGCTGCTGCCCGGCCGCCCCCGGGGCCGCCTGGAGCCCGTCCCGTCCGGGGAGCGTCTCCGCCTCGGCGGCTCCCGCAGGCCCAGCGCCGGGGGGTCCCCGGTGGCCGGGGGCAGCAGCGCGTCCTGCATGCGGGGGGCTGCCTGCGGCCGCTCAGCGCGCTCCCCGGCCCGAGCCGCGGCTGGATCCATGGCGGGGCCCGGCGCCGGGGCCGCGGCCGCTGGCAGCCATAAACCCGCCCGGCCCCGCACAGTCCTGGCGAGACGGAGGGGCCCGGCCCCGGGGGCGCGTTATAACCGGGGGTGGGGGCGGGGAGCCAAGGTCTTTTGTCTCCTCTCTGGCCCCTGAGAGCCGATAGGGCGGGCCGGCGGCCACAGCGCATGCGCCGTCGCTGCTTTCCGATCTCCCCCCCCCCCCGGTGGAACGTCCTGTCCTCCCCCCTTCCCGTTGGACTATTCCACCTGTGGTAGGCTGTAATTCCTATAGCCGGCACCCTCGCCGGAATGTTCCATTGTCGCAAGAGGGGGTGTCCAATCCCTCGGCCTTTTCCATTCCCCGCCGCAGCCGGGGATGTACTTCCACAGAACCGGCCACTCCCCTCACAGCAAAGACCCACTCCTCACCCAGACTGTTCCACTCCCGCGCCCGCTCTACGTGGCCCTCACAGCGCCGCCGCCGCCGCCAGCCAGCTCCCCTCCCTCTAGCCACGGTTGGTCGGCGCCGCGACCCAGAATCCCCCGCGCAGACAGCGCGGCTTCCTTTCTGCTGACAGGCCGAGTAGAGCTGCGCGCCCGCCGCGTGAGTACGGAGCTCCCGCGGGGGGGGCTGGAGTCACGGCCGGGCCGCCGCCCCGTGAGGGAGCTGAGGGCAGAGGGAGGCGGCGCCCGGCCCTGCACCGCGCGGGAGGGGGATGGGGCAGAGGCGGGTTCCCCGGCAGCCTCCCCGCCCCCACCGTGAGCAGCCCCGTGCTCCCCGCATGGGCAGGGACCTCCCCCGGGGGCGCTGGTGGTTTGGGGGGGGGGGGGACCTCCCCCGGGGGCGCGGACCTCCCCCGGGGGCGCTGGTGGTTTGGGGGCGGGGACCTCCCCGGGGGCGCTGGTGGTTTGGAGAAGGGGGGGGGGGCGGGGACCTCCCCCGGGGGCGCTGGTGGTTTGGAGATGGGGGGGGGGCGGGGACCTCCCCCGGGGGTGCTGGTGGTTTGGAGGGGTGGTCCGTGGGGGGAGGGGACTTCATCTGCATACCTCTGTGCCCCCAAGGATCCTTTCGTCCCCATGAGCAGGCCCCGCTTCTCTCTCAGGCAGGGAGCCCTGCTGTGGGCAAGTGCTTCTGGTGGTGGGGGCAGGGATTCTGTGTGTCTGTGCTTCCCCCGAGGAGAATCATCCACCATCCTGCTTATCATATGCTCCCCTCATAGCCAGGGAGCCCTGCTGTGGTGCTGGTCCCCTGTGGGGGAGAGGGATGATAGCAAGTGGCCGCAGGGACTCTATTTCTGAGAAGAATCCTTTTTTTCCCCATGCCTATGTTGTGAGCAAGGTCCTGGGGGGATCATAGGTGAGCCTCCCAAGACTCCTTCCCCCCCCACTATAAGCTTGTGCTTCCCTCACAGCTGAGGAGCTCAGCTGTGGATGCAGGTGGTCCCAGGAAGGCTTTTAGGAGGGTCCTCCAAAGAATTCTCCCCTCCCCCTGCACCGCCACTGTGAGCATTAGCCTTGTTTGCCTGGTGCTCCCCTCACAACCAGGGAGCTCTGTCCTGTGTGCCAGCAGCCCAAAGATGAGGAGGGTGTGAACTCTGTCGTGCTGACTCACTTTTCAGCAGCTCTCAGTCTGGTAACTTCTGCTGGCACTTGAGGCTCTCTCCACTGAAAAACCAAAGGCAGGGAAAATCTGATGGGTCTTCTTATCTAGGTACTTTAGCTCCCTGATGATAGGCCCATCTGTCATGGAGTATCCTTGAGCACTCCCTAAGAAAGGGCCTGATCCAGCAAGCTGCTGATCATCCCCAACTTCCTTTTAGCTCTGTAACAGCTCAGGCTGTCCCGAACCTCACAGGATTATGCTGCTGTTCTTGCACTTTCTGTTGCTGTGTAGCAATCTGACTCCATAATCTCTGTTTAATCCTGATTTATTCTGGTCATAACCACAGTTATTACCTAGAGAGTTGCATGGTTTGTTGCATCTGTAATCTGAGTGCATTGCACGCATAAGGGGCTCCTTACATTTTCCATTCCTTGCATAAGCTCCTTGTGTTCCATCCTCCAATTCCTCCACTTTCAGGGATTCCTGGCATCCCATTTCCCCTCCCCTCCCCCACCCCCCCAATAATGGCTGCTATCAACTGGCTTGTACATCTGTAGACAATTACAGATGTGGTTAAAACTGCAGGTTCTGCTAACTAAATGTAGGGGGTTGTGTGTGTCCCCTCTACCCCCTTCTGGCTTTCTGATTTGCACCAAAATAAATAGGGTTCTGCCCATTGATGCCTAGAACATTCCGTGAAATTTTGGAATTGATTGGATGCAGCATTCAAAAGTCTATCCTGTTACAGACAGGGAGAAATACCATTGAGTTGCTTGACTTGGCCAGATGTTCCTTATTACCTTCTCTGGTTATGCACCCTATGTGCCTCCTTGCTCACTTCTACTTTTATTTTCAGGTACATGTTCTTTTCCTCTGCCTGGCTTTGCTCCTTTCCTTTACAGGTATACTTTTCTCCTCTCCCCCGCTTGCTATTCTGTTCATTCTCCGATACTAGTTGATATATTTTTTTCTTATTAACTTATTTCTTATCCTTTCCCAACTGATTTTCTGCAGTACTACACACTTGTCTGGAGGAGCAAATGGAGCCTTTCTTTCCCAGTGACAGGTATCTCCAGACTTGCTTTTCTGCACTTATTAGCTGAGTGACTTTAGGTGCTGCTTATTGGTTGCTAATCACGTGGGGGCAGATGTCAAGGTTTCAAGGAATAATAGTTGTGAGGTCCCAACTGTCATTTTGTTGGCTGACTGGCAATCCTTTTGCTCAGTTATGTCCTGAAACACTCCGCAATCTCCCCACAAAAAGTACTGCAGGTAGCTGGATTGGTAATTTCATTAGTGAGATCAAATGCTTAACTAAAGTGATTCTTGCTTATGTGCACATAATTGAACTAACTACCAAATTTCTCTTTCCACTCTGGGTTTTTACTTGTCGTTGACATTTATTTTCCTTGCTGGGATTAGCTTTCAGTAGATTCTGTTGGGGGATGGATGTGACATGTGAGATAGTGTGAGAGTACTCTATACTTAATCCCTGTTGGTTTTGTCTAGGTCAGTGATGCCAAACAGTATAAACAGATTTACATCCAGAATGATGACATGTAGATGCTGAGAGCTGCAAAACAAATATTACAGAACACATGCAGTGGGAACCACCTCATCATAAAGTTGCATTTTGTAAAGAATCAGAATGACAATTTTAATATTATGCGGCAATGAAGCTATTTGGGATTTGTCTTCTATTGCATTATCAATGGTCTCTACTGTAGGGAGATAGTGAACTCATTGGTAATCTTGCACTGTTTAAAATTGTGGATTTTGAAAAGCAGCTGACATTTCCCTTTAGAAACAACAGCTGCTGTGGAAAAAGTGTTCCCTTCATAAAAAAAAAACAAAAAAACTTAAAGTAATAATACAGGTAAAAAGCTTAAGCCCAAGTCTTATTTTGGGTTTTATGAAACATTGATATAAATGTTTTCATCACATTTTTAACTACGCATTCCCCTGCATCATTGGAAATCCAATGTGACAGCCTTATTTTATTTGTGACAGCCAAGAAGTGATGATAAGCAGACAATGAAAATGAAGCTGACCAACTATGCATTTTCAATTAGAAATTGTTGAAACTTAGAGGGCTTTTAGATGGTTGCTAATGTTGCTTATATGTTGGTTAGGGGAAGTTTTCACTGCATTGTCCTGTATAACTTTACATTGGGTGAGGGAGGTTGATAACTATGTATTGATCAACACAAATAATACCATTGCCTTTTTGATGTTTTAAGTCTTACAAATAGCTGGTACACTTTGTGCCGCCATTTAAGTTGCTGCCTGCTATGTTTCAGTGGCATGGATAATACAAAAGCCAGTATCCAACCTGTGCAGAAAGAGCACACATGTTGCACTTTTCTTGTCTAGTCTGCACACATATTTTTATAATCATAGAAACATTTTGTACATAATACTAGTGGCTCCTAGAATAGTTACGATGAATGAAATGCATAAGAAACTAATAACCATATTCAATTTAGGGAGCACGATAAAGACTTATAAGGTGATTGTACAGTAACTCCTCACTTAACGTTGTAGTTATGTTCCTGAAAAATGCAACTTTAAGTGAAACAATGTTAAATGAATCCAATTTTCCCATAAGATTTAATGTAAATGTGGGGGGTTAGGTTCCAAGGAAATTTTTTGGGGGCAGACAAAAGGCATTATATACTGTACAGTACTGTACTGTGGTTGGGAAGTGCCGCTGGCTTACCCCACACAGGCACAGCCCGCTGCAGGCAAGGACACTAGGAAGCACCTTTGCAGCAGCGGCAGCTTCCCCGGAGAAGAACAGGCTCGGACTTTGCCGGGAATGCTCTAGGCCCGCCTCTTCCTGTCCCCGCTCCACTCCAGGTCCACCTCTTCCCACTCCACCTCCTCTCCGGAGCACGCCACATCCCTCCCCCCCCACCCCCCCGACTTTCTGGGAGGAGCGGAGACACGGCACTTCCCTGCTCCTGCCCCTCCCTCCCAGCGCTTCCCTGCTGCCAAACAGCTGTTTGGCGGTGCTTAGGACCTTCTGGGAGGGAGGGGGAGGACTAAAGTTGCTGCTCTTCCATAGAATCTTACAAGCAGGCAGCCAAACAACGTTATAAGGGAGCATTGCACAACTTTAAATGAGCATGTTCCCTAATTGAGCAGGGACGTAACATTGAAACAACAGTAAGCGGGACGACGTTAATTGAGGAGTTACTGTACTTTGCATTTAAGTATAGAATAGGGTTCTTCGCGTCTCTGATTTCTACTGTTGACGTACTCAGAAATAGAAACTGTTGCAGAGATTATTCATAAAGCACAGTAAGATTATTTTTTAGTTGTAAAGCTTAGGGGGCCACTTAGGGATCTGGGGCAAAAATCAGTACTTGGTCTTGCTAGTGAAGGCAGGGGGCTGGACTCGATGACCTTTCGGGGTCCCTTCCAGCGCTATGAGATAGGTATATCTCCATTTATTTATTTATTTTATTTAGTGCTCATGAAAGTGAAATGAATCACTCTGGGCAGAGTTGTTACAAAGCACCTACCAGTGCTGTTCTGAGTTGCCTTGGCTACTCAAGGTTACCTCCAGAAGCTGACACATATTAAAGCAATAATGGTTTTGTCTACACTAGGGTTTTAACTTGTTAAAATACTTTCCCTAATGTAGATGTGGTATTCTTGTTAAATCAGGTATTTGCATATGAAATTGTCCTATGTGTATAATTGTGCAATTTACATTGGCAATTGTACACTTATAATATTTAAAAATCTGATTTTTTTAAATGTCATAGGTTATGTCTATACTACAGCATAATTGACATAATTTGTCACCTAGGAGTGTGAATAAACCACCCCCCTGAGAGACGCAAGTTACACCGACATAAGCGCCGGTGTGGACAGCGCTATACTGATGGGAGAATTCTCTCCCGTGGGCTTAGAGCAGTTAGATAGCTTACAGTGGTGGTAAACTCTCTAGTGTAGCCGTTACCATAATTGGATTTAAGAATTAACACTCCATTGAGGTAAAAGGGAACTGACCATGTCTCAGAGCTGTTTCAGGATGTTTGTAGGCTCTTAATTGGTTGCATGCAGTTCCCATTTGGAAGATTTTCTTTGCACTAGCATTTTATATGTTAAAAATAAATAAAAGCTTGATTTCTGCTAAGTTGATCATGCCCTGGGGGGCTGTCTTAAGCAGGTTGCATGTGGCCCACAGGCTGGATGTTTGAAGGAATTAACTTTTAAAACATCATGTTTAACAGACATAGAAATATGTATGTTTTCTGACTCAAAACCACCCTTGACTAAAAAGGAGACCTGTTAAATTCTTAGGGGGACTGGACTTCTTCCAGAAATTGTTCTTGTATAATCTTTTAACAAACTTCTGCTGCAGGCTTGTCCTTTTTTTTTTAAATCCTTGAGTTAACTGCCAGTTAGCTCTAGTTAGTTAACATCTCTAAAGGCTATTCTGGATACTCAAAACATTTGTAGTTTACCCAAGGCTGATCCCTATCAAGTACACTGAGGTAACAACGTAATCTAATTGTATTTTTACTGCTGACTACAGAAGTTTAAAACAAATACAGCTGGGTTTTAGATGTATATGTACATATTTCTATTTAGTTAGTTCTAGACTCACTAGTATTAAGCAGCCACACCTTCGCAGTAAACTGTATTGTTACTAATTTCTTTTGAAAGTTAAAACATTTTATACAAGTAATATCCTACCTGCTATACAACTCGTTTAACTGTGCTCTCACTGGTTCTGCGTCTCTAGAAATAAAACTTTCTCACTTTTCCTAACTTTATTTCTTAATGCTGTCATAGGAACTAAAAAAGTAAGTACTTCCAGGTCAATATCTTGTCACTTCTGCTTTCTTTTTTTCAAGAAAATCACTGGATTGCATGTATTGGTGCTAGGATTTTGTTCACCTCAGTTATAAACAGGTCACTGTCAATTTAAGTTTTCTGTCTTCTAATAGAAATGACAGTGTGCTTATAGGAATTTACCATTCACCAGTACAACAGTTCATTCTGGTTTCAGTTCTTTGGAGAGAAAGATCTCTCATCTGGTTTTACATGAGAACACACAAATCCTGCAATAGTAATGGTGTCCTAAGTACCCTTATTAAATACATAATGCACATGTACCCCCATATATGCACATCACAATGACTGCTATTCATTGATTAATCAAAGAGGTCATTTGAGGAGTTGCAAGAAACTATCACTAATTATGTTAAACTGGATTAAGTAATCTCCCATTTTATCTGCTATGCAGTTGCCTTATGTCTGACTTCAATTATAGTAATGCAGACTAAATGTTAAACATGTAATAGCAGAATATTAAGAGCCAGGACTATCTTCCCCTCTTCTCTGAAGTAGTTGAGAATTGTAACCAGAAGGTGACCTTTAGATGCAGAGCAAGCACTTGCCTGCCACAGATTCAACTGATACAATCATATGTGACTTTTTAAATGGAAGGCTTTATCTGTTCAGTTCCAGCCTATATTTTGTTCTTGATATGATTTAAGAGAACCCAAATCCAATGAGCAACCCCCTCCCGTTAATCTAAAACACCTCGTGCAATCACAATACCCAAAGCTCCCACTTCAGTGTCCTTATTGAGCTATTGCAGTCAGTACGTTAAAAGTTCAGGTTTATAGACATAACTGTCCTATCCATCTTAGTCAAATGCTGATGTAAGCCTGCACTTTCACATTTTGTACACTTAAGATGGTCAAAACTAGGTGAACAGTATAATAAAATTATACAACCCTTGCAAGATTGTAGTTTAATTTTGAATAACACCTGTTTTAAGCAATCACTGGCTGTGAAAAATCCTAATCCTATTCCTTCTTCAGTCCTAATCTTTTTCAGTATCATCCGTTTTCCTTCTCCACCTACTGCTCAATAACCACAATTCAGGTTATTTCTTCCTCTGTGGAGGATGCTACTACTTTTCTGCAGATACACTGGAAGGAAGCTCCTGTGCAAAACAGTTCCTTGGTGTAAATGGTCAAACACCCCATTCTCTTTAAAAGATTTCTTGTAGTAGGTATTGCTATTCAATATTTGTCTTGTGGGGTAGAGACTGCTCCTTTTTTCTCTGAGTACTAAGGTTAACATGTAAAATATTTCTAAGTCAGAAATCTGACACTAAAATAAGTGTGGGGCTACCATGCTTTTACAATGAAAGCATGTAACGTGGTCATCTTTACATTCTAGAGTACTATGTGCACCTGATTAACATTTTAGTCATTTTTATGCAACTAGCATATGTTCTGACTTTGACCTATAATCTGATGTCATCATTACCTGCTTGGTCACAATGCCAAGGAAGCTGTGACAGCATGGCTTATCCTGAGGGCCAGATCATAGAGTTGCTGCTTTATCCCCACGTTGCCACCCACTTAATGGGGCGCTTTGACTTTGAAAGTAATAAGTAGGATTAATTCTCTATATCTTTGAAACCGGTGGCTTACTGTAGTAAGAAGTGTTTTATTAATGTCCATAGGGTAGAGCATCCAGTTAAACTATTTTTTTAATGAAATCTGCCTGACTTTCAGGGTTTCCAGTTTTGATATTTTAATCAAGAGAAATATATTGTTTTAGATTGTTTCAATTGGACAAGAGTTGTTCAGTGTCTTCTATACCTGATGAAAAGTATCAATTTTTATTTTTACATTAAAAAAAAGGTTCCCCTTAGAAATTGTGATTTTAATACTGTATTTACGTGTTAGATTTTTTTTAATATCAATGTAAAAATTCCCAAAATAAGTGTAAGTTTAAAATGGCAAAGGCACTTATATTTGAAAATACTTCCCCCTTTACTTGTCTGCCGAGTACTGAGATAGGAATTCTGATTTATTTTTTCCAACTGTTGGTATCGCCATCTGCACCTAATGGAATGTTGGAAAATGTTCAGTTTTAAATGTTTCTGATTTGATCACCTATTGCAGTGTGAAATAGAATCTTGAAACTGAGACTGGCAGGTAAGCAAAGAGGGAACTGACTTTTCAGCTACTTAATTTTAAATTGGATTTGTGCATAATTCAACGCACTTACTCTTTTACTAATTTACTATCTTGAAACTTAGTAGCTAATCATTACCTGGATTTCTGAGCACTGCTGTAAATCCTGCAGTTAGGAAAATCTCTCCAATATCATGTTTGATAATTTTGATATCCTGGAATCTAAATTTGACTTCATAGTGGATTATAAACAATATTTAAAGCACAAGACTTTCACGCCAAACAAATGCAACATTTATGCCACTTCCTTTGTATGGGGTATTTCAGTTGATTTAAATGTGAAACAATAGCATTTAACAAAGTCTAGCTTAAAGTT
Organism: Platysternon megacephalum; assembly: GCA_003942145.1. Classification (NCBI taxonomy): domain Eukaryota; kingdom Metazoa; phylum Chordata; order Testudines; family Platysternidae; genus Platysternon; species Platysternon megacephalum. The sequence goes on from QXTE01000223.1 coordinate 480,239, forward strand.
ATAGGCAGATCTTTCTAAAATTGCTGTGTTTAAAATAAGCTTGTCACATATAATGAAGGTTAATATATATGAACCCTGAGACACCCTCTTAAAAACTCTTGTCCTTTTCATTTGGCAGTAATTGGTTTGTAACTGAAATCCAGTGAGTGTCAGTTTGTTGGCTCAAAATATATTTGAGATATTCATGGTTTCCAAGGAAGCCTGGAGCCCATTACTAACACATAACTTTACTCCAACCTAATAATGGGTGCACATCCTATGAAGGAAAACTCCTTCAGTTAAAGAGAGCCAAATTCATCTTCAAGAGCATATTTTATGAAAAAATGCATAAGCATCCCCTATCTCAGCTAACTTTGTGCAGCTCTGGGAATAGTTTCCTTTGCTCCCTCTGCTGGTTTTATAGCAGTCAAGTACAATACAGCATGTCCTGTATTGGCAGTGTCTACAAAAAGATCTTCATGAGTAGGGAATCTTTTTTAAAAAATACCGGTTTAAGGGTATCTAGTTAGCACATTGGTGGTGCTTAACAGGTGATGATTTGGAAAATCCCTCCACTATACCATAAAACTTTGAAAAGGATTCAAGTTTGGCCTACACGACTGACAAGTGTGCCTTACAGTGTAAAGTCTGAACTACATTTAGAGCCCTATGGCTTTAGTTTTTGAGGACTTAATACAGGTCTGACCAGACCAAATGTGAACGTGGATGCAGATAACTTAATTAAAAAGGTGCTTTACAGAGAAATAGATCAAATTTGAACTTGGATTAAACATGTGGACAACTTAATTCCTTCTCACTGAAATGTGTAAACAATGAAATGGAAATTGAATTAAATGCCCAAAGCACCATTTCTTAATATATTATTCATGACTCACTTGTGGGTTTTTATATAAACTTTGCAGTGCTTAAGAAATGGCTCAAATCTAATGTATGCCAGTGGCTTGTTTAGTTATGTTGCAACTACATTACTGTGCTTATCTTTTAATGCTGCCACTCTTTGGAAGATGAGGACAAGGAAGCTCCTGTACCCACTAGAAAAGGTCTGGTTGGACAAGCACCAGTATGATGAAGCGGAGAGGCTCCACTATGAAAGAGAAGCCACGTTGGCAGCCTCAGCCACTGAAAAGTGCCAAGAGGTGGAGGCAATGAACAGTGTTTGCCACGATGATCCTGTTGAGGGTGAATTGAAAGACATGAAAAGAGTGAGAAATGGGAAGAAGCAAAAGAAAAGGAAGCGCTCTCCAAAAACCAAGAGTTTGGTCTCCAAGGTAGATTTTGTCCTGACTGGTTTATTAGCTGATGGCGTGTGGTTTGACAAACCTTTCTTCGATCATGCGGAAAACATGTTCAGAAAGAAACTTGCAGATGACCTGACCCAAAAGGCCCCTGAGACTGAACTGGCTGCTGAGCAGCCAGCATTAGTGTCCTGGTCAGAAGAAGTTGTCCCAGGTGTTCATAAGCCAAGGAAGAACCTAGCAGCCTTGCACTGCACCCATGCCAGTCTGATTGCTTGTCACCATGTCATCCAGGATGTCTGGGTCAACAAGTTCACCTTTGATGAGGCAGAGAAGGTGTTTGTTGAAAGATCTCAATCTTTTGTTCATCCACACTTCCTAGATCTTCCATCGGTACGATGGAACAGTGACTATGGTGATGTTGATCAAAGAACTCCAGATGAAGGGTATATAACAGCTCTATCTACTCCTGCAACCCCTGCTACACCATGCCTGTCAACAGATGTTGTGGTTCATTCTGGTGCCTCTTTCGTTACCAGTTTGCCCAGTCCTGCACACCAGACAATAAATGGCAAGCCTCCGATATTGAGCTTGCAGGCATTGATTTCAGAGGTGTGGCTGGAGAAACCTATTTATGATGATGCTGAGAAATGCTTCTACGAGAACATGACTGACGGGCATCCTCCAGGGAAGGTGAGGCCACAAGAGCGCAGCCGTCCAGAAGCCTCGAAGAGCAGCCGAAAGGACAAGAAGGGCCGTAGTCTCGGGAAACGAATGAATTCCCGACGTCTGGAGTTCACCACCAACCCTTCCCTTCCTAAAGATGCCGAGCACCCTCCGCCTACCTGGTATTTCCTGCACAAGGACAGTGAGCATTTGTGGCTTAGTAAACCCACATACGACAGCGCTGAATCACGATACTATGCATCTGAGGCCCTGAAAATGTCGAGCAGACAAGATAATGCAAGGGTTCCAGAACTCACGCTAGCAAAGCCATCTCGACCTGCTTCTCGTGCCGCAAGCGTGCCCGCATCAGAAACTAAGTAGGAAAAGCTTATTCTGGGGTAACACTCAAACTCGGAAAATTGATGGTTCAGGATTGAGCTGAAATAATTGGCATATGTAGAAGGCAAGCTCCCTGTGGGTCTGTAGTGCCAAACACAACACTGGTGCTATAGACATAACCTCCAGTCATTGAGCCAAAGGTCCTGTTTAACCGTAATCAGGCTTCACTTTACCAGCAGGGTTTTTGAAGAGAGCCCTCTTTTTTTTTTTAAGGTAGCTCGCTGTTATGATGAGTTGTAATTAATCCTCAAACACCCCTAGGAGGTCGGTAGTTAAGTTATTGTCATTTTATAGCTGGAGCCAGACAAGTTCGATAATTTGCTCAAGATCACCGAGAACTGAAGTCAAAGGAGGGGTTAGAACTCTTGACTTGGCAGTTCTGATTCCCAGTCCTGTGCTCAGGCCACCCATTTCTTGCACAGAGCCTTTAATCCCAAAGTGCTTTACTGGCAGAAAGGTGGAGGGGATGACCGTATGGTCTAAGCATTGCTCTGGGGGTGGTACAGACCACTTAGCCCCTCATCATTCTGAGGTTCATAAACTGAGTTTTAGGCAGGTTTAGCAGTAGCTTTTTTTTTTTGGGGATTAGACCTTTAGAATGGATATCGTGTTTGCAGTGCATGAGTATTAAAGATCCCATTGCATTCTTCACAAGAGAAGGAATTTGTTCCGGTGGCTTCGACCAACATTTCCCTAGAGGTTGCTGTATGTAGGTTTTCCACTGGCTTCCCCTGAGAAATGGATGCTTTTTTGTGTCACTGTATATATTCAGTTTGTAGAGGAGGTGTGGGATCCTTCAGGATGAAAGATGCCATTTGACTATAAAATAGGCCCAAAGTTTCAGTCTGGAGACCGCAGGTGCTTCCTCTGAACAATTGAGGGAAGGTAATCTGATAAGCCATTTTGTCTAAAAGTAGGTGTTTAATCTGGGCATTTAAGGGAAGGTGAACTAGATTATAACAAATCCAGTGAACAAACATTGGAGCTGGGAAGGGAGATGCATTTTTAAAATGTAGAAAATATCCATAGTTATTGGCCCTGCGATTAGTCTAATTAGAACAGTCTAATTTTGTTTAAAGGCTGGAAATATTTGAAAGCTGTCTGTCTTGGGTGAGTACAGAACAGCATTTTTGTTCCACTATACATGAAACAATGCAGTTTGTATTTTGATTTTACATAATTGCATTCTACTTGCTGAACCCAAAACTTTTCTACCGTTCAGAGGCCACATTACCTTCTGAGCTGTAGCTCTTCAGTGGATTTGTTTAAAGGCCAATACTTAAGTGCTGTTTTGTAGCCCAGCAATAAATAAATAAATTGCACAGAGAATAGTCTTCCTTTCTCCTCCCTTTGAGGAGACACTTGTGATCCCTTGAGTTTGAATAGCATTCTCTGTGGCCAGGTGGAGCAAGGAGAATCTGTACCACGCTCTCTCCCCATGAAATGAAGATTGCGTCAGTACAAAATGTACAGTGTGATTGATATGGCCTGTGCATAATTAGCATTGTGTGTGGTAAACTGGCCGCATGTAGCCTTGTGTATATGGACAGCATTTCTGGCAGTCTCTTGCAGGAATGATGTGAACATTGGGAAGGGGTTATATAATTTGGAGATGGTTTTGTAGCAGTCTCTCTTGATCCTTCTCTGTTTTTCTAAATGGGTCGGTGTTGATACTAGATGTTTTTACAACCGTGCAGTACAAAGCATTACTTAGTTAACCAGTGTTGAGATATGGAGGTGGCTTTTTGGAGGATTTGTAGGGCTTGCAAAGGTCTAGGCTGATTCTTGAAGTTATTGTCCTTGCCTTAGGGCATTTGAGAGGTGTAAACTTTTCCTAAAAGATCTTTAAATGCCCTTTACATAAGCTGATATTCCTTAGTTGCTATGTTCCTGCTTACACTTCTCACAACAGGGCCTTGTAATTGCTGTTACTTCATTGAGATGCTCCTTTCTTGTCTCTTCTTACCCCCTCAAACTGACCTTTTGTCCTAGGCTCCTGTACTGTGCCCTTACTTTGAAATAACTGTATGTCCTCCATGTTAGGTTCTTGTAATAGCCCCATCCCGCAATACACCATGAAGTTAAATAGCCTTTGGAAGCTGTTTAACTGCATGCCCATGTTAAGTTAGCCCCTTTGCCTCTGAATTCATTGTTACCACATACAAAGTAGTAGGTTGGCCTACTTTCATAGCCATTTTAGAACCCCTGTGCATTTTAGAACATCCTCCTTATCTCCCCACATGGGGCGGAATCTCGTGATTTCTGACTAACACAATGCACAATGGGAAGGATCTCTCCCCAACAGTGTAACAGTTTAATTTCTAAATTACTACAGGGTCTTCTGAAAATACACCCCTGCAGGTCCATCTTCCACCCCTCTGTATGCCATCTTCTGAAGTACTTTTTGTGGTTCTTGATTTGAAAGGAGACACTCTTCTAGTACTTTTGTTTTGTTTGTCATGCAGTAGCGGCGCCAGCTTTGCCGGCGCCCTAGGTGGCGGAAGGTCCCGCCCCCGAAATCCCGCCCCCAACAGCGGCGGCGGACGGTCCCGCCCCCAAAATTTCTACGGGCGGCGCCGGCACCCCCAAAATAGCAGCGCCCTAGGCGACCGCCTAGGTCACCTAATGGATGCGCCGGCCCTGTTGTCATGCCACGTACTATTATGGAGTTATCCAGGAGGACTGGGTAATCTCGTTCTGCAGCGCACACAGTGATGCATTGCCCATCAAGAGGGTCCAAACTGCGTTAGCATTAACCATGTAAAATAATCTACTCCTGGGGGCGTGCTGTGCCAAAAAATGAAAAAATTCTGCGCACAATATTTTAAAATTCTACAGATTTTATTTGTCAAAATAACACTGTACATAATCAGGCCACTTTCAATCATTTTGGTAATTTATATCAAAATACCTGTCAGCAAGCATATTTATAACAATATGGACACTCTCACAAAAATTTCCCCAGGAGTAGAGAGTTAAAGAAATCCCTATGACAACCCAGTTCCTGTTTCTCTGCCTCCTTCCCCCCCACACACACTCAGAACCCAGCGGGAGGGGGGGGGAGGGGGAGGCAGACACCCATAACCCCATCCCAGCTGCGCCCCCCCCCAGACATCCATCCCCCTCCCCTGCCAAAACCCAGAGATCCAAAGGGAGAAACAGCCTGATGCTTGATCCCAGGCTTTCATGGAGTTTCCTGCGCACCACCCTCTCCTTCCCTCAGAGCATGCTGGGAACTGCAGCTGCCAGGAACCCTCGAGCTCCCTCCCCCAGTGTCTTCTATGTGCAAGCTGGGCTCTGCTGAGTCCAGTGGCCCCTAGTGGTGACTAGCAGCACTGCAGCCCATTTCTGTGGTTGAATAGCAATTCTGCGTGCACAGTGTTAATTTCTGCAAAATTCTGCATTGCGCAGTGGCGCAGAATTCCCCCAGAAGTAAAGATAGCTTGGTTGGAGCAGCACAGTTCTGATTCGGGTGTGGGCAGGGCTGAAATCTGTTTAAGATAGTATGCAATAGAACTGTGTGCTCAACTTGCTCCCCATTACTGTTTGAACACTGCTTCCTAACATAGTTGTAATGTGACTAAAACACCGTGTCCTCCACTCTGCGTTGTGCTAAAAGCTATGTTAAGGAGTTTAGTGCTATTAGTTACTAAGGTTGGCTAGGCATATTAAAAAAAAAAAAGTCTCTGTACATGAGCCAAAACAGCTGCGATTCTGTCCATTTTTTAAACCATTGTATTAATTGACTTGTGTGGATTTTTAAGTGTCTGACATTTTGATCTATATATCCTGGTGGAGCTGGCATTTACACAGGGGAAGGTGCAGACTGTCCAACATGTACAGCCCCCGCTTCATGCTGTGTTGCTAAATGCAGGTCAGATCAGGCAGACAGGTGGATGGATGATTAGAATGCCCTGCTTTCTTAATAGGATCCCATTTACTTAAAGCTTTTCACCAGAGGGGAAGGAAGATAAAGGGCAGAAAGCTACAATGCAGTTCTATGGGGAGGGAGAAGGGAAATAAGTGCTATTGCTGATGAACCTGATACAAGCAGCTAACCTTAAATATTCCTAGGTGCTCATATTGTCTCTTCCTATTTGCAGAAAAATGGCAGCTGATTTCCTGATGCATGAGAAGATCTGGTTTGATAAATTCAAGTATGACGATGCTGAGAAGAGATACTATGAACAGATGAATGGGCCAGTTGCCAGTCCTTCATGCCAACAGGTAATGCATATCCTCAAGTAGTAAGGAAGTAGTTTTTGCAGAGTGCTAGAGTCTAAGGAGCTCCCAGTACTGATAGCAGGTGAAAGAAAGACCCTTCCCACCTGTATGTATTTGTTAAGGTCTGTTAGTAATTATCCTATTCTGGAGACCAATTTGTAAGATATCCTTTCTTGGAGACTCAGGTCCTGTCACCAAATTCCCTGCTGTTTGGTTTTCAAAATGTTTTGTTCTGTGGACCACAAATAATTGCTTCAAACTCCTCCAGTGTTCCACAGGCTATAGTTCAAAATATAGGGTGTATCTGAAGCTGATTTGCTCATGTACAAGATGAGGTTCAACTGTGTGAATGGGGTGAAATAGAAATGGGGGAAAACCTGGGTTATAGTTTACAACAATTGGTCTTTTCTTAATCCTTCAGTTTACTTGCGCCCTACCTGTGGCAGGGCCACAAATAGGGTCTGTGACCTATCAGCGATCAATTTTATATCCCATTCACAAGATCTGAGAACAAATGTTGAGGTAATATGGGCGGATGGGAAGTTATGCTAAGGACTGACCTACGTGAGCTATTACGATATCTAGCAATTTCCTGTTTTTCCAGGGAGCCAGTGTTCAGGAGTGTCCAAGCTGCTTTTTTTTGCCAGGCACATCCTGGAGACCGAGTCCATGACGGGAGTATAGTGGTGCTAACACTCCAGAGAGATTGTGACCCACATTCCCTTTCTGGCTTCCCTGTAATGTTAACAGGAGGCCGCAGGGAATGCTGTATATATTACTTGTCTGCACCAGAGCAGTAGTGGCTATGGTGGGGGAAGAGCAGGGAAAGCAAACTCCAGGTCCAGCATAAAGTACTCAGGGTGGCTCACACTTACATTCCTGAGCTATCTGCACCCCCACAACTGGAGTAAGATTGTAGGGAGCAGTCATGCTCCCATCCTAAAATGCAAAGGATGGTTAACTGCATATGCATTTAATTCCATAGAAAGCAGCTTGAAATCTTAAATGGCTGTTTTGCAAGTGGCAGGGCCGAGCTTTTAAACAAAGGTCAATGCTTTAGTAGCTTCTAGGCATGTTCTGCTGAATTTCTGCTGGCTGTGCTACCATAGCGGTAGCACAAAGCTCTGTGCAACATTTATTTGAAGGGCAGATGTTCCTACAGTAGGTCTATAAGTTGTAAGTAAAACATTAAAGCAGATTCTAAAGCACAACTGTGCTCTGTTTGGTAGAAAGGGGAATAATTATAATATCACATGACACACACACAACTTTCAGTGAAGAAGGTAATTTTACCTGCCAGAAGTGGCCTGAAACCCAACTGACTGAAACTCTTAGAGTTGTTTATTACAACACTCCCTTCCAAGTAAGGTTTAGGAGTCTTCAGTAAACTTTTTTTTTAATTTGCATCAAATTTGGAAGTGCCATGCTAGTGTGGGATTATTTGGGGCTGATTGGTGCCCAGTGTGAAATGAGTTTTGGTGCTCAGTCCAGTTTCCAGTGGACAGAAGTCCGGGTCACAGAAACCACAGCTGTCATTGGCACCCTTGTTGGTAGTCTCAGAGAGCCAAGGAGTACTTGGACCCTGGAAACTGAACTCTCGCCCCAGGAGGTGGACCCCCTCCCGTTTGGGGACGTGGCACATAAATGTGGAAACGCTAGCGCTGCCACAGCCTGGACCACACTCACCCTTTAAATAGAAGATTTTAGTCTGCAGGACTCTGCCACTTCTCACCAGCATGAAATTCACACATAATCTTGTAAGGAAATTAGCTGCCTAACCAGAGCTCCAAGGGCGCACTAAAGTGATCCCGATAACTTGCCTGAGTGATGGCTATGCCAACCTGTCATGGGACCAGAGTGGGGAGAAGCAAAATATTGAGGTCTCAAAACTCTGCAACTGGACACTGTTCTGGAGGCGTAGCATGACGTGACCAATACTAAGCTGCAGTCATTGCACTCCATGCCTCCAGCTGATGCTTCTTGAAAAGCTGCCTCCAATACTCACTTAATCATTGCTAAAAAAATCCAATCTTCCCCCTCTTAGCTGCCCACAGCAATTTCTCATGTCTCATTTTACAAAACATCTTGGTTCTTTCTGCGCTGTTTGCAGGAGAACGGAGCCAGCACGATCCTACGCGACATTGCCAGAGCCAGGGAGAATATCCAGAAATCGCTGGCCGGAGTGAGTACCCAAGCTCTCTCACCAGCTGGCTACCTGCAGTCCATTTTTAGCTATGGCGCATCTCACAGATCTCCTCCACTATGACTGATTCCATAGATTGTGTGGCTTCTTATTTTAAGTTAGAGGAGATTGACAAGGTGTGCAGTGCTGTGTACCACCAGACTAGCTCCGTTTGATCAAGAACACCCTCTATTACCAGAAATGCATGTTGTGTAACTGCTTACCGTAGCACAATGGCTTTAAAATTACAGGCTAATTGCACTGGTGAATTGCTAAAATTCAGTGGTGTCTTCAAAGAGCTATGCATTTCTCACTTTTCTCCCAGTGGAATGTTTGAGTTGGTTCCAATGATCTTTAACTAACATGTAACCAATTTAACCATAGTTAAAATACCCCTGCTGAGCAGCACAGGGACAGCACGTATCTGTCAGCAGGGGCGTGTTTGTATACTGGGGTACACTGAACTACCACCTTCTCTTTCCTGTTGGCTTTCAGTTAGGGTATGTGCAAAGAAATGGCATCTTCCATCTACTGTTTCTAGGGTACTCCGCTTGGCTACTAGTTTTAACTCTGAACACTACTATAATAGATTGCTACTATCCCCTGCTGGAGCATTTTTTGCTGCTACTACGTAATCAGTTTGTCACAAAGCTGGCTGTTTTAATCACGGTGATTGTTCAGAAAGGAATTTAGATCCCGTATTAAGAGGTGTTGTGCTGACTTATCGCGGGGAGGAGGGATAGCGACCAGGTTCTAATCCAAGATATGCCTCCTGTTTTCTCATCTGTAAAATGGAGGTGATAGTGTCAGCTACTCACAGGAAGGTTGTGAGGCCAAATCAATATTTGTAAAACATTGAGATCCTCAGATGGAAGATGCTTAACAAGTGCAAAATTAGAACTATTAGGTGTCTGGCCCTATGTACTGATGGCCCAGTAATTCCTCCTGAGGAAGGAACCTAGCTATTGACTTGGAATGCAAAATATGCCTGTTACAAGATGATTAGTGACCCAAATATCTTGGGTAGGTAAACAGGAATGAATGGAACTGCTTTTCCCTTGGTCCTCTCATTGGGCCTGCTGCTTTTGTTGTGTCAAGTTCAGCTGTATAGTTCTGTGTTAGAATAACTGAGATCACTTGCAGGAGTAAAGCTGCTCAGCACAGAATTGGTCACTTGGAATTTGATGCAAGGACAGCAGGCAAACTGGGAGAAAAAACAAGAGAAAAGGAATAGATTTGCTTTCTAAATTGGTCCTGAAAGCAGGTTCTAAGTTTTGGAAGTGAAGAGGGGAAACTGACGTTTTAAAAACCTACTCAGGAGGGTAGTGCTGGGATTAAATTGTTTGACCATTGATTGAAGGGCTGCTGCTGACTGCTTTTCTTGTGATGCTGCAATTGCTAACGGCATGGGCAAACTGGGAAATCTGCATTGAAATAACCTGCAAATTTATAATCTTCCATAATCTGCTTGGGTTTTCAATATAAATCTTTAAATCTAAGATGGAAGACTTGAATAAGGTCTAAACATCCTGGACTATGGAGAGTTCAGCCAACAATCAGACAAGCTTTGAAAGCTTTTCAGATAGTAATAGAAAGTGGAGTGGACTTTGAAGCTGCTTCCTAATGGAGATCAGGCTCAACGTTGATTGTAAATCCTTTTTTCTCTTTCCCTCCATGCCCCCAGCTCGTAATAAGAACGAGGGCCTGGTGAGAGAGGGCAGGGAGAGGAGGGGGGAATCTTGAATCCAAATTTGCCTGACAAATGGAGCTTGCAACTCTGTTCTGAAGGCAGGTTCTCTGTTTGGTGAATGTCCCCTGGTTTCCCAGAGGGGCAACCTCAGCCTGATGAACTTCACATGTGCTGGGATCGGAGTCCTGTTACAGAAGGCTATTTTATCTAATTGAGGCTTGGATGGGAGGGCGTAGAGGCATCTAGGGTTGGGGCAGCCAAGCACTGTAGCCTCAGAGGTGGGGAAGTCAGGGCAAGAGGGCTAGAGAAGCCAAGGCAGCATCAGAACAAAAGTCTTCTATGAAGATAGTGTTGTGGTCTCTGTGGCAAAGAAGCCAAATAACTTATTTGTATATTGACTTTCTCATATGCTGGGGCTTTCTGTCGTCTCAAATCCTGTGTTGAAATTTCAACATGTTTGATGTTTTTGAGAGTGAGAGATTCTAGGGACCTTACACTCTAGGCATCTGAAGAAGTGGGTTTTCTACCCATGAAAGCCCACGCCCAAATAAATCTGCCAGTCTTCAGGGTGTCACCGGACTCCCCGTTGTTTCAACAAAAGTGAGTAGGCAGACAGTGCTATCAAATGCAGTTAATCTCTGGGAGGATTCCCAAAGGGATGGATTTTAAATCTCAGAATTGTGCAGTGGAGACTCTAAAGAGTGTGAAATACATGTAGGACACCAGATTGATCTCAATTAATTATCATGCTTGAATTTGCAGTTAAAACTGCTTGAAGTGGGAAAACTCATTGCAGCCTTAACTAGGTAGCTGTTAAGGTGGCTTCATAATAACATAGCAAACCCACAACCATTGTGTCACCCTCGAGATATGTGCACTGCTTACCCAAGCACATGCATGGTGTTAATGACCTCTCCGTCCCTCCTTGTTCATGATCTCTTGTTGATCTCGCCTTATATTGGCTTTGTTAGCTCTTTGTGGCATACACTGCCATCTTAATTTTTCTTGTAAAGCACCATGTGCGTCTGTAGTGCAACATAATAAATAATTGCTAGCATCATCTGTGCTGGTGCACAGCTAGGCAATAAGAGCGGTTGGCTTCTGCTCTTAGACATGCGGGAAGAGACACAGCTCTGAAATGTCAAATTCCCTAGCTTACCGTTTCTAAAGGATCATTATAAATGATGGACAGTAACAATACAAGCAACAAAAGTATCTGTACAGAATAGCATAAGTGTATTACATTGCTTTATAGCCTGATACGTGGATTTTGTTCTCATACCTCACAAAACAAACTGGTTTACACTAAATTTGTAGAATGACTTTGGAGGCCTGTTGGTTTTTGTGCTTAGTATCCAAGATTTTGGTGGTGGAAAAGAGAGTCCAAGTATGGGAACTTCAGCTTGATAACCTGAAGTTCGAGAGAACTGTTCTCTGGCTTTGGGTAGAGATGGGAAGATGGAAGAATTTCATTTTTCTAGCTCTTTCCTGATTGCATTTAATGGATCTGTTGCAAATAGCAATACTGCAGTTTGACGGTCAGTATCTAGAAATGTATAAATATCGTGCAGTGGAAGGAATCTGAGGTAGTGGTTTGCATCTCCCAAAAAGAGATTTAAAAAAAAAAAAGATGCCAGAAACATTTATTTGCACATACCTTTCATTCTGCTTTGCATGGACAAGTCTGCTTTTATAATCACTCATTTCAGCCCATCTGTTTGATACTAACACTTTCTTATGTACCTTTAATTTGTACACAAAGAACAGCCTTACAGCTGGAACGCATTGAATCATCAATATTGTGTGTGAAATCAAAGGATTTTTTATTTATTTTGTGATGTGACTATAAAGTATATTGGAAGTCCAGAGACTAATGGAGGCTTTGGTGCACTTGCCGTGCCAGTGTGGGAGATTGTATGCGTGTTCCCACTATTCACACGTGCCCGGGGGACCAGAGACCGCTAGTGTCTTCAAATACACTCTGTTTTGCAAACCCTATTTCCCAAAGAGACAATGGAAGGGGCTTTATTATTTGTATTACAGTGGTGTCTAGAGGGCCGAATGAGATCAGGACGACTATGGGCTAAACGGTCTACAGACGTACAGTATGATGCAATCCCAGCCCTGAACAACTTTGTCTAAATAGTCAAGACAAAGGTGTTGGAGTTTTCTCAGTTTTACAGATGGGAAACTGAGGCACAGAGGTGAAGCGACTTGCCTGAGGGGACACAGGAATCCTGCCAGAGCAGGGAATTGAACCCAGAGTCTCTGTCCATACTGTAACCACAAAATCATTGTTTGTGGTTAAGGCATTGGACTAGGACTTAAAAATTCTGGGTTCTATTCCCTGTTCTCCCTCAGACTTAGGCAAGTCACTTAACCTCTCTGTACGTGCATTCCCCATCTGTAAAATGGGATTACTTAACACCCTCTTTTGAGGTAGGATGAGGATACATTTTAGAAATGTTTGACGTATCCAGGTAATAGTGTTGAGTATTGTAGGCAACCCTGTACAGCTGGAATAGGCTGCTTTCATGTGTGTGTAAGCCTAACTCTGTTCTTGCAGGCCAAGAACATGACCAAACCTTCCAGAGCATCTGCTCTGACATAGTAGTAAATTAGGAAGACCACCTGGGTGTTAATGTGCATGAGGGTTTGCCCCTAAATGGGTTGGGACTGCCTTCTTGGAAACTGTAGGAAAAAGCATGCACATTGAGTTCAATGACATCTGCTTATAAACCTCCTTATAAGACCTAATGTGCTGTTGATTAATTAGGTGGTGATCCACTGGGGAAGGGGATATCCTTTCTCCACCCCCACCAAAAAAAAAAAAATGTGGACGTGTTCTGTTTACAGTTGTGGGGGTTGAGTCAGCTCCCTACACTAGTGTGTTGAAAATTTCTTCACTCTGGGTTGGACTGGGCTCATATAAAGTGAATCTACAGTTCTGGATTTTAAACTATCCCAATTTCCTTTCTTCTCCAGTAGTTGGTGCTCCTTTATCTGATTTGAAGTGTGTTTACAGAGACAGAATTTTAGACACCTTCCAATCCATTCCCATAATTTTTAATGAATTATTAGGTATCTCAGAATAATATCTGGAAGCAAAATGCATATAGTGTAACTGCTGTCTAGGCCTTCCCCATCTAATTCCCCTTTATCACAACTTTCACTCTTACTGTACTCAAGTTAGTGTAGTGATAACTATTCATAAGCGGGCAGTTTTGTGTTGCATTGAAGACAGGCAGGGTAGATTCCTGTATTATGTATGTACTTCTCAGAGTACAGGTCTGTCTCATCTTACGCGCATTTAACATGTGCGATTTCGGCTTTACGCAGTTGGCAAAAAAAAAAAGAGAAAAATAACAATTTATGTACTGTTCCTGTAGTGTGGGCAATTCCGCCCGCCATTACACTCAATGGGATTTCGACTATACGCGGTTTTCGCTTTACGCGCTAACCGCGGAACGTAACCCCAGCGTAAGATGAGACAGACCTGTAATACTGAGTGGGTCATTTGTTGAGATCCACAGTGCTGTTTTGGGAAGGAAGATCTAAGTTTCTGTGTATTCCGCCATGTATGCATTTTCGTTCTGTTTCCATTGCATTTTGATTCTGCAGCTGCTTGAGGCTAGAAAGAAAGTTCTGCACTGTCCCTGCATTTTGTAACAGAGGGATGTCGTCTTCAGCTTGGTGCTAGGTTTATCATTTTAAACTCTTAATTACAAAAGTATATTCTACTACAAATAGCTGTAAACTGGAAAGGGCCAGATGGTTGAGGGCTATGGTAAAGCTACAGGACTAGGTTCTACATTCCTCGCTTCATAACTAGGGAAAACTCCCATGAATTTTTTACATGCCTACTTGAGGCTTCTCTAGGCAGGCTGAGATTTCTGCTTTGTGGGATTTTACTAGGCAGACTGCTGTGCTGCTCTTAGCACTCTTAATTCAATGTACTATTAAAGCTAAACATTTAACCTCATTGAAATCAGGAACTGAAAAGTAAGGTTCCCATACAAAAGATATCCACATTTGTAAATATTACAGATAACATGGTCAAGTGACCAAGTCAGTGATGCTGTGGGAACCTTAATCTTTGAATGTCTACTTTTTTTGCATTTTAATTCTCATCCTTAATAGAATCCATTAGTTTGTTTTTGCCAAGAGGAAATCCAATGCAATCTTTTAATCAAAAGTAAGAGGGAAAACACTTGACTGCACATAGGAATAAATGTACTTGACCATGCGTCTCTGAAAACCTGGAATGTCCCCGTTTTCAGGGCCTGTCCATCAGTCTTTCTTTTCCTGATCTTTGTAACCCTGCAGCGTCTATATTGGCGCTTTTCAATGCTAAAACTTTTGTCGCTCAGAGGGGTGTTTTTTCACACCCCTGAACAACAAACGTTTTAGAGCTGAAAGTGGCAGTGTAGAGACAGCCTAAGATGTTAAATCCTCATCCTTGCCTAATCTTTGTTTTCTTGTGCCTGTGACATGGGTGGAGGGGAAGAAAATGGGTTTAAATAATGTATGGAAGAGACTCCAGTTCCTTATTCACTCATTTAATTAAACTAGCTATATTTTGTTCTCAGACCTGTTGGTGTAAATAGAGCAGAAAGAGTTCTAACTGCTGAGGGTTTCAATGAGTTTTAGCCTTGCAAACCTCGTGGTTTACTGAGCTGGGATAGCAGTGGCCTTGTCAAGAGAGTCTGTACTAGGAAATGACCTGGTGCTCACCCTGGTTGTCCTGTGTTTGCTAGCAGTTAGTTTTCAACACCAATTTGGGAAGGTGGGGGGAAGCCGTTGCTGACTTTTGTCATGTGAGCTATTTGCTTAGTGTAGACGCTGCTGCTTTATTCGCTGTAGGAGAGAAATGAGTGTGGTCTACTGGATTTTGCTTCTGGCGCTGAGTTAATTCTGACTGCCACTGATTCAGTCTGACTTTAAGGAAGTTAGTTAATTTATCTGGGTATGTCTATATGGCATTCAGGAGGTGTGATTGCAGTACATATAAGCATATCTGAGCTAGCTTGCTAAAAATGGCAATGTAGCTGCAGTGTTACAGGCTAGCTGTCAGAGTATAATCCCACCTGGGACCCAGGGTACGTACTCAGGCGGCTAGCCCATGCTGCCGTGGCTTTACTGCTGTTCTTCATGAGCAAGCATGTGTATGCCTACATATGCTTCAGTCCTGCCTTCTGATTGCTGTGTTGATGTATCCTCTGTGTCTTGGTTTCCCGTCTGTAAAATGGGGATACTTATCTGTCATACCAGAGTACTAAGAGTTAATTAGTTGATTTTTACAATGCTTTGACAATAAAAAATGCCACATAATATAATGATATTTAGCACTTATATCGTGCACTGTCTTTTATTATTTTGCAGATAGGGAAATTGGCCCAAATCACACTGCAAGTCAAGGTCAGGGCTGGTGATAGAATCCAGACCTCTTGATTCTTAGTCCTGTCACCAAGCAATTGTACCCTCCTGGGAAGTACTAGGATGTGTAACTAGAAGCTGGCAATCTTAATACCTGGCATATAAACTGCATTTTATCCCAGCAGTTCAAGCCAAGGCTGACTAGGAAGCTTTAATATAGTGCTGTTTTCCTCCCCGTCCACTTGAATCTTTCTGTTTAGCGGGTCAATGTTTTTGGATGTGGATTCTGTGAAGATATGGCTCACTGTCCTGATGAATCTGAATGGTTTTCCTGCATGCATATGTGATGCCTGTATTTGAATGCCCACCCTAGCATGAGTGAAGTGCTTACATTCTTTTTCCTATTATATTTGTCCTGAATCCCCGAACCTTTCACCCTTTCCAGCGCAAGACCGTTCTGGATAGCCCCCAAGAAGCCCCACCTGCCCAATCCAAGAGAAAGTCAGGTCGCCTGACTGTAAGTCTCCAAAGTGTGCTTCTCTTATAGCTGGAAGGGGTTGTATGAAAGATAGACAATGCTCCTCTCTTTTTCCTGCTCCCTTCACAGCAGTCCCAGCCTTTACTGACCCCCACCAAGCTTGGGAGCCAACCTATAGCAGGGCAGCCACAAGACTGGTTTGTGTAACTTGGAAAAAAAAAAAAAATCTGCAGGAGTATCCCTGGTGTCCTGGACACAAGACCATAGGGGGCTAATGCAGAGCAGAACACATAGTTCTCATGTTACCTGAACCCCCGGGACACTATCTAATTCACTGCAGAGAATATAAGAGTGGCCATACTGGGTCAGACCAATGGTCCGTCACTCTAGGCCAATATCCTGTCTTCCGCCAGTGGCCAATGACAGATGCTTCAAAGGGAATGAACAGAGCAGGGCACTCATCAGGTGACCCATCTCCTGTGGTCCAGTCCCAGCATCTGGCAGTCAAGAGGCTTAGGGATCCCCAGAGCATGGGATTGCATCCCTGACCGTTTTGGCTAATAGCCATTGATGGACCTATCCTCCATGAATTTATCTAGTTCTTTTTTGAACCCAGTTATGGTTTTGGCCTTCACAGCATCCCTTGGCGACGAGTTCCACAGGCTAATTGTGTATTGTATGAAGAAGTATTTCCTTTTGTTTGTTTTAAACCTACTGCCTATTAATTTCATTGGGTGATCCCTGGTTCTTGTTCTACATGAAGGAGTAAATAATACTTCCTTATTCACTTTCTCCACACCATTCATGATTTTATAGACCTATGTCATATCCCCCTTCACTTGTCTCTTTTCCAAGCGGAACTGTCCCAGTTAGAAGCTGTTCCACAGCCTTAATTATTTTTCTTGCCCTTCTCTGTGCCTTTTCTATTTCTAATGCATCTTTTTTGAGATGTGGCGACCAGAACTGCACACAGTATTCAAAGTGTGGGTGTACCATGATTTATATAGTGGCATTATGATATTTACTGTCTTCCTATCTGTCCCTTTCCTACTGGAACCTACATACTGTTTGCTTTTTTGACAGCCCTTGCACATTGAGCGGATGTTTTCAGAGAACTATCCACAGTGACTCAAAGATCTTTCTTGAGTGGTAACAGCAAATTTAGACCTCATCATTTTGTGTGTATAGTTGGGATTTTGTTTTCCAATGTGCATTACTTTGCATTTATCAACATTGAATTCCATCTGCCATTTTGTTGCCCAGTCACCCAGTTTTGTGAGATCCCTTTGTAGCTCTTCGCAGTCTGCTTTGGACTTAACTATCTTGAGTAGTTTTGTGTCATCGACAAACTGTTTACCCCTTTTCCAGATCATTATGAATGTTGAACAGCACCGATCCCAGTACAGATCCTTGGTGGACACCACTATTTACTTCTCTCTATTCTGAAAACTCACCATTTATTCTACCCTTTGTTTCCTATCTTTTAACCAGTTAGTGATTCATGAGAGAATCGTCTCTCTTTATGCTATGACTGCTTAGTTTGCTTAAGAGCCTTTGGTGAGGGACTTTGTCAAAGGCTTTGTGAAAGTCCAAGTACACTATATCCACGGGATCTTGTCCACATATTTGTTGAACCCCTCAAAGAATTCTAGTAGATTGAGGCAGGATTTCCCTTTACAAAAGCCATGTTGACTTTTCCAACAAATCCTGTTCATGTATGTGTCTGATAATTCTGTTCTTTACTATAGTTTCAACCAGTTTGCCTGGTACTGAAGTTAGGCTTACCGGTCTGTAATTGCCAGGATTACCTCTGGAGCCTTTTTTAAAAATCGGTATCACATTAGCAGTCCTCCAGTCATCTGCTACAGAAGCAGATTTAGGCGATAGGTTACGTACCACAGTTAATACTTCTGCAGTTTCATATTTGAATTCCTTCACAGTCCTTGGATGAATCCCATCTGATCCTAGTGACCAGTTACTGTTTAATTTATCAGTTTGTGCCAAAACTTCCTCTGTTGACACCTGAATCTGGGAAAGTTTTCAGATTTATCATCTAAAAAGAATGGCTCAGGTGTGGGAATCTCCCTCACATCCTCTGCAATGAAGACGATGCAAATAATTAATTTAGCTTCTCCACAATGGCCTTGTCTTCCTTAATTGCTCCTTTAGCCCCTCAATCGTCCAGTGGCCCCACTGGTTGTTTGGCAGGCTTCCTGCTTCTGAAAAAAATTGTTTGTGTTAGTCTTTTGCTAGTTCTATGTTCTTACGTTCTATTCCTACCTTTGCCACTGATTTACTGAATGACCTCAGCCAAGTCACTTCAGCCATCTGTACCTCAGTTTCCTTATCTGTAATTTGAAGCTCTTTACCTCCTTAGCAGGGGTGTTAGTGTAAGTAATGTTTGTAAATTTTTTGAGGTGCACTAGAGAAGCTTTGGAAGATGCTAGAGATGCAAAAATTAAGGTAGCCCACAGTTTGGGATTGTAGAAATGTGGTGGTGTTCTGAACCTGCCAGCTCCACCAGAAATTCTTTCAGTGGCACATGAATTACATTCTGATTTTTGTGTTTAACATTTGCTTTAAAAGGCTTGCGATCAAAAGGGCTCTTTCCTAGCTAGCCTGTAAAATCTCTTCTCCTTTTTCCCAGTGTTGTCTCTGCCTTCCTGCTTTAGAGAGGCAGCATGTCTGTCTTAGTCTGAGAACTGAGTGAACAGGCTAGTTTTTCATCTTGGTTTCCCTTGTTGCAGAGTGCAAGCACGACCTCTTCTGCTGGGCCTGGTGGTGACCAAAATGAGCTCGTCACCAGAATAGCTAACCTGGAGGTGGAGAACCAAAATCTCCACAGTGGTAAGTGAGAAATCTCTGGCAAGAAAACACATTGGACTTGGCAGCTAGTTGCAGGCACATCTTGCTGACCACTCAGTGTAACGTCGTGAAGCCTTGTGAATTGTGTGTATTTTGTTGGTGGTTTTGTTAACGTTGGAGTGAGGATTTCTCTCGAGTTGGGATAGATGCAGTTTGCTTGGTAGCCTGTGAAAGCAAACTCATCCTGACCTGACCAAAGAATAATTGCTGCATCTTCTGCCATGTGTTGAACCAGTAAGATGAGAGAGTTCTTTCTCCCTTTTCTAGTTGTTGCAGATCTTCAGCTGGCCATCTCCAAGCTGGAAACTCGCCTGAACACACTAGAAAAATCCTCCACCTCTCACCATCCGTCAGCAACGCCGCCAACCCAGGTAATCAGCTCCTCAAGGTGCCCGGTCAGTTTAGAATACTTCATGCCACCTACTAAGGAGAAAAGCGCTCTCTCCACAAGTATTAGCCAAGGCCTCCCCAGCAGAGCCTTCTAGAGCTGCTCTTTCTTCCTCGTCTCTGCCCAAGTGCAGATGCAGGAGAATCCGTGCTCTGCTTTAGGCCCAGTGAAGAGGATATGTGATGGGCCAGATCCTCAGCCGGGACAAATCTGCAGAGGTCCACCAAAATCTGTGATGCTAAGCCAGTCATTTACACTTGTGTATAAATGGGAGCACACTAAGTAAACTAAGCTTCTTGGTACCTATTAGGTATATAGGAAGGAGAGACCTATACAGATGGACAGACTTGGGGACCTATGGGTTCTCACAAGCCTTGTGAGAGTTTTTGCCTCGAGTAGGAAAAAATAATATCTCTGGGAGCTGAGTATCCTGTACCCATTGCATCTTGCCCCAGTTTGGAGGATGCATTGGAGACCTTTAATGGAACTAACTTTTGCCCTGTGTATTGTATTCTATAGATACTCTTATAGTACCTTCATCAGTATTTGAGGGTACGTCTACACAGCCAAGAAAAACCCTCGGCTGGACTGTGCCTGATGACTCTGGTTCGTGGAGCTGTTTCATTGCTGTGAAACAGCCCTGCAGCCTGAGCCCTGTGAGCCCGAGTCAGCTGCACAGGCCAGCCACAGGCTTTTCTTGGCTGCATAGACATACCCTTAAAGTGCCTTCCAGTAGGGCACTGAGCAGTGAGGTGATTCATTCTCTCTTCGTAACGTGATTCATTCTCTCTTCCCTCCCTTGCCCACAGGAAGAATTGTTTGTGCGCTGGAGCAATTTGTTTTGGGGGTTATTTTTAAGTGTACATGTTACTATGCTGCTTAGAGAAGGCAACCTGCAGACATGTGCCTGGCACTTAGGCTCTTTTAGATATGCTGGGCCTAGGCCATTGAGTGCCTTGAATGTAAGCACCAAGCTCCTGGCTGCATGACTTTGAGCTCTTGCCTTTGGATGGTGGCATAGTCTTGTTTTGGCAAGTCAGGTCATAACTGTGATGGGGGTGGAGTGTGCTGCTTTGTTTTACACTTGGATTTATTTTCTCCCTCTCTTGCCCATTGCTTCCATGAAGCATGTCCCCCCAATGAAGAAGGTGGAATCACCTGCTGCTCCCCGAAAGAAAGTGGAACTCCCTTCTGCTCCACCTGCAAAGAAAGTAGGACCATCTGAGGCTGACGACGAAGATGAGGATGACGACATTGACCTATTTGGCAGTGGGGATGAAGAGGAAGACCAGGAGGCTGCCAAAGTTCGGGAAGAGCGACTACGCCAGTATGCGGAGAAGAAGTCTAAAAAGCCTGGCCTCATTGCCAAGTCTTCCATCCTTCTGGATGTCAAGCCTGTAAGCAGCTTAAGCTATTCCTTACACAACTGCTGTTTTGGCTCTAAAGTGGGGTGTCTGTCCTGAGATTATGATTGTAACATTGCAGGAGTGTGTGGGTTACATCTAACTTGCAGACTGCAGCTGCCCTGTGTGTTGTTTGGATCGGCATTGAGCATTGCATGATGGGATCTGTGAGCTGTTCTGCTCCATATTAAAGATGGCAGTTGCAGATGTTCTGTGGGCTGCAGTTTGATCACCCCTGGTTTGGAAGATCTTTCTTCTCTTGGGGCTTATTTACGTGGTCAGTTAGAGTGTGGGAAGCTGGGGTGTAAATCTGTAGCTCTCTAGCCTGCTGTGCGCTATCTGGGCAGGTGGGACCTGCTACCACGCACTAAAAGTCCCATAGTGCACTTGGACATACTGCTGTTTCACTCTGAGTGTGGGGCAGGCTAGAGTGTTTGTACATTCACACCCTGGCTTGCCATGCATGACGTCTGTGTGGAAAAGCCCTTGAAAAAACGTGCACCTGTTAGAGCACAAATATAGGGAATAAAAGCCTGAAATACAAGCACAGATTAATGATCAGTAAAGCACAAACTCTCTCAAGATGACAATGAAACAAAAGGGTATAGGGTTACCCAACACTTTGGGCTAACTAGATAAGTGCTAAGTAGTAGTTTTACCAACTATCAAGGGCTTAGAGTTAGTTCTTGAAGCTGAGACCCTGAGATGGAAGAAGTGACACATCATTCCAAGAATACTTCCCCCTAGGTATGCAGAATCCAGACCTTCTGAAGTAACTTGGTCTCACTTCATGCAGAGTCAAACTTGAGAGATGATTCCTCTGGGAAAGGCTCCTTTCATCAAAGAAAGGACTCGTTAACAGAGACTGGCAGAACTGGGTGGAAAGAGCTGAATACTGGCGCATTACTGACTAGAGCACTGCCTAGCAAATTGGCAGGTACAAGTAGAATTCATGATTTTGTCAGTCTTGTTCTCTGCTGAGCACAGAAGAGTTCTATCGCGCATCTCCTCACTGCTTTCCTGATCGCAGCCCTATACGGTAGTGTGTTAAACCCCTTGTTGCTGACTTATGTATGGCATTGGAATACGTACCACGTTGATCCAGTTCAGCTTCCATTGTTGAGGATTGCAGAGTCCTCAGTCCCGACAGACAGTCCCACAGCCTAATGCTAATGTAGGTAAACCTTCTAAGGTCCCTTTTTGTGCTTTGTTAGTGGGACGATGAAACTGACATGGCAAAGATGGAGGAGTGCGTCCGGTCCATTCAGCTGGACGGCCTGGTTTGGGGAGCCTCCAAGTTCGTTCCAGTGGGCTATGGTATTAAGAAGCTTCAGATCCAGTGCGTAGTGGAGGATGACAAGGTTGGAACAGACATACTGGAGGAGGAGATCACCAAGTTTGAAGACTACGTAAGTCCTCCCCTAGTGCCTTGCAGTGCTTTCAAACACCTGGGCCCTTAAACCCACACCCCAGATTTTGATCCACTTCATGTGTTTGCAGCCTACAGTATATTCAGATTCTGCATCATCTAAACTTTCAAGGGTGGGAGGGCACTTGTGGTTTTAGTCCCCATGTTTGTGAAGATAACCTTGAAAACATGAAGAGTATAAGGATGCTGTTCCAGAGCTTGCAGACAGCCTGAAGCAATAGCTTTGAGGTGTGAACCTCCCTAGCCCTTGTACTCATTCAGGTGCCTAGTTCCTGGTGCTTAGTGTGTTGATGCTTCAGGGACAGCAGTTCACTATTTTGTTGCTGATTGTTTTAGCGGCTGGGATGGGACATGGATGTGGGGTGGAGTGAAGTCTACAGCAGAGGTGGAATTGGGACTTATTGTGGGGAAGAGAGGAGACCCACAAGGATAGAGACAAGGAGAGAAACAAAGAGCAGAAATAGTGGCAATCCTGAAGGCTAGTTTTTTCCCACTGAGTGGTGCTGAAGGTGACAAGGTGAATTGACAAATATTAACATAGCCTTTATGTAATAAATTAACTATCTCCTACTTTTGATCTGTGCAAACTAACCTTTCACGTCAGTGGGAGGTCATTGTGGATTCAGGAAAGTATGCAGTCCTAAAAATATATATCCTAGCCCACAGACCATAATTAAAAATGGAACTTATCCCTTTTCTACAGGGTGAGTCTGAAACCAGTTTTAATTTGTAAGCTCTTTGGGGTGGGAACTTTTTATTGCCATTTGTACAATCCCCAGCACAATGGGGTTCTGATCCTGATTGCCATTAACAGTTATATAAGCTCCCAATCTTAAAATATGACCATTCGCAGGACTAATTGTTGACTTATAAAAAATGGTCTTTTTAATAAACTTGGGGGTGGTTAGGGCAAACTTCTTCTGTCAAGAAACCACCCCAGTAAGTGTGCTTTCTGTACATCTTAAATCTCTGGAACATGTTTTCTGATCTTTAACAGCATTTTTTGTTCTATTTCAGGTGCAGAGTGTCGACATAGCGGCTTTCAACAAGATCTAAGAGCTAACGTTTATCCTTTCTGGAACTGTAACTAATAAAAGGTCGAGATTTTGAGTGCAGATGGTGTGGGGTGTCTTTCCTTGCAACGTGTGCCAGTTGCACGGGATCAGAAGGTGGTAGCCAACATCCCAGGAGTCTCTTGTGCATATTGCTTACAAAACTGCAAAATAGGGGAAAGCCAACTATCAACCCCAATGTCATACCAGCTTGTCAACGACAAGGGGTCCTATAAAATAGCCCAGAGTGAATAGCCACAAATATATCATACTTGGCTGTATTTTATGCTTCCACTTCACCCAAGCAGGGGTTAGGACCCCATTGTTTCCCTTAGTCTTAAACCGAGTGTACAAACATTAGGTTACAATGTAAGGCTCGTAATTTGTATCTTCCTGAAGAATCTAGATTTATAACTGTTAAATTTCATTGTGCTGAGCTTGGCCATGAAATAGTGAAGAGATTTTAGGGTTTCATTTATTTAGAGCTGCTAAAAACGGCTCGAAGTTCAGAAGTGTTGCTGGCTTGTTAAGTAACTTTAAAAAGTAGCTGCCTTTATTCACATTAGCTACTTGAATCATGTTTTTTAAAAAATCAAATAATCTTTAACATGAAACTGTCCTTTGAATGTGCCTGCCACCTGCAGGGGTCAGGACGGCACACCTCCCCTTATCTCCTTCCTCTGAAGCATCAGGGATGGCCACAGCTGGAGATGGGACATTGGGCAGGGAGGGCCAGGGCTCTGAGGTGGCACTGAGCACACTCTCCCCTGAGCTCACATGCTCAGGGTCTAACTGGTCGCCACGTGTGGGGTTGGGAAAGAATTACCCCTGGTCCGACTGGCAGTGACTTTGGTGTTTTTCACCTTCCTCTGCAGCATGTGAGTGCGGGTCACTTGCCAGCAATATCTGGGTATATCATTTAATCATTGCCCTGCCATTGCAAGGACCTTGGGCACTGGTATACCTCGGTCCCTTCTATTCTTTGCCTGTGGCACGTAAGTCTAGTCTCCTGTGGGCTTTGGTCTAGTTTCGGTTGTTGTGGTTAGTGTGTAGGTGCTGAGTGGTGGTGGTGGCCTATGAGGTACCGGAGATCAGACTAGATGACCTAGACCAATGATCCCTTCTGGCCTTACACTCAGAGGATGACTCTAATTGGAGGGTGTGTGACAGGAGGAGCATAGACTCGGGTATCTGGGGGCTGACTCTTAGGCCTGGTCTACACGGGGGGGGGGGGGGGGGGGGGCGGTCGACTTAAAATATGCAACTTCAGATAAGAGAATAGCGTAGCTGAAGTCGACGTATCTTAGTTCGACTTACCTCCCGTCCTCACGGCGTGGGATCGACTGCCGCCGCTCCCCCGTCGACTCCGCTTCCGCCTCTTGCCGCGGTGGAGTTCCGGAGTCGATGGCAGAGCAATCGGGGATCGATTTATCGCATCTACACTAGACGCGATAAATCGATCCCCAATAGATAGATCACTACCCGCCAATCCGGCGGGTAGTGAAGACGTACCCTCTCTGTCTGTATTCACACTCTAATATTGCTTTCAGTCACCAAACTGTACCACAGAATCTCTATGGATAGTAATTCCATGCTTGAAGAATAAGAATATAGCAGTAGGGATATACTACCGACCACCTGACCAGGATGGTGATAGTGACTGAAATGCTCAGGGAGATTAGAGAGGCTATTAAAATAAAAAGCTCAATAATGGGGGATTTCAACTATCCCCATATTGACTGGGTACATGTCACCATTGGAAAACATAATCCCAACTATACATATAAAATGATGGGGTCTAAATTAGTTGTTACCACTCAAGAAAGATCTTGGAGTCATTGTGGATAGTTCTCTGAAAACATCCACTCAATGTGCAGCGGCAGTCAAAAAAGGCGAACAGAATGTTGGGAATCATTAAGAAAGGGATAGATAATAAGACAGAAAAGATATTGCCTCTATAGAAATCCATAGTATGCCCACATCTTGAATACTGTGTGCAGATGTGGTCACCCCATCTCAAAAAAGATATATTGGAATTGGAAACGGTTCAGAAAAGGGCAACAAAAATGATTAGGGGTATAGAACAGCTTCTGTATGAGGAGAGATCAATAAAACTGGGACTTTGCAGCTTGGAAAAGAGACGACTAAGGAGGGATATGATTGAAGTCTATAAAATCATGGCTGGTGTGGAGAAAGTAAATAAGGAAGTGCTATTTACTTCTCATAACACAAGAACTAGGGGTCACCAAATGAAATTAATAGGCAGCAGGTTTAAAACAAACAAAAGTAAGTGACTGTGCGTTGTGTGAAGAAACAATCTGTGGAACTCTTTGCCAGAGGATGTTGTGAATGCCAAGACTATAACAGGGCTCAAAAAAGAACTAGATAAATTCATGGAGGATAGGTCCATCCATGGCTATTAGGATGGGCAGAGATGAGGTGTCTAGCCTCTGTTTGCCAGAAGCTGGGAATGGGCGACGGGATGGATCACTTGATGATTCCCTGTTCTGTTCATTCCCTCTGGGACACCTGGCATTGGCCACTGTCGGCAGACAGGATACCAGGCTAGATGGACCTTTGGTCTGACCCAGTCTGGCCGTTCTTATTGAGAAGTAATGTTATCAATTGAAATAGTTAGCTTAACCTAGAAGCAGTGCTGCTATATTAAAAAACTCCTCTTAAAGACTTCTCTTGGGCCCTCCTCATAATTCCTATGCAGTTAACTTACCCCTGTGTCCATACTAGGCTAG
This sequence comes from Platysternon megacephalum, assembly GCA_003942145.1. Classification (NCBI taxonomy): domain Eukaryota; kingdom Metazoa; phylum Chordata; order Testudines; family Platysternidae; genus Platysternon; species Platysternon megacephalum. Next base: position 506,376 of record QXTE01000223.1, read on the forward strand.
TGTACTGACATAACAGAACCAAAAGGATTTTCTAGAAATGTAGGTCTGGAAGGGACCTCGATAGGTCATCTAGTCCAGTCCTCTGCACTGAGGCAGGATTCAGTATTATTTAGACTATCCCTGACAGGTGTTTAACTGGTTCTTAAAAAACCTCCAATGATGGAGATTCCACAACCTCCCTAGGTAACTTGTTCCGGTGCTTAACCACCCTGACAGTTAGGAAGGTTTTTTTCCTAATGTCTAATCTAAGTCTCCCCTGCACTAGTTTAAGCCCATTACTTCTTGTTCTGTCCTCAGTGATTAAGGAGAACAATTTATCACCCATCTCTTTATAACAGCCTTTTATGAAAAGACTTATCACGTCCCCCCTCAGTTTTCTCTTTTCCAGACTAGACAAACCAAATATTGTATTTTCACTCTTTCCTCATAGGTTTTTCTAGACTTTTAATCATTTTTGTTGCTTGTCTCTGGACTTTTTCCATTTGTTCACATCTTTCCCAAAGCGTGGTGCCCAGAACTAGATGCATTACTCAAGCTGAGGCCTTATCAGGGCTGAGTAGAGCGGAAGAATTACTTCTCATGTCTTGCTTATAACACTCCTGCTAATACATCCCAGAATGATGCCTCCTTATTTTTGCAACAGTGTTACATTGATTCATATATAGTTGATAATCCACTATAACCCTCAGATCTTTTTCTGCAGTACTCCTTCCTAGGCAGTCATTTCCCATTTTATATCTGCAATTGATTGTTCCTTCCTAAGTATAGTACTTTGAAATTCAGTATGGACAAATGCATCCTACTTACTTCAGACCATTTCTCCAGTTTATCAAGACCATTTTGAATTCTAATCCTGTCCTCCAAAGCACTTGCAACCCCTCCCAGCTTGGTATCGTCCGCAAACTTCATAAATGTAATTTCCCTGTTACCTAAATGAGCGCTTCATGGAGGTGTGTGGAGCTCTTGGGAAATTATATAGCTTCTGTATTTAATTAAGGGCCCAATCCTGACAGGTGATTTCAATGGGGGTGTTCAACACCTCGGCTTCATGTTTGCTTTTGCTGGAGAGCTTGTGTATTTGAGAGCAAAGTTAGCTGTGGAGGGAAGCTTCGGGAAGGGTGTGTTGATGCTCTTGACTCTCTTACTTCAGGATGCAATTACGAACTTGAAACATCCAGTTGTGGAAACCTATCTGATCAATGATTGATACATTTATGTTACTCGGCAGGTATCATCATGATCCACTGAATGAATGACAGTCTTAAGTAAAAAGCGACAAAGAGTCCTGTGGCACCTTATAGACTAACAGACGTATTGGAGCATAAGCTTTCGTGGGTGAATACTCACTTCATCATGAAAGCTTATGCTCCAATACGTCTGTTAGTCTATAAGGTGCCACCGGATTCTTTGCTGCTTTTACAGATCCAGACGAACACGGCTACCCCTCTGATCCTAGTCTCTAAGTACTAAATGCTCCTTATTGAGTTCTGGCCCAGGAGTTGCAGGGAAGGCTCAGAAAAGAGACCTAGTTGCAGGGAGAGCTCTGGGAAGCAGCAGAGGTGGGGCTAACCTGTAGGATGGGGTCAATGCAGTGAAGATAAGAGGCAGGTACACTTCAGTCGATGGGTCTCAGTTCCTGCAGGGCCTCGTGGTGACTGTAAACACTCCCTTGCAGGGAGTCCTTTGGTGCTTTTATATCCAAGTGATACTTCTCAAGTGTAAAGGTAGATACACTCCATCTTCGGAAACAAAGCTCTGTGGGCTTATAACCTTTGCAGATGATGCCAAGCTGAGAAGCACTTTGGAGGGTAAGATCAGAATTCAAAATTAGCTTGACAAATTGGAGAATTGAGCTGAAATCAACCAGATGAAATTCACTAAAGACAAGTGCCAAGTACTTCACTTAGGAAGGAAAATCAAACGTGCAACTACACAATGGGGAATAACTGGCTAGGCGGTAGCACTGCTGAAAAGGAGATGGGGGTTGTAATGGATCACAACCAGAATACACCTCAACATGTGATCTAGTTGCAAAAAAGGCTAATATCCTGGGGCATAGTAAGAGGAGTGTTGTATGTAAGACATGGGAGGTAATTGTGCCGCTCTGCTCAGCACTGATGAGGCCTCAGTTGAAGCACTGTGTCTAATTCTGAGCAGCACACTTTAAGAAAGTTGTGGACAAATTAGAGAGAGTCCAGAGGAGAGCGACAAAAATGATAAAAGGTTTAGAAAACCTGAACTATGAAGAAAGGGTTAAAAAATGGGCATGTTTAGTCTGGAGAAAAGATGACTGAGGGGGGACCTGATAGTCTTCAAATATGTTCAGGGCTGTTCTACAGAGGACGGGGATTAATTGTTCTCCATGTCCACTGGAGATAGGACCACAAGTAATGGGCTTAATCTGCAGCAAGGAAGAGTTAGGTTAGATATTAGGAAAAAAATTCTAACAAGGTAATTAATCTCCAATGGCTTCCAGTGGAGGATGGGGGATCCCTGTTGGATGTTTTAAGAACCGGTTGGACAAACACCTGTCTGGATTAGTCTAGGTTTATTTGGTACTGCCTCAGCACTGGGAGGCTGGACTTTGACTTCTCAATGTCCCTTCTAGCCCTACATCCTTCCTTAGAGGTTTTTCCTTCCTTAGAGGTTTTTAAGGTCAGGCTTGACAAAGCCCTGGCTGGGCTGATTTAGTTGGGTTTGGTCCTGCTTGGAGCAGGGGGTTGGACTAGATGACCTCCTGAGGTCCCTTCCAACCCTGAGATTCTATGATTCTATGATTCTATGATTTCTAAGTTTCTATGAAGCTGAAACTAGACAAACTCAGACTGGAAATAAAGGTGTAAATGTTTAACGGGTGAGGTGAGGGTAATTAACCTTTGGAAAAACCTTACCCAGGCTCAGGCTGGACTCCCCACTGAACATTTTTAAATCACAATTGGATGTTTTTGTAAAAAATACTCGTGTTCAAACAGGGGTTAGTTCAGGGAAGTCTTATGGCCTGTTATGCAGGAGGCTGGACTACTAGATGATCTCAATTAATGGACCTATCCTCTGTGAACTCATCTAATTCCTTTCTTGAAGTATAAATGGGTTCAGAATAGAACTGGGCAAGTTCAGGGAGGATAGGTCCATCAAAACCTTTTAGCCAAGATGGTCAGGAATGCAACCTCATGCACTGGGTGTCAATAAACCAATTGGCAAAAGCTGGGACTGGATGATGGGGGATGGATCACTAGAAATTACCCTGTTCTGTTCATTCCCTCTGAAGTATCTGACACCAGCTGCAGTCAAGACAGGCTACTGGGCTAACTGGTCTGACCCAGTATGGCTGTTTCGTTCAATGGTATCTTCTAGGCTAGAAGTTCTAGCCTTATGTGTGAAGATCTGTTGAACAGTGCAGCATGTATGCCTAACAGAGGATTGCTTTTTGAATGGTATGATCCTGTAAAGCTTGTTTTTTTTTCCTTTGTAGAAATTACCAACCCGGGTAAATGGTTGGCTGAAACCTCAAAAGTAGCAGTTTTAATGATTTACAGAGACTAGTTAAATAAAATTAATAAACTTGATCTGTTCTGATTAAACAAGAACATCTACTTTGTAGGATTAGGAAACAAAGAAGGTAAAGATTTCTTGTGCTCTATTTAGTAGAACTTTGGCTAGTTTTGCTCTTTGTTCTTGCTAGGGCCTTAGAAGAATTATATACCTGTACAGCTGCCATTCTACTAACTTTAATAGTTATATAGCAGTGAATTCAGTCTCTCATATCTCCTGTACTCCCTATATTGCATAAGGCAGTTCACTTGTTTCCTCACCTGTACAATGCAGATAATATTTACCTGGCTCTGGGGAACAGAGGACTTGAAATTCAAAGCTCAGGAACAAACGACAGGTGGCAGCTGTTCACCAGGTTGCTTAATGCGCGACTGGCAGGCACCCTGCTCTTACACTTCTGTTATAACTTAGAAGTTCTTACACCGCATTCATCATTGTAAGTCCAGTGCATTGGCCCTGGTCAAATGCTGTTTGAGCCTTATGTGAGGGAAGCACCTGGGCCCAGATTCCTAAAAGTATTTAGGCTTAGGGTTGCCAACTTTGTAATATTTAAAAACGGGACCCTCCAGCAAGAGTGCTGGAACCTCTTCTTCCCCCTGAGGACCCAGCCCTTCCCCCCCTGGCCTCACTCCTCCCCCCACAGGCCTCACCCCTCCCCTACCTCTTCTCCAGAGGCCCTGCCCAACAATCACTCCTCTTTCCCTCCTCTCCCCTGCCTCCCTCTGCACAGAGTGGGAGGGACTTGCCTGCGGAGCGGGGAGCTGCAGCCACCTGATGCAGGTAGGAGGCAGCCCCGGCTGAGTAGGGGCTGACGCGGGTGATGGCCCAGCGCCTCCCTGCCTCCCGCACCCACCGTAACCGGACTTTGGGTGTCCGGTCCGTAGATCTGACCGGACTTTCCCGTTGAAAACCAGGCACCTGGCCACCCTATTTAGGCTCCATTGATTTCCATGGCAGTTGGGAGCCCCAATCCCTTTAGGGACCTGATCCCGGAGCCAAGCCCTAGAAGGCTGGGCACAGAATCCCTGGGCAGTCCTACAGCTGGGCTGGGGGAGGAGATCACTGCAGCCAAGCCCCGCTGGGGAGGGTTACACAGCACCATGGCCCAGGCCCCTGGGAGGGGCCGCCCAGTGATGGGCAACGGGCGGGCTGCCCCTGCCCCGTGTGTCTCGTGACTACAACTCCCAGGCGCCCTTGCGGGCTGCGGGGGCTCTCATTGGCTGCAGCGCCCCTCTGCCCCCACGTGACGCAACAGCTGGTGGCCGCCCCGCGCGTGCGAGGCTGCCCGGGGGCCGGGATGGAGCCGGGGCGGCGGGACTCGCTGGCGCTGCTCACCGACCTCTACCAGGTCACCATGGCCTACGGCTACTGGCGGGCCGGGCGGCAGCGGGAGCCGGCCGAGTTCGAGCTCTTCTTCCGCCGCTGCCCCTTCGCGGGGGGCTTCGCCCTGAGCGCGGGGCTGGGCGAGTGCCTGGCCTTCCTGCGGGGCTTCCGCCTCCGCCAGCCAGGTAGGGCCGGGCCAGGGAGCGCGGGGGGCGGGCAGGCAGGATATGGGGCCGGGCCAGGGAACGTGGGGGGCAGGCAGGATATGGGGCTGTGCTAGGGAACATGGGGGGCGGGCAGGGGAGGGGGAGGGGGGGGGAGGGGGGGAGGGCGGGGGGGGGAGGGTGGGGGGCGAGGTAGCGGGGGTCCCCGGGGGGGGGGGAGGATAGGGGGCCGGGCCGGGGGGCGTGGGGGGGGGGGAGGATAGGGGGGGGTGCGGGGGAGTGGGGGGGGAGGGCAGGATATGGGGCCAGGCCAGGGAGCGCGGGGGGCAGGCAGGATATGGGGCTGTGCTAGGGAACGCGGGGGGCAGGCTGGGTGGAGACAGTGCCAGGAAGTGGGGGAGGGTAGGCACAGGCAGGATAGGGGAAAGTGCCAGGGAGTGTGGGGGGGAGGGGAAGTGCCAGGGTGCATTGAGGGAGGGCACTGTCAGGGATCATTGGTGGCAGTGCCAGGGAGTGGGGGGGGGGGGCACTGGGGGCAGGCAGGGTAGGGGTCAATGCCAGGGAGCAGTAGGGGCAGAGTTGGCACTAGGCATAAGCAGACTAAGACGTAGGGCCCTGAGCAGCTCAAGGCAGCACTTTATTTGCTTTTTTAGTGTGTGTTGTGTGAGGGGGGCTCCCCAGGAGGGCCCCCACAAAATTATTCCTGCTTAGGGCCCCCAGTGGGCTAGCCCCGCCTCTGAGTAGGGGCAGGGCTGGGTAGCAGGCAGTGCCAGGGAGCATTCGGGGCAGGCGGAGGAGGGGGTGTTTGTTAGGGACTGGACATCAGTGCCCGAGAGTTGTAGGGGCAGGGCCAGGTGGCAGGCAAGGTTGGGGTCAGTGCCAATGAGCAAAAGGGGCAGGGCCATGGGGCATTGGAGCAGGCAGGGGGTGGGTGGGGCAGGGAAGCGTTGGGGGCAGGCAGGGGGTGGGTGGGGCAGGGAAGCGTTGGGGGGCAGGCAGGGGGTGGGTGGGGCAGGGAAGTGTTAGGAGCTGGCCATCAGTGCTGGGGGATTGGTGCTGGGGAAGTGGCCGGGACAGGTTTTGCCTCATGTGGGGGGTGGGCTACAAAGCGAGGTCACAACCCTTGCGTTCCCCTCAGCTGCCCCAGGCAGGGTCCCTACCGGGAGGAGGGCGCTGTACCATGTCTCCGAGTATCGCTTGCCCAGGGGGTGGGGGAGCATGGGGCCCTCTGTCTAGGTTTCTAGGTTGTTATAAGGTCACTCCTCATTGCCAGCTTCCTGCACTGCCCACCCTGTAAACTGCCTCTTCCCTGACTCTGAGGCCAGCTCTGCACTGTAGCAGAGATACGGTGCGTGGCTATGCTGGCATAATCCCATAGTGCAGACTGAAGGGGGGTGCCAAAGGGGATGGAGCTGGGCTGTTCTCAGTGGTGCAGGTGACAGAACAAGGCGCAATGGTTTCAAGTTGCAGTGGGGGGGCGGGCGTCTAAGTTGGATATGTTCTTATCTTAGGAAACACTGTTTCACTAGGAGGGTGGTGAAGCACTGGAATGGGTTCCCTAGGGAGGTGGTGGAATCTCCTTCCTTAGAGGTTTTTAAGGTCAGGCTTGACGAAGCCCTGGCTGGGATGATTTAGTTGGGGATTGGTCCTGCTTTGAGCAGGGGGTTGGACTAGATGACCTCCTGAGGTCTCTTCCAACCCTGATATTCTATGACTGCAGCAATAGAAGGGATTTTTCTGTCAGTGTAGGAACTCCACCTCCCCAAGTGAACGGAGTCAGGTCGACAGAAGCAGCAAACCTGCGTTGCTCAGGAGCATGGATTTTTCCCACCCCTGAGCGCCAACCTGTATAGACCAGATCTCAGTGTTCACTATCTCTCTAACTCCTCACAGCCCAGATTTCTTTCTTTGCCTGCTCCCTCTGTCTCTAAGCTGTGCTATTATTATTATTATT
>QXTE01000223.1:513423-541124 GCA_003942145.1 Platysternon megacephalum
GTAGGTACCAGTGACATAGGGAAGGATAGGGGAGAGGTCCTGGAGGCCAAATTTAGGCTGCTAGGTAAGAGGTTGAAGTCCAGGATCTCCATGGTAGCATTCTCTGAGATGCTTCCAGTTTCACAGGCAGGGCCAGTTAGGCAAACTGCAGGGTCTCAATGCGTGGGTGAGACGATGGTGTAGGGAGGAGGGGTTTAGATTTATTAGGAACTGGGGAAACTTCTGGGAAAGGGGGAACCTATACAGGAAGGATGGGCTCCACCTAAACCAAAATGGAACCAGACTGCTGGTGCTTAAAATTAAAATGGTCGTAGAGCAGTTTTTAAACTAAGGGCTGGGGGAAAGCTGACAGATGCAGAGGAGCATGTGGTTCGGACATCCCTTAGGGGAGCCTCTATAAATGGAGATTCCCTACCTCTTAAGGAGGAGAGGATGGAAGATGATAAAATACAGGGAGGATCTGAGGAGAAACAGTCAAATGAAAAAAGTCCCATTCAATTACGTCATGTAATGGGAGACAGCTACAAAGTGACAGGTTTTTAACGTGCTTATATACCAATGCTAGAAGTCTAAATAATAAGACGGGTGAACTAGAGTGCCTTGTATTAAATGAGGATATTGATATAATAGGCATCACAGAAACCTGGTGGGATGAGGATAATCAATGGGACACAGTAATACCAGGGTACAAAATCTATTGGAAGGACAGAACAGGTCGTGCTGGTGGAGGAGTGGCATTATATGTGAAAGAAAGTGTAGAATCAAATGAAGTAAAAATCTTAAATGAACTAAATTGTACTATAGAATCTCTATGGATAGTAATTCCATGCTTGAAAAATAAGAATATAGCAGTAGGGATCTATTACCGACCACCTGACCAGGATGGTGATAGTGACTGTGAAGTGCTCAGGGAGATTAGAGAGGCTATTAAAATAAAAAACTCAATAATAATAATGGGGGATTTCAACTATCCCCATATTGACAGGGTACATGTCACCCTAGGAAGGGATGCAGAGAGAAAGTTTCTTGACACCTTAAATGACTGCTTCTCGGAGCAGCTGGTCCTGGAACCCACCAGAGGAGAGGCAATTCTTGATTTAGTCCTAAGTGCAGCACAGGATCAGGTCCAAGAGGTGAATATAGCTGGACCGCTTGGTAACAGTGACCATAATAGAATTACATTTAACATCCCTGTGGCAGGGAAAACACCACAGCGGCCCAACACTGTTGCATTTAATTTCAGAAAGGGGAACTACACAAAAATGAGGAGTTAGTTAAACAGAAATTAGAAGGTACAGCGCCAAAAGTGAAATCCCTGCAAGCTGCATGGAAACCTTTTAAAGACACCATAATAGAGGCTCAACTTAAATGTAGACCCCAATTTAAGAAATATAGTAAGAGAACCAAATAAGTGCCACCATGGCTAAACAACAAAGTAAAAGAAGCAGTGAGAGGCAAAAAGGCATCCTTTAAAAAGTGGAAGATAAATCCTAATGAGGAAAATAGAAAATAGAATAAACTCTGGCAAATGAAGTGTAAAAATATAATTAGGAAGGCCAAAAAAGAATTTGAAGAACAACTAGCCAAAGACTCCAAAAGTAATAGTAAATTTTTTTTTAAATACATCAGAAGCAGGAAGCCTGCTAACCAACCAGTGGGGCCACTGGACAATCGAGATGCTAAAGGAGCACTCAAAGACGATAAGGCCATTGCGGAGAAACTAAATGACTTTGCATCGGTCTTCACGGTTGAGGATGTGAGGGAGATTCCCAAACCTGAGCCATTCTTTTTGGGCAACAGATCTGAGGAACTGTCCCAAATTGAGGTGTCATTAGAGGAGGTTTTGGAACAAATTGATAAACTAGATCTCACAAAACTAAGTGATTGGGCAACAAAATGGCAGATGAAATTCAATGTGGATAAATGTAAAGTAATGCACATTGGAAAAAATAACCCCAACTATACGTACAATATGATGGGAGCTAATTTAGCTACAACTAATCAGGAAAGAAATCTTGGAGTCATCGTGGATAGTTCTCTGAAGATGTCCACGCAGTGTGCAGCGGCAGTCAAAAAAGCAAACAGGATGTAAGGAATCATTAAAAAAGGAATAGAGAATAAGACGGAGAATATCTTATTGCCCTTATATAAATCCATGGTATGCCCACATCTTGAATACTGCGTACAGATGTGGTCTCCTCATCTCAAAAAAGATATACTGGCATTAGAAAAGGTTCAGAGAAGGGCAACTAAAATGATTAGGGGTTTGGAACGGGTCCCATATGAGGAGAGATTAAAGAGGCTAGGACTTTTCAGCTTGGAAAAGAGGAGACTAAGGGGGGATATGATAGAGGTATATAAAATCATGAGTGGTGTGGAGAAAGTGAATAAGGAAAAGTTATTTACTTGTTCCCATAATATAAGAACTAGGGGCCACCAAATGAAATTAATGGGCAGCAGGTTTAAAACAAATAAAAGGAAGTTCTTCTTCACACAGCGCACAGTCAACCTGTGGAACTCCTTGCCTGAGGAGGTTGTGAAGGCTAGGACTATAACAGGGTTTAAAAGAGAACTAGATAAATTCATGGAGGTTAAGTCCATTAATGGCTATTAGCCAGGATGGGTAAGGAATGGTGTCCCTAGCCTCTGTTTGTCAGAGGGTGGAGATGGATGGCAGGGGAGAGATCACTTGATCATTACCTGTTAGGTTCGCTCCCTCTGGGGAACCTGGCATTGGCCACTGTCGGAAGACAGGATACTGGGCTGGATGGACCTTTGGTCTGACCCAATATGGCCATTCTTATGTTAAACAGTAATAAGTCTCCAGGACCTGATGATATTCACCCAAGAGTTCTGAAGGAACTCAAATGTGAAATTGCAGGACTACTAACTGTCACCTGTAACCCATCATTTAAATCAGCTTCTGTACCAAATGACTGGAGGATAGCTAATGTGACGCCATTTTTTAAAAAGGGCTCCAGAGGTGACCCTGGCAACTACAGGCTAGTAAGCCTCACTTCAGTACCGGGCAAATTGGTTGAAACTATCATCAAGAACAAAATTGTCAGACACGTAGATGAACAGAATTTGTTGGGAAATAGTCAACATGGTTTTTTTAAAGGGAAATCATGCCTCACCAATCTACTAGAATTCTTTGAGGGGGTCAACAAGCATGCGGACAAAGGAGATCCAGTGGATATAGTGTATTTAGATTTTCAGAAAGCCTTTGACAAGGTCCCTCACCAAAGGCTCTTAACCAAAATAAGCTATCATGGGATAAGAGGGAAGGTCCTCTCATGGATTGGTAACTGGTTAAAAGATAGGAAACAAAGGGTAGGAATAAATGGTCAGTTTTCAGAATGGAGAGAGGTAAATAGGGTGTCCCCCAGGGGGTCTGTAGTGGGCCCAGTCCTATTTAACATATTCATAAACGATCTAGAAAAAGGGGTAAAGTGTTGTGGCAAAATTTTCAGATGATACAAAACTACTCAAGATAATTAAGTCTAAAGCAGACTGTGAAGAGTTACAAAGGGATCTCTCAAAACTGGGTGACTGGGCAACAAANCTGTTACCACTCAAGAGAGAGATCTTGGAGTCATTGTGGACAGTTCTCTGAAAACATCCGCTCAATGTGCAGCGGCAGCCAAGAAAGCAAACAGAATGTTGGGAATCATCAAGAAAGGGATAGATAATAAGACAGAAAAGATCATATTGCCTCTATATAAATCCATGGTACGCCCACATCTTGAACACTGCGTGCAGATGTGGTCACCCCATCTCAAAAAAGATATATTGGAATTGGAAAAGGGTCAGAAAAGGGCAACAAAAATGATTAGGGGTATAGAACGGCTTCCATATGAGGAGAGATTAATAAGACTGGGACTTTTCAGCTTGGAAAAGAGGTGACTAAGGGGGGATATGATAGAGGTCTATAAAATCATGAGTGGTATAGAGAAAGTAAATAAGGAAGTGTTATTTACTCCTTCTCATAATATAAGAACAAGGGGCCACCAAATGAAATTAATAGATAGCAGGTTTAAAACAAATACAGGAAAGTATTTTTTCACGCAATGCACTGTCAACCTCTGGAACTCCTTGCCAGAGGGTGTTGGGAAGGCCAATACTATAACGGGGTTCAAAAGGAAGCTAGATAAGTCCATCAATGGCTATTAGCCAGGACGGGCAGGAATCGTGTCCCTAGCCTCTGTTTGTCAGAAGCTGGGATTGGGTGACAGGGGATGGATCACTTGATGATAACCTGTCTGTTCATTCCCTTTGGGGCACCTGCCATTGGCCACTGTCAGAAGACAGGATACTGGGCTAGATGGACCTTTGGTCTGACCCTGTATGGCCGTTCTTATGTTCTAAGGGTCGTCTCCGGTCAGACGCAACCGTTGGGGGGCGGTTTATACTTTCCACCGAAGCAGCTGATGCTGGCTGCTGTTGGAGACGAGCTAGTGAGCTAGCTGGAGCCCTGCTCTGCTCTGGCCGTTCCTGTGCCTCAACCGTCACTGGGCATTATGTCCATCCTCCCCCTCGCATGGTCTTCTCACCGAGGCCCTGCTTTGGGATCAGAATTTCCCTGCCTACAGCCAGGTCCGAGCACAGTCACTCGTGCCATCGTGGCTGCTCCGACCAGCTGCTCGGTCCCATCTGCTCCCGAGTGGCGCTTGGTCTTATCTGTGGAGCTGGGACCGGCGGTGTGAACTCTCCTCTCCAGCCCCAGCATGACGGGGATGCAGCTGGACTCGGGACCGTGGCTACCCAGGCGAGAGCACAGTGGCGATGGTCTGTGCCGTCCTGCCTTGGAGCTGCAGTGGGGTGGTTCTCGCAGGGTAGATGGGGACCGTAGAGGGCTAGTGAACAACATGGGGGTTGGGAAAAAATTCCCTGCCTGCCCTCAGGGAGACCTTGGTAGTGACCTCATCTAACCCCACAGCCCCGCCTGCCGCCGGGACACCTCTCCCAGGGCGCAAGGGGTGCTCCTCCCTCCTCTGCGCTCGGGCTGAACAGCGATCTCTGGCTGCTTTCCAGAAATCGAGTACCTGCAGTCGGTCCTGCCCAGCACCGTGGAGAAGGCTTTCTTCGATTACCTGCGCACCGTGGATGCCTCCGAAGTCACCGTCTCCTCTGCGCCGGAGGGCTCCATCGTCTTCGCCACGGTGGGCATTAGTCACAGCAGCAGCACAATTCGGTGTAAAGCAGTGGCATAGACGCAGGCTGAGAACCCTCAGGCAGTCTCTGCCGTTAGGCTTCAAGTGAATTATTCCTGAGTCAGGGTGGCCTAGTGGATAGAGCATTGGAGTGAAATTGGAGAGATCTGGATTCTACTCCACTGGCCTGCTTGGGCAAGTCACGTGACCCCTCCGTGCCTCAGTATCCCCATCTGTGCAATGGGGATAATGATACTGACGTCCTTTGTAAAGCACTTTAAGATCTACTGGTAAAAGGTGCGATATACAAGCTGGTTACTATTGTTATATAATGTGGGTGGCTCAACCAATGCATTTTGCCTGGCTTCTCTTCCACTCCCATCTCTCACCTGTAAGTTTGATTGTTCACCCAGGGCTCAGAGCTGAGAACAGAACCCAGGACTCCTGACTCCAAATCCTGTGATTCTCCTACGAGACCATCCTGCCCCTTTGTGCAGGACTAGCAGTTTCCTCTGCAGTGGGCAGGGTGTGGATGCAGCTGCTGTTTGTCTCAGTCTGTAGGCACGTGTGCATCGCACCAGTGGAAAAGAGTGAGAGCTGGTGCAATGAGAGTTCAATCAGATTCTGGCTGCGTTAGCTGAAACCGGCTTTACTTTGGGTGTAGTTCACACTGGTTTCTTCAAGACCAGAAGGATGAACTTGTCCTGCAAACTAAGGCGTGCACCAAGCGGAGTGTTCTTAGATAAATAAAGCAAGGCCATTTCCCTCCAAATACCAGAGTCTTATTAAAAGACTCTTATCCGCTCTGAAGAATGCTTTGTAGGAAAGGAAGGCGCTAGTCTGGAGAGGATGGAGGCTTCTGGCTTCTGAAAAGAGACAGAGGAAGGTCCCTAGAAGGAGGAGCTACAGAAAGAGAAGGGAAATACAGAATGATTGATGGACTAGCCCATATATAGCTACACAGGAATATTCAAGGTGGGAGCCTGGTAGTTAAAGGTCTCCAGACTTTGTTCGGCAGGAGCTGAGGACTGAACGTTAGTGAGAGACAGAGTTACCCCAGGTCACAGAAAGGCATCTCCGCAGACCATCTGAGGATGTGCACCCGTTCCTGGAGAGCCCGGGATTCCGGCTTGTGCGATTAGTTCTAGGGAGAACTGAGTAAAACCAGACTTAATAAGTGGGGGGCCCCTTCCTTTGTCTCCAGCCAGATGTTCCCCCTTGCACTGGGACTCCATCTGGTAGAGAGGAGACCCCCAAGGCTCCTGAGGTCTTAGAAGCCCAGCTGGAGTAACGTCTAAGAATTCACTGACCTCCTTTGTAAACGGCTTTCTGATTGACAGGCAAAAAGTTCTGTATAAGAGCTGGTATCTCCAGCATAGCACGCAGCACTACAGCTAAAAACTGAAAGCCCCTGCAGGAGAAATGCTAGAGAAATTCCCAGGTGATCGCAGCCACGGGGGCTTGCGTGGGCCAGCAAGGGCCAGGGTGGGCGTCAGGGAGGCCGCGGCGATTGAGGTGGGAGAGTAGAGGGGAAAGGCTGGAGACATTGAAGGCACGGAGGGGGAGGGATAAGGGAGGAGGCAAAGATGTGGGTCAGGTTCTGCGCCAGGGTGACTGAGGATGGTGGTGGAGTCAGCTGTGCTCGAGAAGTGGGGCAGCCACAGAGCCCCGGTGTGTGACGCGGCCCAGTCCTAGCCCGGGATGGGGCCCGTTGTTTGGAACCCAGTGACGTGCTGCTTCCGGCTTGCGGGGCGTCGCTCCGGCGGCTTTGCAGGCATGGCGAGGACGTGGCGACGAGTCCCGCGAGAGCATCGGCCGGATGTGGGGGCCGGGTGCGGCTTTGAGGCACCGGGCCAGGGAGTGGGGGTGGGGTGAGGAAGAGAGATGAGCTGGGGCGAAACCCCCCCCCCCCTTTCCCACGGCTCTTCCCCTGCAGGTTCCGCTATTGCAAGTGAAGGGGCCGCTGCTGGTGGTGCAGCTCCTGGAGACCACGCTGCTGTGTCTGGTCAACTACGCCAGGTGAGAGGCTCCGGGACACAGCTTTGTGGGTGTAGCATCCCCAGGGCAGCACCTGCTGGTTCGTTGTAGGGTCCCCAGGGCGCTAGCGTGACACACACTGGGTGGGGGCTGTAGGGTCCCCTGGGGCGGCACGCGCTGGGTGGGGCTGTAGGGTCCCCTGGGCACTGGGGCGATGCACTCGGTGGGGGTCGTAGGGTCCCTTGGGGGCGGCATGTGCTGGGTGGGGCTGTAGGGCCCTGGGGTGGCACGCGCTGGGTGTTAGATTGAAGGGTTCCAGCCACTTGTGAACGTTTCCTGCCCCCCCACAAGGGCAGCGCCGGTGTCTGTGCCCTGATCCCCGGCTGCGTCTCTGCTCTTCCTTCTCCCATTGGCTGTGGTGCTCCAAAGTCTCCCGTGTGTCCCCTCGGGTCTCCTCATCCATCTCGCCCTCCCCGTCCCTGACAGCTGGAGCCGTGTCCCTCTCTCCCACAGCACCTTCCTCGTCCTGACCCCCAGGTGGGCTGCCTGGTGCTTGGCTCCACATTACTCCCCCCGTAACTCAGATCCTCCAACCTGATCCGTCCGCTGCTCCAGTCAGGGCCCTGTGGCTCCCACATGGTCTGGTCAAACTGATCCGCCCTCTGAGCCTCCCAGCAGGTGTCCTTGTGTCATCTGCCCCTGTCGACAGGGAGCTCATGGGCATGGGGCCTGACCCTTCCTGGGCCTTGCTTGGTGTCCAGCCGCGCTCGGCGTTCAGGGAATATTTGGGGTTTTTCCTTTTCCAGCCTTGTGGTCACTAACGCTGCCCGGTTCCGCATGCTCGCTGGCCCAGACAAGAAGCTGCTGGAGCTGGGGCTGCGACGTGCCCAGGGCCCGGATGGGGGCGTTTCCGCATCCAAGTACTCCTACATAGGGGGTGAGCTTAGCCCAGGAGCCAGGCCGGCCAGGCCAGCTCGCAGCAGGGCATTCCCTGTCCCCTTTGCTCCCGTTCGGTCTGCATTCCCCTCGCCCACGTGCCCCCGATCTCTCCGTTCCAGGCTTCGATTGGACCAGCAACGTGCTGGCAGGGAAGCTGTACGGGGTCCCGGTGCGGGGAACCGTGGCCCATTCCTACATCATGTCCTTCACGTCGCTGGCGGAGGTGCAGCCCCGGGTTCGTGTCCCTGCCGGGGGGGGAGGATGGATTCGTTTAATAACTTCGCACGGCGATGAGAGGGGGCGGAGGCCTGCGCTGTAGTCTGGGGCTCTCACCCCTTCTCTTAGGAGCCTATTCAGCTTCAGTTCTCCCCACCCGTACGGTTCCATCCTGCTCCCTGTAGTTGTCCGCCTAACCGTGGTGTTAGTGCCTAGATGCTGCGCTGACGCGTGCTATGGAAATGCACCGCGATCGATGCTAGGGTGATGGGCACGTCATCTGAGCACACTAGACCATCCCACGGCCTCCTTGGAGCATTGCATGCTGGGGCTTGTAGTCTCCTTGGGGCCTCACCTGTGGATTGAAAAACCGACAGTGGTCACAGTCTTCCTAGCTTCACGCAGATCAGGAACACCCCCCGGGCTCCTGGCAGCGGCCACCAGCCCCCTCAGTTTGGCCACTTTGACATAGCTGCATGCCCTTTGTGCATCATCATTGCCTGCATTTAGGAATTATCTCTACTGAGCTGCTGCTTCAGAGCCAGCAGGGGGGCTGGGGAATCTCGAGATGTGTTTTTATAGGCCCTACCGAAAGCGGCCATTGGAGATGATGTGATTGGTACCATGGAGGTGCTGTGTCCCATGCAGACCCTGAAGCCCCTGGACGGAGATGAGCCGGTGGATTTCCTGCCCCTTGCTGAGTCGTGGCTGAGGCGGGTGTGCCAGACACTGCGGGTCCCCCACGACAGGGTGAACCACGGGGAGCTGGCTGCCTTCGTGTCGTACGCCATCGCCTTCCCCCACAACTTCCAGGGGCTGGTGGACACTTACTCCGTCATGGGGTGAGGAGCTGAGGGGTGGCGGTGGCCTTTTCCGAGCATGCTCGATGTTTCATGATTGTTGCACGGCACCTGGATTCCACGGTGACCGGTGTAAGTGATGTCCCATCGACTGCGGGAGCAGAGATGGCGAACGGGGTCAGATTGGGTCCAAATGGGCTGTGGGTTTATATATAAAGTGTATGTGGGGTTAAGACGCCGGCAGGGGGAAGCAGTGCCAGGGCAGCTGGTTAAATGCAGGATCTCTGAGACGATGTCTTAGAACCCAGCTGGGACCCCCCCCAGCTGGGACCCCTCCCTTGTGTTCTGTCTCTTCTGCATGGCCGCGGTCCTCCATTCCCACCCACTGGGGATAGGACAGCTCTGATGATGCTGCAGAGCCTCTGGTACTGGCCGCCCCGGGGAGTCCCTCTCTCCTGCTCTCCTCTTTGTCCTTGCCTTGACCTGGATGTGGCACCTCGAATCGCCTCCTGCCCCTGACCTGAACACAGCCTGCTTGGCCCATCTCCGTGTCGCGGAGGGCGGGGTTCCCAGGCCTTTTTTGCCAGCCAGACCCATCCTCCTCCTTGCTGTTGGCAGGAGTGGCATCCCAAACTTCTGCGCCTTGGCGCTGGCGTTGAACCAGCTGGGATACCGCGTGGTAGGGATTCGCGTGGACAGCGGAGACCTCGGCAAGCAGGCGAGGGAGATTCGCCAGGTGCTCCGGACCTGCAGTGCCGAGTGAGTGCCATGCTGCTAAGCAGACGCTATTTATTACCCCTCTGCTGGGAAGACTCAGAGCCCTTTAGGTAGACGCTGCACGGGGGCCTCCTATGTGGGGGCAGTTACTGACCCTGGGCGATAGCCCCTCCTTACTCGCCATGTTGAGCAGTCAGATCTTACCCAACCAAAAGGAGGGTATCCCTGTTTGTCTGTCTGTCTTCTGGGATGGATTTTCAAGAATTGGACCCCCTAACTGCCTTACCGCCCCCAGCCCAGCTCTGGTTTATAAGCGCTGCACGGCAGAGACGGCGCCTTTCTCTTATGTTTTCATAGAATATCAGGGTTGGAAGGGACCTCAGGAGGTATCTAGTCCCACCCCCTGCTCAAAGCAGGACCTAATCCCAACTAAATCATCCCAGCCAGGGCTTTGTCACGCCTGACCTTAAAAACCTCTAAGGAAGGAGATTCCACCACCTCCCTAGGTAACCCATTCCAGTGCTTCACCACCCTCCTAATGAAAAAGTTTTTCCTAATGTCCAACCTAAACCTCCCCCTCTGCAACTTGAGACCATTGCTCCTTGTTCTGTCATCTGGTACCACTGAGAACAGTCTAGATCCATCCTCTTTGGAACCCCGTTTCAGGTAGTTGAAAGCAGCTATCAAATCGCCCCTCATTCTTCTCCTCTGCAGACTGTACAATCCCAGTTCCCTCAGCCTCTCCTCATAACTCATGTGCTCCAGCCCCCTAATCATTTTTGTTGCCCTCCGCTGGACTCTTTCCAATTTTTCCAAGCATCCAGGAGATTTGGATGTTACCAAACCTAGTAATAAAAGATTAGGATGATGATGATGGCACTGCAGGAGCAAGGGAGCTGGATTCCCTTATGGCTTATGTTTCACTAAGAATTGTTCACTGATTCCCGGTCACGGAGTCAAATTCTCCGCCCTCGGTGGAACCCCATGAGAGACGATGGGGTTGCACAGATGCCACTGAAAGCAAAATTTGGCCTGCAGCTTCTTTGTGGTCGGTGATGCTGCACAAACCCGAAAGCGCCCAGCTTGACTCTCAGATCCCTGGGGCAGTTTCCAGGGTGCCCAGGTGAGGGGGGCACTTTTATAAACTGAGCAAACTGTCCAGATTTCTGGCTGGGCTGAGAGCCGCGATGGGGACACACACACACACTCTCATCCCCCCTCCAGGATTCAGATCTAGCAAAGCTTCAACCAACCTGTGCTGTAGGCTCAATGCTGAGGCACCTGTCCCTTGTAAGAATCCTGCAGCCGTTTATAGCGACTCACTTCCATTGTCTCCAGCTTCCAGGTTCCCTGGTTTGCAACAATCCCCATTGCTGTGAGCAATGACGTCAGTGAAAGGAGCCTGGAGGAGTTAATGCAGGAGGTGAGATGGTCCGAGTACTAACCTGCCTCTTGGAGGTGGTGTTTCAAGCTGCAGCTTGTTTGTGAAACTGTCTAGGGGCTTGTCCACACATGAAAATTAATCTGGACTAAGGCAGGGTGTGAATTTAAATGGATTAACTATTCCTGATTAACTCCATGTGTAGTTGCTCTTCTTCTGAATTAATTTAATCCATTTGAAAAACGGATTAAGCTAATTTGGAATAAGGCACTAGGAATAAGAGCATCCACACGTGGTGTTAATCAGGAATAGCTATTCTGGAATAACTGTGTGTGTAGACAAGCCCGAGGAGCGAAGAGAATGAATCTGCTGGCTTCAGACATGGGGGAACGGGAGGGTTCTTAGCAGGGCAGATAGACAAACACGTGGGCACCTGGTTACCTACCCTTAATCTGCGTGTTCCCATGAGCTGTCCAGGTGGGCATGTGCTGCTCCCTGATTGCGACCAGCCTGTGCCCTTCCCCACCATCAGGGAAGAACTCGTAGCTATGCAGATAAGAGAGATTAATCAGACCTCGTGGTTCAGGGCATCAGTAGATTGCAGGACGTTCCAAATTGGCCAGCAGTCGCTTTGGGGTGGGAGTCTGCCATCCTCTGGAGCTTCAGGCTTTGCCACTGTCCATGACTACCAGGCTAGTGGCCCAAGGCTCTGCTCCCAAATGGGAAACGCTATTCCTGCCTGTGCCCTTCTGGGAACCCAATGGGGAGCCCTCTGGGGCCAGAAATACCGTGTTCCTATTCAATGACCATGTTCCCAAAGATGGGGAACAGCCAGAGACCCTGTGATCACAGAAGGGAGGGCAGAGGTGGCTGGTCCAGGACTTAGGCAGGAAGCTGATGGGGGTTCTGTCCCCTTCATCCGAGGGGTTTTCCTCAGCGGGGAGCTTCTCGCTATGGGGTGCTACCTGTGTGAGCCGTGTCCCAGCCCCATGCCAGCCGGTGGAGGGAGGCTCTTCATACAGCCCAAGGGAGAAAGAATTGTCCAGTGGTTAGAGCAGGGCAGAGGGGTCCGGGACTCCTCGGTTTGACTCCCAGCTCTGCCACTGACTCACTGTGTGGCCTTTAGCATTGAACTCCCCCTGCCCAGGGGTATTGTGGGGCTTGCCTGATGTCCGTAAAGAACTCGATTTCCTCGGAGGGAAGGTGCTAGCAAGGGGCAGAGGTTGTAATCTCTTCAGGGCAAGTTAGTACAGCACCAAGCGCAGTGGGGTCCTGGGCCAGGCAGGACTGAGGCTGCTAGACTCTGCCGTGATGCATCCAACAAGTAATAAGGGTAATACCAACTCCGTGTCATCTGTCTCCTCTTCTAGGGGAATGAAATTGACATGATCGGAATTGGGACCAACCTGGTGACGTGCCCGCTGCAGCCCTCCCTGGGCTGTGTTTACAAGGTAACCTCCTCGCTGGGATGGTGCAACAGGAGCTCATCCACAGCTCTGTTACGCTTCCCACACACACACTCTCTCTCTAGCCCTCCTGGAGTTCAGTGCAAACCTAGCAATTGCACCAACCTGCAGCTTCTTGACGAAACTGGCAACAACGATATACTAGCCGTTAAGGCTGCAACGCTTATCTGGGTTTATTGTGTGATCGAGGGGGGTGTTGCCATTTTCTCAAATAGCTTGACTCCTCTTCCATTTTCGTTAATAGGGACTGGAAAGAGGCCCCGTGGCCTGGAGCTTAGAAAAGGGAACTGGGCGTCAGAGCTGGGCTCTCATCCTAATTTTGCCATTGGCTCACTGTATGCAAAGTGTGATAGGATCAGCTGCTGTAGATGTTTGGATGAAAAGCTCTGTGTGAGTTCCCAGTGTTGTGATTCGCTGGAATTATTTTGGTGGATATCCTGTTGAGACGACTAAAGAGACACTGCCAGGTTAAAAATCATGGGCCTGATTCTCCTCTCATTCACATGGGTTTGAATCCAGAGTAAAGACCATAGTGCATCCGCCTGAAAGGTCCCTCCTGATCACTGGGTCCAGCTCCCTGCTATCACAGGCAGCCCTCCCAGATAATCCCGTTCACAAATCTATCAATCTCCATCTTAAAAGCAGTTAGGTTCTTGGCCCCGTTACTCCTATTGGGAGGCTGTTCCAAAGCCTCACTCCTCTGAAGATTAGAAACTTTCTTTTCATTTCCAGCCTCAGTTTATTCATAGCCGGTTTATGCCCAAGGCAGTGGAGTTATGCTAGGGTAAACTGAGAAAAGAATCAGGCATATATATATAAAATATTGTGTGTGTGTGTATATATATATATGTACACACACACACACCCCTACCCCTGTTCCGTCATTAACACTAGGTGATTAAAGCTGAAACCATTTATAAATTCTCATTTACATTTTGCCTCTTATCCTGTATTGCACTGGACTTGGGCTGCCGCTGGTGAGTAGGGTGACCAGATGAGGGGAATAAAATATCGGGACACATGGGGGGGGGGGGTGCTGAGAAAAAAAAAAAAAAGCCGAGCGAGTCCCGGCTGAGAGGGAAAAAAAAAAAGTGCTGCCTGCGGATATCTCTGTCCCGCGTCCTGACCAAAGATCAGTCGGGACGCGGGACAGAGACCGAAATATCGGGACAGTCCCGATAAAATCGGGATGTCTGGTCACCCTACTGGTGAGTGTGGGGGCGGGCCTGACCCCTTCCTCCAAGCGACAGGGCTGGGAGCTGGGGGAGCGGAGCGGGCTGGGGTCGGGTCGCTCTGCTTCCCGCTGCCATCGGTGAGTGCGGGGGGGGGGGGGCCCGACTCCTGCTGCCTGCACCAGGCCCCCCACTAATCCCCCGTGCTGCCCTGGGCCTCCCTGCCCTGCTGCTGCCCCCCACAGCTCCTGCCCCTGCAGCCCTTGAGCGCACCCCCCCCTCCCCGCGGGGGGAGCGGCGTAGGGCAGCACCATAGGTAGGGACGGCCCCGCGTAGAAGTGAGATCTCCTGTGCGGTAGGCACTGAGGAGCCTTTCATCTTTGCTCCTTCCTCCTGTAGCTGGTGACGGTGAACGGCTGCCCCAGGCTGAAGCTGACTGAAGACGAAGAGAAGATGACCATCCCGGGGAGCAAGGTGGTGTACAGGCTCTATGATGCCACTGGTGAGACATTGACCCAGCGCTCGCCCTGCAAAATGAGAACAACATCCTGGGAATACAGACCTGGCTGTATAAAGACTGGTCCCCCAGAGACCCGAGACACCGTGTCTTAAACATACACCGCTCGCACGCCCGANCCCTGGTTTGAGTCTGGCCGTTACCACGTGGAACCGAATTGGCAACTAATGAAAGGGTATCTTTAAAACTCCCCATTAACCATACTAGCCCCCTTGCTGGCACTCCCAGCTGAATGCCCAGGATCGACTGGCCCTTCCCCCGGGATGTGGCTCTTCCCTGCTCAGGGCTGAGAGTACGGTGCTGCAGGGAAGCCTGCCTTGCTAGCCATGCTGTGCCTGCTCTGTGGACTAAGAACATCAGCCTCCAGGGACGTGCACCAAAGTGGAACAGCTCCCGAGCTCAGCGTTTCCCTGTCGCAGCCCAGATCTAACCTAGGCGCCTACGTGTTTCCCTCTGGCCTTGGGGCTGGGGCTCCCGTTCCCTAGGCGGATTCTGCTGACCTGGGATTTCTCCCAGCACTAGGAAGGCTCCACCTCTGCTGGCCAGGGTAAAGTCCTCTGGCTACTCAGCAGCTCAGCCCCTCCTTTCTCCCTGCCCCCTGGGCTGAGCATCCCCTGTCCTTGCTGTTTGCTCAGCTTCTAAAAGCACCAGGTGTTCCCGGAGCCTGTGACTGAGGGCAGCTGTAGGTGTCAGGATCCCCAGAGGGTCATCCAGAAAAGCTGCTGTTCCCGGCTCGTGTTCTGCCTCCCAGAGCTGGGACCGTTGACCTTGGCAGCAATGTAGCCCCCTTCCCCTCCCTACCTGACTGAGGAGATCCTGCAACATCCCCTGCTTATAACCTCTCTCCCCTATGGCTCAGCCGTGCGCCTGCCAGGGAGATTGCTTCACATTCAGACTCTGGGCACCGGCTGATGACGCCACGGTCTTGGTCTGGATCTAAACTGGCCCAGCTCCCCGACGAGGGGTAGCATTGCTCTGAACCCCAGCACGCGCGCACACCCCTAACCCGGGCGGCTAACGTCTGCCTCCGATTCCTGGCAGGTCTTGCCTTTATGGATCTCATGGCATTGAAGGAGGAGCCCCCCCCCAGGGCGGGGCAGGAGGTGGCTGTCCGCCTGCTGGGGAGGAGTGAAGAGGCCAGGAGGGTGACTCCCACGGCCCTGGAGATCCTGCACCGCGCTTACTTTAAAGATGGCCAGGTCAGAGAAGGCGTGTGCCCCTCCCTCCTTGCAAGCCGCCGGCTGCTGCAGCTTTGATCACGTTGCAAGCTTTTCTCTCTGCCTAGCTGATTTCTTGGCTCCCCTGCCGCCGTGACTCCTCCAGCTGTGATCCCATTGACTCTCCGGTGCTAAGCAGGCTGCCGCTTAGGCCAGTACTTGAACGAGAAACCTCTAGAGAAGTATTAGAGTAGTGCAGGGTGGTGGCGCTGTTCCCTTCAAATCAGCACTGCCCCAGCAAGATATATGGGGTGCTGTATCATCTGTCATAGGGGGGAGAAAAGCAAGGTACTGTCCGCTTGGCACAAATTGCAGGAGTCCAGCGGTTAAACCTAGGTGTTCACATTACCTTCACCTAGACACCCCCCCCCCCCACCTCTCCATTTTCAACTGAGTGTCATAATCGCTTCCTGTCCTACGCTGTTAGGTAGTGTTGCTTTGCGCAGTCAGACAGCTGCCACCTTCCACCCCAGAAGTGGCTGCTTTTGGATGGGAAGCTGTCTATAGAGTTCCTACAGAGAGTCAACATCCGAATAGGCCTTTGGGAGTCATCTGGATGAAAGGGAGAGTGCAGGAAAGTCAACAGCTCAGTCCACTCTCCTCCTGGCTCTGGCAGCACCCAGGCTGTTCCCAGCGGGATGTGGTTCTGCTGATCAGGAATCAGGTGCCCTGGGGAACTGCGAATATGTTTGAATCTTGTGTGTCTTCGTTTTCTGGCTGTAGAGAGCCTGGCAGGCAAACTGAGCCGTGCATAGGGCCTTCTTCACAGCAGATCCCATGCTCTGGTTTGGAAGGCAGCGCACCTTTGGGGGAAGGCAGGTCACCTCCTCTCCTTTGTGGGAGGAGAGCAGCCAGGCAAAAGCGGCTCAGTGGGAGGCCCCAGCTAGGACTTTCTCATTAGCAGCACAGCTTAGGGGGTTTGTTCATGGCTCACTTTCCGCAGCACCCATGCTGTTGGTAGGTTTAGTCCTGGGTTCTCTCTTCTGCTCTGCCTCTGGCTTGCTGGGTGACCTTGGGCAAGTCACTTCCCTTCTCCGTGCCTCAGTTTCCCCCTCTAAGTGGGGATAATACCTTCTTGAGGGGGGAGGGGCTTTGAGAATGAATGTGTACGAGGCGCTTTACACTTACCGCCTCTTATCGTGCCATTGCAGTGTCGTAACGTTAAATCTTAGGTGTGGGGAGAAGCAAACCCCAGCTCCGGGACTCCCCCAGACTCAGCTGCATCTTGGATCCAGACCCCTGTTCTGCTCAGGCCCAGCTCTTGCTTTTAATACAAACCTTTGTCCTTCTGTCCTCCTCCCCCCTTCCAAGCAGGTTTGCCAGGCTCTTCCCAGCCTGCTGGAAATCAAGAGCCACGCGCAAGCCTCTTTGAGCATGCTCAGCCCTGCGCACAAGAGACTCCAGGACCCAGAGCCTTACCAGGTACGTGAGCCAACTGGCTGTGCACAGGCCATCTCCAACGGCAAGGCGTTCTTGAGCTGAACTCTTCCAGCTCGACCTGGGAGACTTCCAAGGGGCTCCAGGTGGTGCTCTTCCTTCTGACCCTGCTGTCCATGCAATACTCGGGAGGGCTACGCTTCAGGGAGCGACGTGAGTGGCTGAGTAGATGTTCTCTCCTGTCAGTGCTCTCTGTAATGCCCTCTTGCAGCACTAGGGGGCGGTGTGCTGCCCCCTTTCAATGATGCACCCCTGGGCGGTGTGCCTCTGTGGTGGCATCTTTCAGAGGGAAAGTAAAACTGAGGTCCTGACAACCTGTGATCATTAAAGACCCCCTGGCACTTTTTGCAGGAGTTAATCCTGGCTGCATTCTCCATTCTGTCTCCCTAAACACACTTTGCAGTTTCAGCTCATGCAGGATTTCTTCTGTGCAGCATTGCTGTGTGCTGTTAAATGGCTTTCCTGTTCCACTGCAGAGGTGGCTGCATTTCGCTGGTGGATGAAGTGTTTCCTGGCTAGAGTGTGTTCATTGCTTTGTGATGAGAGTCACAATGGAGGCGCCCGTTCTGATTATATATCCGACCTTTTCCTTCTGTTGTTCTTCTCTGCCCATCGTCTGGGGTCTCTGGCAAGTCGGGAGCCTTCATCCCAATCATACAAGGCTCCGTCCCTCACAGCCTGTGATGGGACAATAAGAGAACAAGAGCGGCATCTTCCATCAAACCACTGACCGGTTTCCTCCCGTCTCCCCCTCTGTTCGCAGGTTGCTGTGACTGAGAAGCTGCACTCTCTCCTCAATGACCTGCGTCGATCCAGCCAGTGAGCTGCCCTGCCTGCATCGTCCCCTCCAGCAGCAAACTGCACCTGTGCAAGCCCGAATTAACCTGCACAAAGACCTGGCCGCTCTTAGGGCCTGGGCGTTTCTATTTAATTGTCTAGTCCTTTTTGAATGATGGTTTTGCTGTGCAAGGCAGTAGCTACAGGGCAGTCCAGCTCCCACAGGTATGGCAAACATCCCCAAACAGGACCTGCGCAGACGGGAAGGAGATTTTTCTGATCCGATTGGGGAGGCGTTGATGGGGGCAGAGATCCAGCAAGGCTCTGCCTAGTTTTACTCTACTAACAGTGTGGCTTGAGTGTTGGGATCTGCAGCTGTCCTCGGGTGCTGTTCTTCCGCCGTCTCTACCGTGTGTTTTGGGAAGTCGTATCTCCTTATGTTGTCCCTCCCAGAGTTTTCTGTGCAAACCGCACTTTCCTCAATAGGCCTGATTGCTGCGTCTCTTTGGAGTTGCACCTTCTGACTTTAATGCCTAAAATAAGGGGGTGTTTGTAGTGCAGAGCCATCCCAGCTACGGGAGAATGAGCTGGATTCTATTCTGGGCTCATGCATCATGAACAGAGTTGTTTAAGAAACAGCAGATTCATCCTAATCAGAATCAAACTCTCATCACAGACACATTGATTAGGAAATTCTCTGCTTAAAGTCTAGGGCTATTAATTCTCTTTAGCTTATAGCTAATTTGTAGGACTTGTTCTGTATCCTGTCCAATGGTGGCCAGTGCCAGCTGCTTCAGAGGAAGGTACAAGAAACGCCATGGGCTGCATCTAAATGGGGGAAATTTTATGATCTAATCCTGAAATGAGCTGTGGCCAGGGGGCTCCCAGTGGGGTTCTTGCAGGAGCAGCAGTTTAATCTTCAGTTGTAAGTTTAAGAATACAAACCGACCTCTTACAGATGGATCTTTGAGTAGGAATCAAACCTGTTATTTCTCCCAATCCCGCTATGCCAGCAGATCCCAGGAGAGGTCTCGCAGGGTCTTCAGAAACACAAGTACAGTGTAAACAGCATAGAGGCAAGTGATTGGTGTTGTCAGATGCTACCGGTGTGGTGCTCTGCTTTCTCCTGTTGATATCACTCGGCTGCGTGCGTGTGTTCCCTCTGTGTGCTGCCCCAGCTCTGTGCAGATCGCTGGCACAGCAGACCCGAAGAGAACCCCCAATAACCACAGAGTCCAGTTAGATGCAAAGTCACGTCGACTAGGTTTATTGCGATCTTGGACACAATTGCAGTTCCCTGTAGGTTTCTTAGCCTAACTCAGGGCATACTACGAGAAAGTGCCTCTTGGCAAGGACCCGGCTTAGTGGCGGGACTTTCCACTCCCCCTACGGCCGGACAAAGACACTGCCCCAGGGATACGTTCTTATACACAGGTACAAACAAATTACACATCACTCCTGACGTATTAAGGTGCAACCCTTCTACACAGCAAGGTACAACCCCTCTACGTAGTAAGGTGCCGCCTCTCACCTTGTACAGATTGGTTCGATCAAAACAACTCTATTCATCATTTTACCCTTTTGCCCCTGTCATTGGGATGGGTCGGCCTGTTCCATGTTATCTGTGTGGAATGTATACATGATATCTAGTGTTCTGTACCTTTTAGGTATGTATCTTCTTGCAGCATCAGCCCTTTCCTTGCCAGCTTCTGTGAGCAGGGCCTGCCTCTGGCTCACAGCTTAACTTTGCTTTATGCTAGCAAAGTTTTGACCATTACTTCAGTTCAGGCCTCAGGCCTCCTACTGGGCCTTTATCAGGGCCTTCACTTACTACATTTGGAACCCCACAATCTGCTTTGTGGCGCTTTCATGAAATCCCTCTCTAAACCTGTGATGGAAACGGTTCCCCTGCAGCGATCAACAAACCGTTAAATGTTTGGATTGCAAAGGTCCCGTTGTGCTGCACAAAACAAGGGGAGATGTGGCCCCTGCTCTGAAGAACGTACCCAAAGTTAGTGCGTGAAAGCTAGTGTGTGAAACCAGAAAGAGAGAGGAATGAACCGGTTGGCTTGTTTTCACTGTCCAGGTTGAGAGAAGTACAAAAAGGTAAAAGAATTTTTAATAGTGAGGGTAACTGACCATTAGGGATGGGGTGGAGTCTCCGTCACTTGGAGTCTTTACATCAAGGCTGAATGGCTTTCTAGAAGAACAGCTCTAGCACAACCAAAAGCTCTGGGCTGGCTGCAGGAATCACTGCGTCAGGGTCTGTGACCTGTGCTATGCAAGAGGTCAGACTAGATCAGGGGGAGGCAACCTATGGCACGCATGCCGAAGGCGGCACGCAAGCTGATTTTCAGTGGCACTCACACTGCCCGGGTCCTGGCCACCGGTCCGGGGGGCTCTGCATTTTAATTTAATTTTAAATGAAGCTTCTTCAACATTTTAAAGACCTTATTTACTTTACATACAATAGTTTAGTTCTATATTATAGACTTATAGAAAGAGACCTTCTGAAAACGTTAAAATATATGACTGGCACGCGAAACCTTAACTTAGAGTGAATAAATGAAGACTCGGCACAGCACTCGTGAAAGGTTGCCGACCCCTGGACTAGAGGATCGTAATGGCCTCTTCTGGCCTTCAAATCTATGGATCTTTGAACGTTTCTTTACATTTTAATCCCCTCAGGTGCGTTTAGTAGCGCAGAGGTTGGTTTGTTTTCAGAATCGTATTTGTAACCTGACTCTTGTATTGAAAAGTTATTCCCAACTTTCTGGGGCAGTTTCTGTTCAACAGCAGTGATCAAACTTAGCGTCTTCGTCGGTTCCCTGGACCATTCACGCGCATTCTGGATGAAGAGTTTCCTCTTTAGTTTCCACTGGGCTAGAGGGTCCAACATTCACAGAAGCAGAGGGTGTTGACCCCTCAATCCCCAAGGGTATGTCTACACTTGGCATATGAGGCTTGGGCTAAGAGGCTGTTTCATTGTGGTGTAGATGTTCGGGCTGGAGCCTGAGCTCTAGGACCCTCCCGGCTTGCAGGGCCCCAGCCGGAGCCTGAACGTCTACACTGCAATTAAACAGCCCTTAGCCTGTTGAATGACCATGTAGACATGCCCTAAGTGCTGGATAACGAAGGGTTCTCTCCCCTTATAGTCTGGTAGCCCTTTGAAATGTAGTCGTTTGAAGCGTATCCCCAGATAAAGTTACTCTCCCCTGCTGGTGTGCAGATGCCATGCTGCCTTCCTCAGCCTCTTGTGAATTAGCTCTTTCGGTTGGTTTGATCATGGTGTTTACTGTAGATGTACTTTCCTTGTCTCTGGCTTATGAACTTGACCCTGGCAGACTGGTACATCCACATTCCCTTGTCTAGGACAAAGCTGTTTATTAGCTCTACTCAGATTGCTCCGTCTGACCCCGTGTTAGGAACCTGTTTCCAACACATGTACGTACCTCTTTACACACAGGTGCTGGAACTAGGGGGGCTGGGGCTGCAGCACCCCCCTCTGGCTTGAAGCGGTTTCCATCATATCCAGGGTTTACAGTTTGGTTCAGTGGCCAGCATGTCACCACTTCTCATATGATACCTTACGAGGCGCGGGGTTGGCTAAATATTCTGACAACACTGTGTTGGGTGCGCCCTTTGCCAGTTGGCTGTTAGGGGCACAGGTTCCTGTTTGACTCTTCACTGTTTACAACGTACTCAGCCACTGGGAAATAAAATCTCCTTCCTTATTGTGTTTTGCCTCCTCCTTTTCCATGTGGGGTGGAGGTGGCCACTGGGGGTTCTATGCTTGGGAAGCTGTTGTAGGTGCGAATGCACCTCATGTGGATGAGACCGGCAGTCTGTTGGGGCCATGTGTGCACGCCGAACCACATGCTCTTGAACGAGGGCATAAAGGGTGGAACGGCCCCAACCCTCCCTCTGTTCTCTCTTGTCACCCATGGCAGTGAGATAGAACTTGGTGAGTGTCCGATCTGCTAGTACTTCAACATAGCCATCAACCTGCCCCCCCAGAAAGTGCCTCAGATTCACAGTGAGGCCCAACCCTTACCGGAGCAGGGTTCTGCCCTTCAGACACTGCATGGCATGGAAAGTATTCACCAAATGCCTGGTTGTGCATTTAAGGAGGTGGAAAATCCACATCTAGCTGACTTGCTGGTCAGAGGCAGGTCCCAGCAGGAGACCACAGCCTATGTCCTCTCCCTCTTCTCCTAAGCAGGACTCATCATGAGCTATGATCCACTCCCGATCGGCAGGAGCATACCTCCCAGAGGCCAGGTTCTAGCCTCTCCAATCGCAAACTCCCGAAAATTAAATCCAACAATGGTGTGTACGAGTCTGGGACTTAGGCCGCATGCTGGTGCGTACATACGTGTCAAGTAGCAGAGGGGTAGCCGTGTTAGTCTGGAGCTGTAAAGCGACAAAGAGTCCTGTGGCACCTTATAGACTAACAGATGTATTGGAGCATAAGCTTTCATAGGTGAATACCCACGAAAGCTTATGCTCCAATACGTCTGTTAGTCTATAAGGTGCCACAGGACTCTTTGTCGCTGTACATACGTGACACCGTGTGCCAGACTTCAGATGTGGCTCTTACTGTGTGTTTCCCATGCACATGTCACACAAACAAGAGCGTCATAGGCCCACCTCAAACCCTGTGAAAGCTCATGTAGTGGCTAGACCCACTGAACGTACAAAAAGGGAGGCCGTTCTCTTATCCCCCATTCCGTGCTGACCCTTGTCACAGACACCGCAGGGACTGGTTGCGATGCCCATCTAAACCATGCAGAACTAGCATTTTAACTCTCAAGGTCCATCTTGTAGCAATATTGGCATGTCACGCACTCATACAATTGAATTCTATCTTCTCACATCCCATGGGATCAAAATTCCTCAAGAACCTCTTGCGTATGTATCTGCTGGTTAGAGACCCAGCTCCCAGGGGCCCTGAGCACAGT
Organism: Platysternon megacephalum; assembly: GCA_003942145.1. NCBI lineage: Eukaryota > Metazoa > Chordata > Testudines > Platysternidae > Platysternon > Platysternon megacephalum. The sequence goes on from QXTE01000223.1 coordinate 536,154, forward strand.
CCTAAACCTCATGGGGCCTTCTTCTGACCCATTGTTGGGGTGCTCCATGCACCACCTGGACATCAAGACTGCCTTGCTGGTTGTCATTACCTCTGCACAGAGAGTTTGTGAGTGCCAAGTTCTCATGGCCAGGCTACCTTTATGCATCCTTCCAAGGTGGTGGTGAGACCTCACTCCAGATGGTCTCAGAATTCATAGAATATCAGGGTTGGAAGGGACCTCAGGAGGTATCTAGTCCAACCCCCTGCTCAAAGCAGGACCAATCCCCAGACAGATTTTTGCCCCAAGTCCCTAAATGGCCCCCTCAAGGATTGAACTCACAACCCTGGGTTTAGCAGGTCAATGCTCAAACCACTGAGCTATCCCCCCCCCCCAACTGAGCAATTACCCTGCCTACCAGTCTTGAAACCGCATTCAACGCTAGGAGAAAAGAAGCTGTGTACTTTGAACATGGCCAGAGTTTGCTCTGTTTCCTTAACTACACCACACCCTTCTTCAGGCTGTCTCCCTGCCTCTTTGTGGCCATTTCTGGCCAAGCCATCTCATCACAGAGCCTCGCTAAGTCGATCTCACAGGGCATTTCCCCTGCAATCAGATAGCTGCCAAGCCTCCCCCTCCCAGTGACAAGGTGCACTCCACCAGCAGCATCTTTCGCCCGCATCAGGTCTGTGCGAGTCCTTGCTAGCTGCACTGTGGAGCACTTCACTGCCTGTTGTTCAACTTATGCCAGGTCAGATGCCAAGAGCAGGAGAGCAGCACAGTCCGGGAGAGGTACTTCGATCCTTGTTTGATTGACAGCTGAAACACCTCCCTCCCACCATCCAGCGAGGATGCTACGTTCCAGTCGCCTCCATCAGAATCCACACGGACACACACGGCAACAGGGAACTGCTACTCGCCCCACAGCAACTGTGGTTCTCTGGGATGGCATAGTCCATGGGGATCCCCCAACCCGGCCTCCATCTGGAGACCTTGGCAACGTGGGCTTTGAATTGTGAGGGAACTGAGGGAGGTCTGTCCACCCTGCCCTTTATGCCCTCTTGTAGTAGCATGAGGAGGCACAGGGGGCATGTGTGGCCTGGATGGACACCGCTATCACAGTCAGTGGTGGATTAGCCACTGGGACCACAGGACATTTGGGGGATCCTGGAAAAACGGGCGTGCCCTGACCTGCTCCACCCACCTGCCTGGCGCTCCTGTTGGGGAGCGGGGTCGGGGTGCTGGGGCTTGTCCCGCTCTGCCCGCCCAGTGCTCCTGTCAGGGATCAGGGGAAGCCCCCGTGCCCCGACCCCGCTCCCCAGCAGGACTGGGGACAGGGAGGACTGCAGGCAGAAGGGGTGAGGAGGGGCCCTCTGGCCCAGGGACCCACAAAAGCCCCGATCACAGTTCCAGGGTTAACTGCACCCCTGACCCTTTCATAGCTTCCTTGAAGGCCCCCTGCTCAGATCTCAGGCCGGTAGCCATCACCTTTTTCCGGGTGGGAAATCGCGCTCCTCTCCCTCCACACCAGGGCTTTAGGCTGTAATTTCCTCTTGCGACTCACTGTGATCAACTTCGTGAGGCTTAGTTCTGCACTCGCTGTCCTGTCTCTGCCTGGCGCTATGACCGGGTGAGCCATTGCCTAGCCAGGCTTCGTAAAGGAAAGGATTTATTCAGAACAAAAACATGAAGAGAAAACAGCTAATAAAACACTAAACAGCATCTACGGCTGCCTGTCTTAGCGTGTCACCCATCTTCGGCGGGGTCCGTCCCTCACCCTTCCAGCAGGGTCTGACCCCTTGGCTAAAGTCTCCTGTCAGTGCTTGGACCAAGTGAGAATGACGCCCCCCCACCCTGACCCTGCTATCATAGGTTGCCCACTTTATACAATTCTCCAAACTTAATCTGCTGGGCCTCTTGAACCCTGTCCAAACCAGCATATACAATCCCCCCCGGCTTGGTGATCCATCTAGCCATCTGCAGTAAGTGCTCTCTAGTGCTGTTACTTCCTGCTGGTTCATCCATCCCACCCACCCCCTCCAAGTCACTGCATTGCTTTGGCTCCTTTCAAGAAAGAAGTTAACCCTTTCTGACCCAGCAGGTAAGACAAAACAAAAAGGGAAACTGAGTCACGCCTCTTCGTTCATGGAAATGAATGAGATGTTTCTCAGTTCAGCACAACAGCTATTCAGAAACACTCCTGGCTGATGTGCATTGGGCTCATGTGCCCCCCCCTGCAGTGGGAGCCGCAATGCCCACACCATCTCAAAGAGCCACCGTTGCTGTAGGATAAGTGACCGTTCTTTTCCAGCCACTACCACATGGGGTTATACTGGGACAGCTGAAAAAATTCCACCCCTTCCTTCCCTCATGCTGCCCTCTTGATGCACGTGGCCTCAGGGCAGCAGGATGGGGTAGGTAAGTTGCACGGGGGGAGGAGAGGAGTGAGGAAGCCCCACATTTGTAACCATCCACCCTGCTCTCTCCCGTTCCCTGAGCCTATTGCTTAAGCTCCTAGCAGTAGGTCTCCTGCTTCGCTCCCTGTAGTTATTTCCCTTCACTCTCCAGGATGCTGAGCCCTCCGGTGGAGCGGGCAGCTGAAGACAGATGCGGAACAGTAACTCCTCTTTGCTTATCAAAGCCTCTCTCACCAACTATTCCATTAAGTGACACCCTGTGCTGGGAGAGCCGGCACTAACAGCCATTGCATCTCCTCCAATGAACTATGAAATGGACCTGTCCTCAATCGTGTGCAACATCAAACAGGTCCCTGCCCCTCCCACCCCTACCCAAGCCCACGCTGTTCACTTTGGAAGTTGGACTGAAAAGGGTGACAATAAAAGGCTGAAGAGGTGGGTTTATTTGCAGCAGTTACACAGACACAAACAGCACCCAGCAACCGAGCTGCTATTTACAGTTTTGAAATTAATATTTTTCACAATAACGACCGGTAACGTTATGTACCGCAGATACTAATGAGCAACCAGGAAAGGTGTCACGGTCACTTCTCACAGAGTGAATCACATGGAGTAAATCAGACGTGCTGGAACTAGGGATGCGGCTTCACCCCCTGGCATGAAGTGGTTTCCATCATGTACAAGGGGTTACAGTTTGATTCAATGGCTCTTAATACCCCCACTATACAAATTGTTCCAGCACGGCTGCAGTAAACTGTGAAAGGCCTGGAATGGGCACAGGAGCGTTCAAATCAATATCAGCTGCTACACAAGCTATGCTGAGTGGACGCAATGCAGACAAGTCCCATAGTTCGACTTTGTTGCTGGTTTCAGGAATCTCTGGGGCTGGTCCCCTCGGCCTCTCTCCTCCTGTCTCCATCTCACTGCTCCCCGGCTCCTTTCCCTCCGTGGGCAGGTTTCCTTCTCCTGCCTTCACCCCTGGACAGACACTGATGGGAACGGCTCTCCCTTCTGCAGCCGGAAGGGCCAGATGTGGCGCCTCGATGCAGAGCTCACCAGACAGCACACTTTGTATTTACTAGAAAGGTTGGTATTTAATGTTCAAATTCAAGACAAGTATAAACATTCTATCAAAATAAATAGAGCAGAGAAACGGAGCATCCCCCAGTCACTTCTCTTACAGAGAGATTCTGACAGGCCAGGAATATGTTCAGGACCATTCACACCAAGATCAATGGCTGCTCTAACTGGGCTGAGTGGAATCAATGGAACAGAGTCCCAGGGTTACTGGAGTCGGTGGCTGGTTTCAGGAATCTCAGGGACTGGGGTCCCCTCGCTCTGTCCTCCTGTCTCCATCTCACTGCTCCCTGGCTCCTTTCCCTCCGTGGGCAGGTTTCCTTCTCCTGCCTTCACCCCCTGGCAGACGCGGATGGGAACGGCTCTCCCTTCTGCAGCCGGAAGGGCCAGATGTGGCGCCTGGATGCAGAGCTGCCCATCCTGGGACAGGGAGCAGAGCACGGCCTCCACGTTCACGTCTTCCGGCAGGAGAGTGTCTCTGCGGATCTCTCTGTATTCGTGGGAGCAGACTCCAGCCTCCGACTCCGTTTTCTTCTCATGCTTCCCCGTCACCATCAGCTTCCTCCCGTCCACTCTCACCATCAGCTCAGCTGGGGAGAAGCCGCTCACGTCCATGGAGAGCTGGTACTTCTCCTTCGCCTGGGCCTGGGCCTGGGCCCCAGCCTCCTTCCCAGCACCCTGGGCCTGGGACTGGCTGCTCCGCCTCGGCGTCCTCCTCCCCTCGCCTTCCCCGCAGAGAAGGGGATAAGCCCCAAGGAGGGAGTGTCTCAGTCGCTCCATCTCCTCCAGGTGCGTCTGCATGTCCCCCACCAGCTGGCCCAAGAGGCTGTGGGGACCCGGCCCCAGGAGGCTGGACACTGGGGCGCTGCGGCGAAGCCACACGGGGCCATGGGCACACGACTGCCACACTCGGAGCAGGAGCATCCTGCCCGGGCCTGGAGTAGCTGGGCCGAGTTCAGCTGCTGAGACGCTGCTGCTGGAGCTGCCTCTGCCCGGCTCCCTGCCTGGCTGCTGCTCACTGGCTCCGGCAGCCCCAGCGCCGCCTTTTATACCCGGCTCGGGGCGCGCCGGGCACTTCGGGAACCTTCCTGCTCCTGCGGGGGCGGGGCCTGGCTCTGCTGGGGGCGGGGCCTGGCTCTGCTCCGGAGGGGCGGGGCTGGGGCCTGGCTCTGCTCGGGAGGGGCGGGGCCAGCAAGTTCTAGCAGCCGCTAGCGGGCGGAGCTCCCGGGCTGGGCTTTGCTGGATCCTTCCCGATCCCGCTGTGGTTGCGGGGGGGCGGGGCGCAGGGGCTCAGGCTGGAGCCGGGGGGGCGGGCTCAGCGCCAGGGGCACGGGCTGGAGCGGGGGAGACAGTTTCCGAGCGGGGGTGTGGGCGGGGGGCGGGTTGGACACCCCCACAGCGCACGTGTAATAGACAGTAACAGAGACTCGTGTCCGGTCCTGTTCCGGTCGGAGGGTCACACCCTGCAGCTATCTCTGCCCCCCCCCCCCCCCCCCCC
>QXTE01000223.1:541223-617672 GCA_003942145.1 Platysternon megacephalum
GCCCCTCCCGAGCAGAGCCAGGCCCCGCCCCCGCAGGAGCAGGAAGGTTCCCGAAGTGCCCGGCGCGCCCCGAGCCGGGTATAAAAGGCGGCGCTGGGGCTGCCGGAGCCAGTGAGCAGCAGCCAGGCAGGGAGCCGGGCAGAGGCAGCTCCAGCAGCAGCGTCTCAGCAGCTGAACTCGGCCCAGCTACTCCAGGCCCGGGCAGGATGCTCCTGCTCCGAGTGTGGCAGTCGTGTGCCCATGGCCCCGTGTCCAGCCTCCTGGGGCCGGGTCCCCACAGCCTCTTGGGCCAGCTGGCGGGGGACATGCAGACGCACCTGGAGGAGATGGAGCGACTGAGACACTCCCTCCTTCGGGCTTATCCCCTTCTCTGCGGGGAAGGCGAGGGGAGGACGCCGAGGCGGAGCAGCCAGTCCCAGGCCCAGGGTGCTGGGAAGGAGGCCGGGGCCCAGGCCCAGGGGAAGGAGAAGTACCAGCTCTCCATGGACGTGAGCGGCTTCTCCCCAGCTGAGCTGATGGTGAGAGTGGACGGGAGGAAGCTGATGGTGACGGGGAAGCATGAGAAGAAAACGGAGTCGGAGGCTGGAGTCTGCTCCCACGAATACAGAGAGATCCGCAGAGACACACTCCTGCCGGAAGACGTGAACGTGGAGGCCGTGCTCTGCTCCCTGTCCCAGGATGGGCAGCTCTGCATCCAGGCTCCCCATCTGGCCCTTCCGGCTGCAGAAGGGAGAGCCGTTCCCATCAGTGTCTGTCTGGGGGTGAAGGCAGGAGAAGGAAACCTGCCCACGGAGGGAAAGGAGCCAGGGAGCAGTGAGATGGAGACCGGAGGAGGGAGCGAAGGGACGAGCCCCTGAGATTCCTGAAACCAGCCACTGACTCCAGTAACCCTGGGACTCTGTTCCATTGAGTCCACTCAGCCCAGCTAGAGCAGCCATTGGTGTGAGTGTGAATGTTCGGGAGGCCCTTCCTGGGCTGCCAGGAGCTGTTCTATGCTCTAACTGTCTCCCTGTAGGAGCAGGGACTGTGCGATGCTTTGTACTAGGGTTTGGGGGTTTTGTACAATCTTTATCCCTCTTCTGAATTACAAATTAAAGGATTTTATTTTAAGTACAAACTTGTGTCGTGTGATAAGCTCTAGTTCCTTTAATTCTATATTTGATGTTTAACTTGTAGAGAGAGACCCCTCCCCTCATTTCTGCCAGGCCCGTTCCCCTCCCTGTTAATAGCGATTGCTTTCATGTGAAGGGGCGGACCAGGACCCTGCTGAGAGTTCAGAGCTGTTGGTTGTAGGGTCCAGTCTGAGGTATTAGAAGAACAGTTGTGACAAAAGCCCAGTCACTGTTCTGAAGGAGGGTGTCAGGAACTGGAGGGGTCTGGGAACCCAACACCTGGGCCACGATCCTGAAAGGTACTTGAAGGGGCTTCTCTGCCTCTTTAGACTCTAAGGCCCCTCTTTACATGTCTTTAGAGTTTTCAAACCTACCTCTCCATTGTCACCTTAGATCATAGACCCCTCTGGGATCTCAAATTAAATAGAGCTTTTTAGCGGAAATACACAGTATGTTGACTGCCTGTCAGTGTCTTTGAGTCACTATTTTATGTCTAACTCTGGAAACAGACCAGGTCAGTTCTCAGCCTCCTTCATAGAAACCCTTTTCTTTTTAAAACAGTGGGGGAACATGACCCTGGTGGGGGTTCAGATATGCTGAGTGTAGGGTTGTGACGGTGCTCCCTGTGGGAGCCAGCTGAGGTCACTCAATTAGGGTAAACTGCAAACAAAACAGGGCAGACAAACCCCAAAAGCTGGTGGATATTCCAATACTTAGGTTTACCAAGCCAACACAATACAGTTTCTGTAGCACCTTACTGGTTACTCAGAAGTCCAAACAACGCAGTTCCCTTAAAGTACCCAGCCTCAGGCCTCCATCCAGACACACCTGTCAAACATATGATGATGATTACTGAGAATCTTATCTCATCATATAAAAGAAAAGGTTCTTCCAATCCCAAAGGATCAGCCACACACCTAGGTTCAATTATAACTTAAATCTTACCCAAAATACACGCTTAGAGCCAACTCTTATTAACTAAGCTAAAATTTATTTAAAAAGAAAAGAGAAAGAGTGTTGGTTAAAAGATCAATATACATACAGACTTGAATTCAATTCTTGAGGTTCAGATACATAGTAGAGATGAGCTTGTAGATGCCAAAAGTCCTTTTAGATATAGTCCATGGGTTAGTCCAATGTCATATTCAGGGTGGCTCCAGTCAAGGACTGGGGATCACAATCCTTCTGGCTTAAGGTTTCCCCCTCTTGAAACCCAAAGCAGATCTGAGATGAAGCAGGCTCGTGTCCCAGGGTTCTTATACATTTCCAGCAGCCTTTCGGCCTGAGAAAACAATAGGTTTAACATCCTTCTCCCAAACATCCTGGCAATTAGCTCAGGGTAATTTATCCCATTAACAGTTTAGATACAGGTTACCACAACCTTCAAAGGGACATATAGACAATAATACTATTTCACTCAAGTAACCATCATAAATGTTAATATTCCTTTTCTGATCTTTGAATTAAAGCTATAGCAATAGACAAGACTTGTTTGCTTACATCACAAGACCTGAGCAAACACCTACCTCTAACAATGCAGGCTGCATTTCAAAGCTCTATTCATTTACATGTCTTCCTAACCAGTCTCTAAAGTTCGGCCATGAGTCAGGTCAGTCTGTGAGTTAATTAACTCTTTCTGGCCCTGTCACCTTTCAATGAGATATTATATTACACTCATAACGTCACAAAGGTCCTGGTCTGAGATAATCAAAAAGTTGTGACTAAAGGCAGGTCACTGTTCTGAGAGCGTCAGTCAGGCCAGTGGTGCTCAAAGTTTGCCAATCGCTCCCCCCCCCTTACCAGAAATTGAATCTGTCCACACCCCCCCTCCATTACTGCACAGCTCAGGCTTCCTCAGCAGTGGAGCTTGGGCTGAAGGGGGAGGTGGGGTCGGAGCTGGGCTGGGGGCAGAGAGGGAATGAGAACAGAGCTGGGCTGGGGCTGGGGCAGGCAGTGGGGTGTGGAGCTGCGGTTGGGGCAGAGGGAGTGAGGGCAGAGCTGGGCCTGAAGGCAGACCAGGACTGGGTGCTGAAGGCGGAGCTGGTCTGGGGACAGAGCAGGGATGGAAGTGTGGCACTCCCTCCCTGCCCCCCCCCCAAACATTCCTCTGTGCTCCCATGGGGGAGTGCGCCCCACGCTTTGAGAGCCACTGACTAAAGGAGTGGGCACTTGGTCAGGGAGGGGACTGGGAACCAACTAGCAGCACTCTGTCTCTAGCACCCCATCCTGTAATTTGCTAGGTGCACATGAGGGGGGCAGGCCCTCGGGGGCACAGACAAATAATTGTGATGGGAGTAAACTATAAAAATCAACTTCTGCAAAGCTCAGTGCACAGGACAGTCGAGGGGGAGCCAAAACGTGGCCTTATCGCTCATCAGTGAATCCTATGGGAAGAGGCCTATTGGGCAGGGCCAGCTGCACAGCTCGCTGCCCCATGGGGAAACCCAGCTTGTTCCTTCGCTCCCAGGCACACAGGGACTTCGCTAGGAGGCTGTGGCAGCAGAATGTCATGTGCATGCCAGGACAGAGGCTCTGAACCTTTCCAGACCACTGGCCCCTTTTCAGGAGTCTGATTTGTCTTGCGTACCCCCCAGGTGTCACCTCACTTAAAAACGACTTGCTTACACAATGCGACATAGAAATACGAAATGTCACAGCCCACTAGTACTGAAAAATGGCTTTTCTTTCTCCTTTTTACCATATCATTATAAAATAAATCAACATTTCATTGTACAGTATATACAGCCAGGGATGCCAGAACAGGGCAGGGGGGCCCTACAGGCCATGGACTTCCGCTGAGTCCCCACCCCCTAACCAGGCCGGAAGCTGGAGCCCGGCCAGGGTAAGAGGGGCCCTGGGAAACTGTGGGAAGCCGCAGACCCGCCACCTGCGCAGGGTGGGGGCACTCAAGAGCAGCCCCCAGCCTGTGTCCCTGTCCTCCGGGCCCCCTACCCAGGGTAGATGGAGGGTCCGCGGCTCCCCACAGCAGCCTGCTCTTACCATGGCCCGGCTGCAGCTCTTTGGTCCCTGAGGCCCCAGGCCAGGGCAGAAGCTGGAGCTGGGTCGGGGTAATAGTCGTGCAGGCAGCTATGGGGAGCCACGGACCCTCCACCTGCCCTGGATGGAAGGCCAAGGGGTGGGGACAGAGACCCCTGCTCTCGGTAATGGGTTGAATTGGTCAATGGAAAAAAAAATGAGGAGATGACAGATGCTTCCCACTGCCTCCCTTTTTTGGGGTCCTTTAAAGGAGACTTTGAAAAATTCTCATGCTCATTTTCGCCCAGCCCAGGACAGAAGGCATAGACCAGAGCAAAGGATTTTCTTTCCAAGAGGAAAGCCAGCAGGCCTTGCTCTTGTCTCAAGCAGAGGCGGATTAGAGGTTTGGGGGGGCCTGGGCCAGAGCAAGTGGGGCCCCTCCCCACTCCTTCCAACGGCAGTCCCTTCCGTCCCCACTCCCAGCACGCCTGCCAGGGAGCTGGGTTGGGGCGCGGGGGCTTCCCCCGCTCCCTGGCAAGAGAGTCAGGCAGGCAGGGGGAGCAGGGCAAACCCCCACACCCTGACCCTGCTCCCCAGCAGGTGCGCCGGGTGGGCAGAGGGACCCCAATTGGCCAGGGTCCTGGGCATAGGCCCTGTTGGCCCAGTGGCTAATCCACCACTAGTCTCAGGAACTTTGTCCTTCACCTGTGAGTCCTGGAATTGATCATGGTATCACGGCATCCAGCCCTCAGTGGGGATCCTTGATTGTCAGCACCGAGGGGCTTCAGGCAGCATCCTGTGAGATCCTGTTCCAGCTCCCTTCCCCTTCCATGTTACTCTCTGCCCAGCTAGTCTTCCTCCTCTCCCATTCTCTCAGCTTTCCATTGGCTTCGGAAACCGACTGTACTGCACGCATCAGCACGGCAAGAGAAGACGGCCCCTCCAGTGCTGCCCCATCTGAGGAGAAAGGAACCAAATAACGTTCCTGATGGAATGTGAGCCCAGGTCCTGAGCAACAGGCAGCGCCGGCTCCAGGGTTTTTGCTGCCCCAGGCAGCAAAAAAAAAAAAAAAAAAAAAAAAAAAAANGCCCCTCTCCCGAGGGCCGCCCCAAGCACCGGCTTGTTCAGCTGGTGCCTGGAGCCGGCCCTGGCAACAGGTGTTGTGGCCGACCGGCCAGCCTAATGCATCCAGGCGGGACTGAGCAGCTGCCCAGTGCTCCAAGATCGTCCACCAAAGCTGTATTTTCTCCACCTTTTCTATCATGTCACTTCTCCACCTGGTGTTTGTCTGCCTGTCTGTCTAGCTGTTAAAAACAAGACACTTCTGTGACTGTAGTAGTAGGATTTTGTGTTTGTATTTTGTATAGTTCTGTATCTGAGCTGATTTCAAGGCAGTATCAGACCTTTTAGGGTCACCACTTTGTTGCAGGTTTAGTATATTAAAATAAGTAAAAGAATACCATGATTGTTTTCTCTTGCATTGCAATTTGATGTGGCTGTTCAAATGCTCTGTGTAAATCAGTTCTGTGTTGTGTGTGAATGAGGATGTGTGTGTTAAGAGCTAAGTGTGAAGGCCATCACCGAACCAGATGTTTTAGGGATGAACCGAAGACAGACGCAAGGGAGGTTGTAACACCCCCCTATTGAAATGTCAGCAGAGGGCAGACTGATGACTCTAAAGATGAGACAGGCACCTACCAACGGGGACAAGATAGCTGTGATCAAAACCAGCATGGGATAACTCCCTGAGAGACTTGATGAAAGAACAAGATCAAGGATGAGAAAAATAATGTAAGAAAACAAGCACTCGTCAAACAACAATTGATTACAGCGTGACAGTGCAAAACTCATTGGTCCCAATGAAGGAGAATCACTATATAAACAGGGTGCCTTGCCATGAAACTTTGGGTTCGTCCTGCCAAGACTATCGATTATAGTTCAAATGTTTATATTCAGGGTGGTCCAGTCAGGACTGGGATCTCAGTCTTATGGCTTAAGCTTCCCCTGCATGAAGCAGATCTGAGATAAAAAGGATCAGGTCCCAAGAGCCTTTTATACAGTAACTCCTCACTTAACGTTGTAGTTATGTTCCTGAAAAATGCAACTTTAAGTGAAACGATGTTAAACAAATCCAATTGTCCCATAAGATGTAATGTAAATGTGGGGGGTTAGGTTCCAAGGAAATTTTGGGGGGGCAGACAAAAGGCATTATATACTGTACTGTACTGTGGTTGGGAAGTGCCCCTGGCTTACCCCACACAGGCACAGCCCGCTGCAGGCAAGGACACTAGGAAGCACCTTTGCAGCAGCAGCTGCAGCTTCCCCAGAGAACAAGCTCGGATTTTGCCGGGAATGCTCCAGGCCCGCCTCTTCCTGTCCCCGCTCCACTCCAGGCCCACCTCTTCCCACCGCCACTCCACCTCCTCTCCGGAGCACGCCACATCCCTCCTCTCCCAAAGTCCTAGGCAGTACTTAGGACTTTCTGGGAGGGAGGGGGAGGAGCAGAGACATGGCACTTCCCCGTTCCTGCCTCTCCCTCCCAAAAAGTCCTAAGCGCTGGGAGGGAGGGGGAGGAGGCGGAGAAACGGAACTTGTGCAATGCTCCCTTGTAAAGTCGCTGCTCTTCCACAGAATCTTACAAGCAGGCAGCCAAACGACGTTATAAGGGAGCATTGCACAACTTTAAATGAGCATGTTCCTTAATTGAGCAGGGACGTAACGTTGAAACAACGTTAAGTGGGACGACGTTAAATGAGGAGTTACTGTACAATTTTCAGGCTCTCTTTGACAGTTCGGAGACCTTCGGCAAACAACAGGTAATTATGGAGACATTTCCTAAGCATCACCGGTAATTAGTTACACAAATTAACAGAAGGCAATTTATTCATTAGGCAGTCTATCACAAACTTCAAAGAGACAGATCAACAATGATATTATTGCATTCAAGATTCACCTAAATCGGGGTGGGCAAACTTTTTGGCCTGAGAGCCATGAATGCTCACAAAATTGGGGGGGTTGGTGTATGTGGGAGGGGGTGTGTTAGTCTGTATCAGCAAAAACAACGAGGAGTCCTTGTGGCACCTTAGAGACTAACGAATTTATTTGGGCATGAGCTAGAACCCACTTCATCCTATGCAGTTCCCCTTCTGAGGTGCCTCAGAGTCCAAGCCACTTTCCCAGTGGCTGGGGGGGGGGGGGGGGGGGGNGACCGAGGTCCACCCTCTACTTCGGGTCCCAGTGCAGGGACCCTATAGATCGCAGCATCCACAATGTCCCTTTCAATAATAAACCCACATCTCTCTCTGTGTTGCACGATTCCTGGCTCACCCTATTTTCCTATGGCCCCAGCTGTCTTTTGTGGGCTGCTCTGCTGCTCCTCTGCCTATCGGGGACCAGTCTCTGGTGCGTCTCCTGTGAGGGCTGGCAGGTAAGAGGTGTTAGGCATGGTGGAGCGGTCCTACAGGATTGAGCTGACTAGTTTGAGAATTCTGCTGCCGGGGCCTCTGGAGCTTCAGCTCAGTCTTCGAGCAGCTCTTTAGCTAGGGAGGGCTTCAGCACCTAGCCAGCTTTGAAAATGCTGACTGGAGGAAACATTGGCCCCTGTAGGCACTGTCACACTGCGGGACGACGGCACCTGTATTCCCCCTACGTGGTCCAGCACGGGCATCAGTCCTGGGCTTTTGGCACCCAGCCATCACGTCTCCTTGGCAGAGACCCCCCATCTCTCTCCCTCCTGATAGGGGACTTTCCAGGCTGCACAGTTCCCTCCCGCAGCCCACCCTGACCCAACAGGCCTGCATCTGCGCTTTGCTTCCTCTTCAGAGACAGAACGCTCAGTGATTATTAGTTACTATCCAGCTCTTTCTGCGCAAGCACAGTCATTGTTACGGTGAAAGCATTACAGAGAAAGCCCATTCCCAGCAATACAAGAACCCACACGTGAGGGAGGGTGACCATGCTACAAAGCTTGAAGTCTGCACAGCTCCAGTCAAGGGCTCTGGCAAGTATTAATCCTTCTAACCGTTCCCTAAGGATTAGCGCTCCCCCCCGGGAACTATAGTCCCGGGGCCACAGTGAAATGTAAACTTCACACAATCAATGCTCCCAAGGGTACTGCAGGGCATTGCCATATATGTCAGAACCGTTTACAGGGTTACGTGCCTCTGGGCCTGTATTTGGTTCCTAGTCCCGTCCCTAATCAGGCATTCCCCCCCACTCACCCTCAAAACAGCAACCCGGCCCTTTATCACAGCTGTTCTGCTCTTATCTTAGACCTGCACCCTACAATCAACAGCTCTGAACCCTCAAAACCATCATGTTCCCTCACTTGCAGAGAGAGATGAGAACTGACCTGGGACAATGGCAGTTTATTTCCAAAGGTGAAACATGAAATAGTGAATCAAGCAGACAGAGGTCACCAGACAGCACAGTTGTATTTACTAGAAAGGTTGGTATTTAATGTTCAAATTCAAGACAAGTATAAACATTCTATCAAAATAAATAGAGCAGAGAAACGGAGCATCCCCCAGTCACTTCTCTTACAGAGAGATTCTGACAGGCCAGGAATATGTTCAGGATCATTCACACCAAGATCAATGGCTGCTCTAGCTGGGCTGAGTGGAATCGATGGAACAGAGTCCCAGGGTTACTGGAGTCAGTGGCTGGTTTCAGGAATCTCAGGGACTGGGGTCCCCTCGCTCTGTCCTCCTGTCTCCATCTCACTGCTCCCTGGCTCCTTTCCCTCCGTGGGCAGGTTTCCTTCTCCTGCCTTCACCCCCAGACAGACACTGATGGGAACGTCTCTCCCTTCTGCAGCCGGAAGGGCCAGATGGGGAGCCTGGATGCAGAGCTGCCCATCCTGGGACAGGGAGCAGAGCACGGCCTCCACGTTCACGTCTTCCGGCAGGAGAGTGTCTCTGCGGATCTCTCTGTATTCGTGGGAGCAGACTCCAGCCTCCGACTCCGTTTTCTTCTCATGCTTCCCCGTCACCATCAGCTTCCTCCCGTCCACTCTCACCATCAGCTCAGCTGGGGAGAAGCCGCTCACGTCCATGGAGAGCTGGTACTTCTCCTTCCCCTGGGCCTGGGCCCCGGCCTCCTTCCCAGCACCCTGGGCCTGGGACTGGCTGCTCCGCCTCGGCGTCCTCCCCTCGCCTTCCCCGCAGAGAAGGGGATAAGCCCGAAGGAGGGAGTGTCTCAGTCGCTCCATCTCCTCCAGGTGCGTCGGCATGTCCCCCGCCAGCTGGCCCAAGAGGCTGTGGGGACCCGGCCCCAGGAGGCTGGACACTGGGGCGCTGCGGCGAAGCCACACGGGGCCAGGGGCACACGACTGCCACACTCGGAGCAGGAGCATCCTGCCCGGGCCTGGAGTAGCTGGGCCGAGTTCAGCTGCTGAGACGCTGCTGCTGGAGCTGCCTCTGCCCGGCTCCCTGCCTGGCTGCTGCTCACTGGCTCCGGCAGCCCCAGCGCCGCCTTTTATACCCGGCTCGGGGCGCGCCGGGCACTTCGGGAACCTTCCTGCTCCTGCGGGGGCGGGGCCTGCCTCTGCTCGGGAGGGGCTGGGGGCGGGGCCTGGCTCTGCTCGGGAGGGGCGGGGCCTGGCTCTGCTCCGGAGGGGCGGGGCTGGGGGTGGGGCCTGGCTCTGCTCGCCTGTGGACGGGGCCAGCAGCTTCTAGCAGCCGCTAGCGGGCGGAGCTCCCGGGCTGGGCTTTGCTGGNGCGGGGCCTGGCTCTGCTCCGGAGGGGCGGGGCTGGGGCCTGGCTCTGCTCGGGAGGGGCGGGGCCAGCAAGTTCTAGCAGCCGCTAGCGGGCGGAGCTCCCGGGCTGGGCTTTGCTGGATCCTTCCCGATCCCGCTGTGGTTGCGGGGGGGCGGGGCGCAGGGGCTCAGGCTGGAGCCGGGGGGGCGGGCTCAGCGCCAGGGGCACGGGCTGGAGCGGGGGAGACAGTTTCCGAGCGGGGGTGTGGGCGGGGGGCGGGTTGGACACCCCCACAGCGCACGTGTAATAGACAGTAACAGAGACTCGTGTCCGGTCCTGGTCCGGTCGGGGGGTCACACCCTGCAGCTGTCTCTGCCCCCCCCCCCTCGCTTCTCCTAGGCTCTGGCAGAGGGAGGAGCGGGGGGGGGCTGAGCAGCAGGGAGAACAGCCTGTCCTAGCGCCCCCCCCCCTCCCTCACAAACACCAGGCAGGAGCTTCAGGGCACCTGAGAAACTCTCCAAGTTTGGCAGCCCCACAAACGGCAGAGCCGGACCCCTGCTGGGGCGGGGGGGAGGGGGGGGCACTTTATGCCAAATGTGAATCTGGTTCCTCAAGGGCGGGGCCGCAACGGGGAGGAGAAATATCCCGATCGCGGGGGGGCTTCTGCCCGGCGCTGGTCCGGGAGCGGGATGTCTGTGCTCCCGGGCTGGGAACCCCCCGGGCAGAGCCGGGCTCCAGCCTGTGCCCCGGCGCTGAGCCCCCCCCCCCCCCCCCCCCCCCCCCCCCCCCCCCCCCCCCCCCCCCCCCCCCNTGCCCCCGGCGCTGAGCCCCCCCCCGGCTCCAGCCTGTGCCCCCGGCGCTGAGCCCCGCCCCCCCCGCCGCGGGATCGGGAAGGATCCAGCAAAGCCCAGCCCGGGAGCTCCGCCCGCTAGCGGCTGCTAGAACTTGCTGCCCCCCTCCACTGGCGAGCAGAGCCAGGCCCCGCCCCCAGCCCCGCCCCTCCTAGCAGAGCCAGGCCCCGCCCCTCCCCTGCTAGCAGAGCCAGGCCCCGCCCCCAGCCCCTCCCCGAGCAGAGCCAGGCCCCGCCCCCGCAGGAGCAGGAAGGTTCCCGAAGTGCCCGGCGCGCCCCGAGCCGGGTATAAAAGGCGGCGCTGGGGCTGCCGGAGCCAGTGAGCAGCAGCCAGGCAGGGAGCCGGGCAGAGGCAGCTCCAGCAGCAGCGTCTCAGCAGCTGAACTCGGCCCAGCTACTCCAGGCCCGGGCAGGATGCTCCCGCTCCGAGTGTGGCAGTCGTGTGCCCATGGCCCCGTGTGGCTTCGCCGCAGCGCCCCAGTGTCCAGCCTCCTGGGGCCGGGTCCCCACAGCCTCTTGGGCCAGCTGGTGGGGGACATGCAGACGCACCTGGAGGAGATGGAGCGACTGAGACACTCCCTCCTTCGGGCTTATCCCCTTCTCTGCGGGGAAGGCGAGGGGAGGAGGACGCCGAGGCGGAGCAGCCCGGTCCAGGCCCAGGGTGCTGGGAAGGAGGCCGGGGCCCAGGGGAAGGAGAAGTACGAGCTCTCCATGGACGTGAGCGGCTTCTCCCCAGCTGAGCTGATGGTGAGAGTGGACGGGAGGAAGCTGATGGTGACGGGGAAGCATGAGAAGAAAACGGAGTCGGAGGCTGGAGTCTGCTCCCACGAATACAGAGAGATCCGCAGAGACACTCTCCTGCCGGAAGACGTGAACGTGGAGGCCGTGCTCTGCTCCCTGTCCCAGGATGGGCAGCTCTGCATCCAGGCTCCCCATCTGGCCCTCCGGCTGCAGAAGGGAGAGACGTTCCCATCAGCGTCTGCCAGGGGGTGAAGGCAGGAGAAGGAAACCTGCCCACGGAGGGAAAGGAGCCCAGGGAGCAGTGAGATGGAGGGAGCGAGGGTACCAGTCCCTGAGATTCCTGAAACCAGCCACCGACTCCAGTAGCGTTGAGGAAGATGTGAGATGCTCTGTGACGCTGTGCAGCTGTAGAGCACAGTTGGTGTTTAGAATTTTTTACCTCGTTACTGTGATAACAAAACTTTTTTTTTTTTTTTTTACTGTAAATACAAATACTGTTGTCTGAATTCTGTTTTCTGTGTGATCTCTTCCTACTTTTGCACATGGTTCAATTTTTCCCCATGGTGTAGAAATGATTTTCAGTCTTAACTTCCCAACAACAGGGAGAGGATGAGAGACCTGGTCAGGTGTTAAGAGCCATGGGTTGGATGGGCTGGCTAAAGGAGCAAGTGTAGTGAAAGTCAGGCCCCTCCCTTCTGCAAGAGGCTTCCAGGGAGCAGAATATTTGGTTGGGGGGTGGATTGGAGAGCCCAGGGCCTTGCACTGCATAAGGAAATAACGGTGATGGGGCTGGAGTAGAAGCAGAGCACCTAGCACCTATATGCTGCCACAGTATAAGTCACACACGTTTTCAGAGCAGGGAAGGAGGGAATGGCAGTACAGCTGCAGGCAATGGTACCCTGCCCCAGGAGTTCTCAGCCAGGGGGTCCTGCCCCGCTATGCGGATGGGGAGGCTCAGAGAAGGGCGAGAACTGCTGTGCTCCAGCTCTGCGGGGAAGTCATTTTTAAATAGTGCTTTTTAAAACTGGGAGAGAAGGGCAGAGATTTGTGGAGGAAGGAGTTGTTGATGGGGTGAAGCAAGCTTGAGGGCAGGACTGTCGGCCAGGCTGGAAGGCACCTTCCCTCCTGGGAGGCCATATTCTCCAGCGATCCGAGCACACTGTGTGGGCCTGATATAGATAGCAGCAGCTGGGATGAAGACAATGGTGTCAGTTTAAAAAAAAAACCCCAAACCCTGCCATGTTCCTACAGGGTATTGATCCAAACCACTCCCAGCTTTGCCCCTGTAGAGTCTTATGCCCTCTCAGGCCTCTCTTCCCAGCCCGAGCCTCTTGGCAAAAGCAATTTAAAAGGGAAGGGTAAGAGTTCATATGAAGAGAATTTGGACAGAAGCGGGGGCATGGGATGGTCCTTTGCAAAGGAGATGGTTACAGATCTAGTACATCAGGTGCAATAGTTTGCAAGTGGAGAGGCAAAGCTGGCCTTAAGAAAAGCTGTCTGGCCCTTTAGAGGCCGAATGGGGAGTGGATTGGCCCAGGTGCAGAACTAACCCAGCGCCACCTCTCTCCATCTCCTTGACACCAGCAGGCCTGCTCCCCTTTACGAGTCCTCTCCCCTCCCCACTGCTGGAAGCCTCCAACAGCTAAAGAGCTTTGGGCTGCCCACTGGCCACACCCCATGGGGATCTGCTCCTCGGCTTGATGCAAGGCCAACACCAGCCCCTGCTGCATCCCTCTGTCAGGAAGTGGGGATGGAGGGCAGGCTCACCAACTGACCCAGGATGGGGGCTGAGGCCTGGCTGGCAGAAGGGGGAGCTCCAAAGAGGCGTCAGGGCGGCGTTGAGCCAATAGCTATGTGGCAGTAATAGGGGATCCCTGCAGGGGATGAGCCTCACAGCCCACCGTGGTGCTCCCTGCTATCCAGCAGGGCTGAAGAACCCACCAGCAAGACAGCAGCTGGAATGGAGCTGGGGGAAAGTGGGAGGAAAGAAAAGGGTTCCAGCAGGGGTAGTGCTGACATTGTGGGGAGTAGGGGGCAGAAGCAGCGTCAGCATGAGGTCCAAGCTCAGGCTGTAATGCATGAAGGGAAGCACCAATGAATGCAAGAACAGTCCTAGCACTAACTCACGCCTGGAGCCCAGCTGGATGGGATCACCCTGCAGAGGCACAGGGAGTGAGGGGGCTGAGAAGCAAAGCCATCCCCCCTCTGGAGAGCAGGAGCCAGAACAATAAGGGGAGGGGCCCCAGCTGGGTTCTTCCTATCACCTGGAGAACTGGTCTAGGATTCCCCTGAGAGCGCTCTCCCAATTGTTCGAAGCACCAGCGCGTGTACGCTCACCAGGTGGTGGGGAAGCTCAGCTTTTCCTGACCGGGTCCTCCACCCTGCCCCACGCAGGCTCCTGCCCTGTTCAGAGTCCCCTCCAGCCTCCTGTCCCTTCACCAGCCCTGTATTTTCCTTCCCTTTTCCTCAGTCTTCTACGCCCCCCCTGCCACGCCAATTTCTTGTCCACCATCTCCTCCTGCTTCCCAATCCCTGACCCCTCTGAACCCTTAGATACAGCCAGTTTGCTCAGGGTTATTCACAAAGACCAGGGTGGCCGTTAGTCTGGGGAGTTTGACACACAAATGGCTCCTAGCCGTCATCTCCGTACTGTCAGATGCCCGCACTTCACTTGAGAGCCTGCTTTCCTGAATCACCCAAACACAAAAGGAGTGGACGGGGGAGCGGAGAGGGAAAAGCCACCCCAACTATGACAGAGTTCCAGCTGTGCTCTCACCGATAAGGGAGAATACATCCCCCTT
Source organism: Platysternon megacephalum (assembly GCA_003942145.1). Taxonomy (NCBI): domain Eukaryota; kingdom Metazoa; phylum Chordata; order Testudines; family Platysternidae; genus Platysternon; species Platysternon megacephalum. The sequence goes on from QXTE01000223.1 coordinate 555,400, forward strand.
AGCCCCACCCTGGGAAAATGGCTCATTGAAGAACACACCCATCAGCACTCAGGCCAATGGCTCTATTTGAAGACATATTCAAATTGAACTGGTATAATTAATTGCATTGCCTGAAAAAAATCAGACCGCGTATTCTCCTCCCCAAATCAGTTTAAGGCAAAGTTACAGAAACCGCTAAAAGAAGAGACTTATGCATGAATCAAAGAACAGAAACAAATCTGTAAAATATACAGAGGTTTAAACAGTACAGAAAACATCAACTGAGCAATATACTACAAAGGAAGCACTGAGAGAGGCTAATGCACATTATTCCTGTCTGACTTATCAAGCATCAGAGGACTGACTGGGTTACTCCAAGTGAGGTCAATCTGATATCCGGAGTCTGGATTTTCCCAGCATTACAAACTAGTGTGACATGTCACAAATCATGCAGCATCCATAGGCGAAAATGAATGGCTTCCACTTGTTCTGGCACTAAAACCTTTAGTTTTTAGGATACTGCATAGACTTACTGATGGACGCTCCTAATGCACGATAATTGCAGGGAAATCCAACTGGATTTGTGCATCCCACTAACTATTGTCCTGATCAGACAAATTCAGTTCAAAAGTGCTGAAAGCTGCTTTGGTATTTTTGCAATATGCATGGGGGGAGCGGAGGGCGGGGGGGGGGGGCGGAACAGTGGAAACTCTACAGAGCTTAGGGGTGTGCCCTGGATCAGCTCTGTCCCCTGTGCAGAAGCTATGTCATGTCAAGAAGAAGGCACTTCTGACAATTAAAAAAAGGTGTCTTGTGCTTAGAAATATAAAGAGAAACAAATCACATAAATATCCGAAGTAAAAATCATCCAATAGTCACCATTTACATTGTAAAATCCCAGAAGGGCTAACTCACACCCTAAGAAACCACAGGATCGCTCCTTGAGACACAGAACCCCGGCCCATGCAATACCTGAGAAAAGAGGCCAGAGCTGTTAAGAGATGTCCTATGGAGAAAACCAACTTGGGCCTGAACAGTTCATCATGGCTTTGAAAGAGAGCGGAGAAAGAGGTTTCTACTGCTCTATAGTTAACAGGGCATTAGTCACGGCAAGATCAGCAGGTCAGTTCCCATTAGAGAGCGGGAGAACCCAGCAACCAACACTTTAAGGAAGTTTGATCTTCCTGCCAGAGACATAACGGCAATGAGCAAGAAGGATGAAAGTGAGGAGGTGGGCTGGCTAAAGGAATCCCATTGCTGAGGGAGCCCTGTGGCCCAAAGCTCTCCTGACTTCCTCAGACAGAAGCACCGAATTAGCCGTGGTGGAGCTGGGAGTGAGTGGAGGAACTTGAGGTTCAGACAAGACCAGCTAAGAGGCAAGAGAAGCACAGGGCACCTGGAGAACATGTACCTGATATGTTAACTGAAGCCAGCTATATGGGAGAAGATATTTGGGGCTGGGATCTGCTGGAGGCTTTCAAACCTCCTGTACTCCTGGAGCCCATGTGCCGTAGAACACTAAACACACACTATTACTGTTACCTTAGAAACCGCAAAAGCTTTGCTCCCAGGCACGGCGCATACACAGGATCTAACATGGATTTAAATAGCAGGCGATGCTGAGAGGGGCAGAGCACCCACAAGCCCCAAGGCGATGGGAATTATAGGTGCTCAGCACCAGTCAGGATCAGCCCCTAAGGATGAAAACTTCAAAAATCAAGTGTGACGCTTTTGAGTCGAGAAGGGGCATCAGCCTCATTCTGAACTTCCTGGCTCGTGTCAACGTAACTCTGGTTTCGGTGCGTGTTTGGAAAGCCAGCTAAGATAACAGCATTTGCGCTAGTTCTCCAGGGCTTTTGGCAAATCCAAGCTCATTATGTGGATAATTTTCCCAACAGCTGAAAGGGGCCCTCCACATGGAACCAGAACACTGTTTCAAACTGGCATATTAACTCAACAGGCTGTTACAGTACTGCCCTGATTAATAACAGGGTGGCCAAAGATGGGCCAAATGCAACCCATTATGCTATGCACCATGACTTCCCTCATCTGTACTGGACAGGGGCAGCCCATAGAGACGACACAACGTTCCAGCTTGACCCACACAGACAGGTCACTCAGATCAAGACAGTGTTACATGCTGAGAGTTGCCGCTGCCACACCCTGTGTATAAAAGAGGACAGCTGCGATCAGCTACCTGTTCTACACCCATTCGGGGCACCCCCTCAGCTTCTTGACAAGTTGTCCATGTAGACTTTGGTTGGGTGACGTTTGGGCAACCTGGTCCATAACTCTCCTGGGGCCTCCTACCAGCATTAGGAGAACAGAAACTTTGCAACAGGCTCAGTACCAAATTTGCAAAGGTTAACTTGGCTGTTTTAAAAGAGTTGAAAGCCAGTAACTCCCCCCAGACATACCCTTACCTTTAGTCCTGTTACGGGCGGAAAACCTGAACAGGTTCATTTTTAAAAAGCATTTTTTCTGGGAGGTTTGTTTGGTTATCGCTGTTCCGCATGCACCTCAGGAAACCAGAACAATGAGCTTTAAAATGATGAGCTACAGCTCGAAAGCCACACGCTCCGAGCAATCTCACAGCCTTTGGGGGAGGACATTCCTATGCTGGTTTTGACTGTATCTGCCCCAGTTTTGTTCTTAAAATTATATTTTTGTTCAAAGTGCAGCTTGAAACAGCGACACAAAGCTTCAAGTCTCGAGCCAAATGTCATGTCTAAAAAGAGGGGACTTCCAACAGAAAGCGCTACTGATGTTAAGCAGAGCGTCAGACAGATTAGTGCTGAACAGGGGGAGTAAAGGAACACAAGGGAGTTATAAATAAGGGAGTGCAGGTCTGCGTCCAGGGAAAGGGGATGTTCAGAACGACCCGTTACTGGGACCTCAGGATCATAGTCTCATACCCCAGAATTTAGTGCAGATCTAAGCAAAATTCCCTTCCTGAGAGGTTTGATTCCTGACCATCTAGAAGGCGCTTTTGCATTTACATTCAGGAAGCCGATGAGCTGAGATGTCACCCAGAGGCCTTGTGCTCTGTTGAAAATCGGAGAGTCACAGCCCATGCCTTGACTTGAGCTTCTTGATTCCTGAGCTTTGGGGAAGAGTTAACTGGGAGAATGAAAGGCTGGAGGGGTTCTGGTGGCCCAGAGCTGTAGAGAGGGTCTGGAGAAGGAAGGATGATGTGGACAGGGGAAGGGGATGAAGGTGAAGTTCTCTCACTCAAGATATGTAAAAGTGTAAACTGGTTCCGAGTCTGGATTTGCAGAAGGTCCAAACTGTTACTCGGCTAAATCTGGCCCCAGGCTTTCCACCACCGAATGCTGCTCTTATCAATAGTCTGACACGCGACTTCGGAAGAGGTTAGCAGAGGCAAAGCTGAAAGGTCACTTGACCTGGACTCTGGCTGGGTTTTCCCAATTAGCAGCTGCAGGCAGCTACTGTCTGGTTTGAACCAAGCCCCCATTTCCAGTGTCTCATGGCTCTGCACGGGAGCAGCAGGGTCTCTCCCAGCCCAAGCTGGGGTCATTTGTAAAGTGCCATCTTCTTGCTCTGGTACATGTACATGTAGGCATCACAGAAGAGGCGTTTGGCCACGCCTTCCATGTCCCGGGGCTGCTCCATAGCCAGCGCTGCCACTGGCAATTGCAAGTATTTGGCAACTTCAGGGCACAGCGTTACGATGGGAATGTTGAAGCCATTCTCATCACCTGAATATGAGAGAGAGAGAGGGGTGTGAGCCCAAATCTCAGTTCCCAGGGGACAGGTGTCTACAGCACAAAGGAACACTAGAGCAAGTGGGATTAACTGGGTCCCCAGTCAGCAGAGAGGCCAAGGACTGACTGGGCCATGACCGAGCTGTCTTTGCACCCCTAGAAGAAGTCCCTCTAGCTGAGGTTTGAAGCGCACTGGTGGGCAGTGGAGGTGGCAGCCTGCCTGGCCACTACCTGTTCTGCAGTTACACAGAGGCTGTCAGTCCCCAGAGCTGTCAAGCCAGCACCATTCACCAGCGCTAAACGGTACGTTCGTTTGCAATGCCACGTAGGGAGTAGTTTTACATATTATTGAAGAAGTGACACCTTTCCATGCTTCCCAGAAGATGGACCCGATGGAGTTCGGACACACAGGCCTCCTGTTTTACATTACAGATAGGTGGAGAAATTACTCATGACCGGTGTGCGCTGGGACTGCAATTCCTGAACAGGGTCGTTCAGGTGCAAAGGGCCGACCAGCCTCCCCTCCGAGCAGAGCCCCTCCTCACCGTGCCTGTCAGCCATGCTGTCAAAGAACAGCCAGTTCTCCTTCTCCGGCCCGTACTTCACAAAGGAGACATAGTGACTGGTCTCGATGCAGAGCACTGCGAAGAGCTCCATCCTCTCCCGTGGGATTCGGGGACTGTCCATGTGGTTTCTGCTCTGGAACTCCTCAGGGACCTGCAGTTTTGTTGGCCTGTGTGCTTTGCGCCGGTAATGAGAATGAGCCTGGGGACAGACAATAGGGGGTGCCGGCGGGTCAGCAGGGCTACCCCAACTTTACATACACCTACCCTAAAGGGAAAGAGGAGGTGTCTAGGGACAGGCTGGCATTCAGTCACCAATTCGTTCTGCGGTCACCTGCTTTCCACTCAATTCCTCAGCTGGGTCTTTCCCATGTGCCAGGAGACTGCTTGGATGGGGACCTCTACGGAGAAGCGAGGGTGCTGCATGAAGTGGAAAGGCTCTTCCCTCAGAGCCTGCCCAGAATCAGGGCCCCAGCGTGGTAAAGCACATGGGGTCCATATGGATGAGGGGCCATGTATGTGCAAGTTCATGATCCTGCAGCAACTACCCTGAGTGGCTGATCCAGTCAGCAGTGCTGGTCTGCTCAGGAAGGAGCCTCCCACCTGACTGGCTGCAGGGAATGCAAGGGAAGGCAGAGGTTTCAGTCTGTGATCTGCCTCCTGGGGGGATCAGTAAACACACGGAGGGGAAAACTGGATACCTGTCTGCAGCAGGAATTGCAATACTGCTTCATCCCCGTAACTGCAAACATCTTGTCTTTGAAGCACTCGGAACACTCCTGGGTGGCTACGTCCCCGCACACAAAACACTCCCGGGGACCTGCAGCGGGAACACAAACGTCAGCAGTGGTTGTATGACAGGGAGTCAGTATGCTCTGGCCCCTGCGCCTGCCATGCAAGTCCCGCTCTGTGAGGAAGAATCACATCACAGTCCTGCCCTTACCGTACTGCTTACACCCAAGCTAGGCCAGCCTCGTCACCTGGATCCAAACGAGCCTGCGTTAGCGCCCACGTGCAAGACAGCCCCGGAATCACCAGTGCCCAGGAACTTACTGTCGAGCAGCAGGTCGGTGATGTCCAGCTCCAGGGAGGGAATGATTTTGCTGAACATTTTATATTCCTTCCCGAACCGTGGCATTTGGATAATGAAACAGGAGGGGATCTGAGAGGAAAAAAAAACAAGTCACCAAACATGGGGAGACAACGCCTTGCCCTGCCCACATAACCCCCTCTTGGACCTGCTCCCCAACCCAGCAGCTGGAGGACACCTTCTCCACTCAGGTTCTCCACAGCCCACTATCCGTGAGGTGTCCATACCCCCTCTCATGTTCTCCACTGCACCCCTCTGGTTCTGGTGGTGTGCTGGGGGGCTCTGCTGCATCGTGATCCTAGGCATAAAGCCCCTCACTGGCCTTGCTGTGGAGATGGGGAGTAAAACGTTCTAACAAGCAGTCGTGTGCATGGGGCAGGGAACGAAGGCGGACACGAAAGACAGAGGAGGCAGCTGCACTCACCTCCACTAGCTTGAGATTGGAAGACAGGAAGGAATGTTCCACCAGCTGCTGCACGTTTGGCACGACCAGCTCCTCTTGCTTGTCTATGAATATCTGGTAACAGTAACACTCCTGCTCCTTCTGGCCTCCAGACCTGGGAGCAACGGTCCAGCGTCAGGGCACTGGGGCTGCCTCTCTGCACTATCCATGTACCCGTGGTGCCCTGGACGGCGGAGCTCTCACAGGACACAGCCTCTGAGTTCTAGGACAGCCTCCAACCCTGGCACCGAGGGGCTCCTAGCTCTAGCTTTCGAGAAACTAAGCATTTATCATCCAGAAACACCCACCAAATGTGCTGGGTGACGGATACCGACCAAGTATCATTCTCACTTGCATTTTGCTCCTCTGCGATGGGTGGGCCAGACACACTTTTTTCCCCCTTTAATTTAAAAAAGGAGACACACTGATTTTCTTGTAAGTCAGCTGTTTTACAGTGTGACCAGAAGATTCCTATATCTGAGTTATAAGGTGCCAGTTTTGTGATCCAGCAGCCTGGAAAACTGCAAAGCAAAGCTCGCTGCAGTCCCAAGGCAACTTATACATGAAAGATCCTCCAGGATCCTTGCGCTCCCCTGAAGCAGCATAGAAAGGATTCCTATTGAGCAGCCCCTTGGCAGGAGGGTTGGAGTGAAGTGAGACAGGCTTCTTTGTATCCACTGCTTTTCTGAGTAGCTCCATGATACAAGCCACTGCGCATTCCTCCACGGGGAACCCAGAGAGCTGGCAACCCGGGTCTAAACTCCTGAACAATGCAGCTATTTTTGGGAGTCCTCACACTAAGTGAATCTCCTCTTTGTAGAGTCCCCACAAAACAGGGCTTCTGGGACTAAGTTCAGTGGATTCCCCGTTTGGGAGCTCTAGGCTCTCAGCTAGCTTGGCAGTCTGGAAACACCAGACCCTTCAGAGGTATCTGCGATACTACTCCACAGCCAACCTATTGAAGACTAGGAAGACAAGCCCTGTGTTTCTCATGCCACCATTGACCCTATCCAGGGATTACTCTATGCATTCCATCACTCCCTGAAGGTGGCACACCTGGGAATGATTTATAAATATCATCTTCCAGGTACAGTCCTTCCTGGAATATGACCACAATGTGATGGGCAGGTGTGATCACAATGTGATTCAGGGGCACAGCGGAGAATAGATGGGCACAAACTTTTCCATCTCCTTCATGAACACGGGAAATTCACCGATCCTCTCCAGTCAGGCCTTATCTAACAAACCAAGTCACCTCCTTCCCTCCCCAGTCTCAAATGTGGGCAGCACAGTCCACTGCATCAGTAAGATCACAGAGAGATGACAACTTACTGCAGTTTCAGTAGTGGCTCTATTCCCAGGATGTGATGCATGATGAGATTGAGAAACTCCTCGGGGTCTGAAAGTTGAGGGAAATCACAGATCAGGCCAAGCCAACACACTTCCCTGTCCCACCTCCTCCAGAAAGGAAACAGCACCGTCAACTATGGGCTGGTGTTCCTCACACTGAGCTGCTTCTCTCTCACTCCAGGTATGGCGCTGGTCTGATTAGGAGCTGAAAACACTTGGTTAGTTTCATAGTTTGAAAGTTCTACAATCAGCGTAAACACAGAAAGAGATAGGGGAGAAGGAGAGGACAGAAGCCTGGTAAAAGGACACATTTCTCTTAACTCCTTCACTGCTGAATGATTTCTTTGCTATATTGAGGGGAAAATCACATTCATGCATCGCAGGTACATTTACTCCATTCATCTGCACTCAAACAGCCTGTGGAGAAAGATCTTGATAAATATTTACTGCCAGCACCAAATTCATTAATGGACACTGAAACCAGGGACAATGCTGGAAACTGGAGGAACAAAGAGCAAAAGTCTGGGCTGTCTCTGGCGAAGATACAAGAAAATATCAAACAGATGAAACAAAAATACTGTTCAGTAAATGACAGGACATGAGAGCAGAAGATTTAATATAACTTCTACTTTTTAATATTTATACAGCCATGATGATAGCATCTGGGTATTTCAATAATCCTTTGGCATTCTGCAGCTCCTTTCATCTGCATATCTTAAAGCACTTTACAAATATTATCTCTGAGGCAAGGAAGAGACAGACGGCTGTCTACCTCTGGATGGGAATGTGGTACCTGTTCAAACATGCATAACAACTAAGAACAACAAATGCAGAAGAAGAATCTCTATCCGACTGAATCTGCAGAGGAATTTAGGTGAGCAAAATGTAATGATGAGACAAGGAATCTGGCAAAGACAGCGTGGTTAACAGCCCTGGTCAGGCCTACAGAGTTTAACTGCAGACTGCAAATACAAACCAATGGGTCAGACAGAAACCCCCCTTGGGCAAATTCTGCTTTGGTGGTGGTTTCTTCTGAGCAACAGGCCAGCAGCAAGGGACCTAGCAATTCCAATCTTTCCATCATACTTGGGGAACCTTCCTGTATGGCCAAACCTAAGCGGACATGTCTGAGGAATTCTCCAGGTAGCAGAACGTTTATTTAAAAACAAGTGTTCTGGGGGCAGACAGGAAAGTAGCTTGCAGGGTTGCCTGACTGGGAAAAGGGGAAGATAAGACAGACCACTCTGAGGCAAGACATCTGCAGAGAGCACATTACCTTTCTCAGACGTGGCAAAGCTCGAACATTGGCCCTTCTCCGTCAACTGCTGCCTCAGGTGCATCACGCTATTAGCGGCAACAAAGCCGTTCCTGGGAACGAGGGGAAGCTGGGGATGAGCTCTTTGTGCATCGGCAAACTGATGTCTCAGGGGCAGAAAACACAGCAGGGGAAGCATGGAGCCCACCTGCCAAAATCCAACGCACCCTCCCGAAAGGCAAGAAGTTAGCGCCAGAGGCCCGACCACAAGCAGCGCTGAACAAAACACTCCTGTCCCATAAGCACTGGGGGAGGGAAGGGGTGGGCCAAATATCCTTGATGAAGGCCAGCAGATACTCACTACCCTCCGCAAGGCCCTGTCTCAGTCACCAGCCTTACAAGCTGGCAGTGTACAGGTAACCCTTTGGTGCCTTACAGTATTTCTATGAGCCAGCTGTTTAAGCAACATGGATTACTTGCTCCCTGGAGACTTTGCTCCCTTATCAGCATCACTCCCAGCCCTGGGAGCAAGAAATCAGGGCCACAGATTAAATCAAAGTTCTTCATGTGACACTGCAGGGCTTGTCCCTGGGCTCAGCCTTTAATTATAAATTTCTTCCCGTCTCCCACAACACCTTGACTGAGACCTCTGAACCTTTAACCTTCTCACCTTCAACCATGAGTCAGGACAGCCTCCCTTCTGGCCCAGGAGAGTAGGATGTGGCTTGTCAACACCACTCCCAAGTTCTCTGTTGACCCCTCCAGAGGGCCACAGGCAGCCTTCTCCACAATCTCAGCATTTGCTGGGTTAATATGAGTGGGAAGGAAGGAGCAGAAGAACTTTAGAGTTGGCCAAGAGATATGAATCTCTGGGATACTACTTGTCTCAGTAGCATCTGAACTACGGCTGTCAAGCGATTTAAAAAAAAAAATATCGCAATTAATCGCGCTGTTAAACAATAATCGAATACCATTTATTTAAATATTTTTGAATGTTTTCTACATGTTCAAATATATTAATTTCAATTACAACACAGAATACAAAGTGTACAGGGCTCACTTTATATTTATTTGTTATGACAAATATTTTGTAAAAAACAGAAATAGTATTTTCAGTTCACCTCAAACAAGTACTATAGTACAATCTCTATCGTGAAAGTGCAACCTACAAATGTAGATTTTTTTGTTGTTACATAACTGCACTCAAAAACAAAACAATGTAAAACTTTAGAGCCTACAAGTCCACTCAGTCCTACTTCTTGTTCAGCCAATCACTCAGACAAACAAATTTGTTTACATTTGCAGAAATAATGCTGCCCGGTTCTTGTTTACAATGTCACCTGAAGTGAGAACAGGCGTTCTCATGGCACTGTTGTAGCCGGCGTCACAAGATATTTACGTGTCAGATGTGCTAAAGATTCATATGTCCCTTCATGCTTCAACCTCCATTTCAGAGGACATGCATCCATGCTGATGATGGGTTCTGCTAGACACTAGTCCAAAGCAGAGCAGACCGACGCATGTTCATTTTCATCATCTGACTCAGATGTCACCAGCAAAAGGTTGAATTTCTTTTTTGGTGGTTCGGGTTCTGTAGCATCAGAGTGTTGCTCTTGTAAGACTTCTGAAAGCTTGCTCCGCACCTCGTCCCTCTCAGATTTTGGAAGGCCCTTCAGATATCCAAACCTTAGGTCAAGTGCTGTAGCTATCTTTAGAAATTTCTTTGGTACCTTCTTTACATTTTGTCAGATCTGCAGTGAAAGTGTTCTTAAAATGAACAACATGTGCTGGGTCATCATCCAAGACTGCTATAACATGAAATATATGGCAGAATGCGGATAAAACAGAGCAGGAGACATACAATTCTTCCCCAAGGAGTTCAATCACAAATTTAATTACCGTATTATTTTTTTAACAAGCGTCATCAGCATGGAAGCATGTCCTCTGGAATGGTGGCCGAAGCATGAAGGGGCCTATGAATGTTTAGCATATCTGGCACTGAAATACCTTGCAGTGCTGGCTACAAAAGTGCTATGTGAACACTTGTTCTCACTTTCAGATGACACTGTAAATAAGAAGTGGGCAGCATTATCTCCCATAAATGTAAACAAACTTGTTTGTCTTAGCGATTGGCTGAACAAGAAGTAGGACTGAGTGGACTTGTAGGCTCTAAAGTTTTACATTGTTTTGTTTTTGAGTGCAGTTATGTAACCAAAAATAAATAAATAAATCTAAATTTGGAAGTTGCACTTTCACGATAAAGAGATTGCACTACAGTACCTGTATGAGGTAAATTGAAAAATACTACTTCTTTTATCATTTTTACAGTGCAAATATTTGTAATAAAAATAATACTATAAAGTAAGCACTGTGCACTTTGTATTCTGCGTTGTAATTGAAATCAATATATTTGAAAATGTAGAAAAACATCCAAAGGTATTTAATAAATTTCAATTGGTATTCTATTGTTTAATAGTGCGATTAAAACCGTGGTTCATTTTTTTAGTTGCAATTAATTTTTTTAATTGTGATTAAATTTTTTGAGTTAATTGCGATTAATTGACAGCCCTAATCTGAACCGTGACAGACCCAATTCTGGCTGGAAGGAGGTGGTAGCAGCACGGAGATTACAGAAGAGAGACTTGCTGCTTCCAGTGGTCCTATGTACAGTACTCACCGTCGGAGGGGATTCACAATCTCATCCCGGAGGATCTTCTGGACATGCCCGTCGGGCGGGAGGGAGGGCTTGAAGAGCATGGAGTCCAGCACAGAGGTGCAGGAGAAGAGGCTGGGAAGAGAGAGTGGTTGGTAACAGTGGAATCAGGTAATAACACAGTGGTTTTTGTTTTAAATAATACACAGCATAGAGATGGACAGATTTAAGGGAGAAAGAGAGAGATATATAGTGTCACAGATGCCAAGACCAGAAGGGACTAGTGAGATCATCTTGTTTGACCTCCTCTATAGTGAGGCTCGGCAGAATTTTATTTGTCAAAATTATAAAGAAATAAAAACCAAAAAATAAATATTGATATTTAGATTTTTATCAACTTGAAGTTTCAGTTGGAGGAAATAATGGGGTGTCAGAGAATTACTTAGTGACAGTAGACGTTGAGATTCAAGAAGTTAAAGCTAAAGTTAAAGTTATAACCATTAAAACACAAATTATCAACATCACATGGCAAAACACACACAGTAGGTATCCTTAAATCAAACTCTAATAAGTTCTCAAGTGCATTTGACTTATTTTCCTATCAGTAAATTTCAATGATCATCAATGGAAATATTTTTTTTGTTGGGGTGTGCGGTGAAATGGACGTTTATACCAAAATTAACCGATAAATATCTAGTCCTTCCAAGCCTATCATAAACACAGGTCATAGAACTTCCCAAAAATAATTCCTACAGCAGATCATTTAAAAAAAAAAAAAAAAAAAACCCCAGCCAATCTTGCTTTACAAATTGCCAGTGATGGAGAATCCACTACAACCCTTGGAATACTGTTCCAATAGAGTAGCTAATTACCCTCACTGTTAAAAATTTACACCTCTGATTTGTCTAGTTTCAACTTCCAGCCATTGGTTTCATGTTAGACCTTTCTCTGCTAGACTGAAGATCCCATTACCAAGTACAGATGCCCCCCGGGTTACGCAAACCCGACTTATGCAAATCCGCACTTACGGAAAAAGTTCCGTAAGCTAGAAATAAGAGGGTTGTTTGGTTTTTTTTTGCGTAATGGTCGGGTATACGTTTCCAACTTACGCAAAATTCGAGTTACGCAAGGCGTTCCGGAATGGAACGCTTGCATAAGTCGGGGAGCGTCTGTATTTGTTCCTCATGTGTGTACTTATAGACTGTAATCAAGTCACCCCTTACCATTCTCTTTGTTAAACTAGATAGATTGAGCTTCATCAATTTAACACTATAGGGCATATTTTCTAATCCTTTAACCATTCTCATGACTCTTCTCTCTAAACCGTCTCCAATTTATCAACATCCTTCTTGAGCTGTGGATACCAGAACCGGACACAGTATTCCATCACTGGTCGCACCAGTGCTAAATTCAGAGGTAAAATAATCTCTCTGCTCCTACTCGAGAGTCCCCTGTTTATGCATCCAAGGATCTCAGCCTGTTTGGCCACAGCATTGCACTGGAAGCTCATGTTCGGCTGATTATTTGCCATGACCCCTGAATCTTTTTCAGAGTCACTGCTTCCCAGAGTCCTCCATCCTGTAAATACGGCCTACAACATTCTTTGTTTTTAGATGTACAGATTTACATTTAGCCATATTAAAATGCATATTGTTTGCTTGTGCCCAAGTTTACCAAACAATGTAGTTTGCTCGATATCAGTGACTGTTCCTTTTCATTATTTACCACTCCCCCAATTTTTGTGTAATTTGCAAACTTTATCAGTGTTGATTTTATATTTTCTTCCAGGTCATTGATAAAAAAGTTAAATTACCGTAAGGCCAAGAACTGATCCCTGCAGGATCTCACTAGAAACACACCCACATGATGATGATTCCCCTTTTACAAACACATTTTGAGACCTATCAGTTAGCGGGATTTTAATCCACTGAATGTGTGCCATGTTAATTTTATATCGTTCAAGTTTTTTTAATCAAAATGCCTTGCAATACCAATTCAAATGCCTTAGAGAAGTGTGTTACATCAACACTATTCCCTTTATCAACCAAACTTGTAATCCCATAAAAAAAACAAAACAAGTTAGTTTGACAGCATCTATTTTCTATAAACACATATTGATTTACATTAATTATGCTACCCTCCTTTAATTCTTTGTTAATTGAGTCCTGTATCAGCTGATCCATTATCTTGCCTGGGATCAATGTCTGATTGAGAGGCCTATAATTACCTGGGTCATCCCGTTACCCTTTTAAAACACTGACACATTAGCTTTCTTTTAGTCTTCTGGAACTTCCCCAGTGTTCCAAAACTTATTGAAAATCAACATTAACAGTCCAGCAAGCTCCCCAGCCAGCTCTTTTAAAACTCTTGGATCCAAGTTCTCTGGACCTGTTGATTTTAAAAAGTCCAACTTCCGTAGCTGCTGTTTAACATCTTCCCAAGATACTAGTGGAATGGAAAGAGTGTCATCATCATCATATGACTGCGTCATCTGTTTTTTCCTCAATACGAAGCAAAATATTTATTGAACACTTCTGCCTTTTTTTGCATTAGTATTGATAAATCTACCATTTCCAGCTAGTAATGGACCAATATAATTGTTAGGATTCTTTTTGTTCCTAACATACTTAAACTCCTTAACTCTGCTGGCCATACATTTCTCTTTGTGTCCCTTTACACTGCCTTTTTCCTGAATTGTGGCTTTTTCAGTACCTAGTAAAGTGTTCTTAAACAACTCTCAATTATCATTCACATCTTTCTGATTAAATTTTTCCTCCTTGCTGATGTGACTCATAACTGTTTCCGGCTTTGTGAAATTTGTCCTTTTAGAGCACCAAACATATAATATTACTAGTCTGAACTTTATTCCGCTTGGACATTATAAATGCGATCAAGTCATGATCACTTTGTACCTAAGCTACTATTAATTTTTAGATGTAAGAAATGGAAAGAGAGAATGCGTGAAAGTGGGCAGTGTGAAATGAGAAAGTTTTCAATCAATTGTGGAAGAGTGAAATCCTGTGGCTTGACTAATTTAGGAACATTTGTAGCTAGGCAGGGTGAGATAATCAAATCTCATTCTTCAGGGGTAAAATTGACTGCTTCTGGGGGTCACCAAGGGATTTCCTCCCCCCACGTACAGCACTGTACCATCAGCTGGGTGCATTACTAGAGGTTTCTCTTAAGTATCAGTTTCTGGCCATTACCTGAGATGAGATACCAGACTTGAGGGGACCAGTAATAAAATCTAATGTGGCAACCTATGATTTTTCATTACACACAAATGGTGTGTGCTTAGCATCTAAGAACTTTCTCCTTCAGGTTATTGGGGGTTGGGACCTGTCATCTCTAGGCTGCATCTCTATATTGCGTTCTACTCTACTTTGTGCAAATTACGTGTAATCCCTGTGCTCCTGGTGAGCTGCCTGGTGTGACGCTCGGTAAGGACCATCAGCCCTGGATGACGGTCCTCACTTAACAGAGGGAGATGGTCCAGAGAGGCCATTCTGCATGAGGTTAAAGGAGAGTAGTGCCTCCTACCTGAAAAGGGCAGCATCCATGTAGCAGGAGTTGCAGTGGCCTTGAATCCCTCTCATGCGCCCTTGTAAAACACGCACGGCTGTGCCATTCCTGAGAGGAGGAAAATTAGCCAGAACCTGAGGACTATCCATCCGACCTGCAACAGAAACAACAGAAACTGCTTTTAGCATCCCCTTGCCCGCGGGACAGCTTTGCTCTCCTGTTCCTTTCCTGTAGGGCTAGTCCACCTACAAAGGTCACAACCCACTCTGTTTGTTCTGTACTGTACCCACCCCTGCATTTAGTAACCTCTGTCGGATAGGGACTTGCTTGCTTGGCACACTTACCCACTATAATCTGCTGCAAGAGCACAGACCCATAACCTCAGCATGAGAGGGAACCTCTGGGCAATCTGCTGATCACTCGTTCAGCCGCTAGACTTTTAGCCACCACACATTCCTTGCCATCCACACCGCCGGTACTATCCTCATCATCATGTCAGCGAGCGTCTGACGCTGAAAGGGCCCACAGTGGAGAGAGCTAGTTTCCTGACACTGAGCTGAATGTAAGCTTGAGATAATGGAATCTCTGTGTAAAGCATTCCTAGAAAATGCTTCTGCACTGGAAGTGTCCAACAACGAGCTAGAGGGATCCTCAGGGCTGCTGCTGGACGCCGAAGTTGGTAAATTAATGCCCATTCACCACATTCCTGCCAGCTTGGCTTTGGTATGGATTAGTTGGTCTAACCATACTAGGGGAGGGAAGGAGTGCTGATCTAGCTCAGGAAAGCAGCAAAGATGCAGATGATGTGTGATCTGTACTTCCCTGCCCTTTAAGTCTGCTGTGCCTCCATGCGTACAGAGGAGCTGCAGGAGGCTCAGGAGCATTTATTCTGTGGGGTCCACAGTTCTGTCCCAAAGATCTACACCCTCCGCTCCATGCCAATGTGGTCATACTACCATTCCAGGTGGCCCAGAACTATTCCATTGCAGCACAAATAACCTCCTGAAGGGCAGATCCAGCATGTGATGCAAGTGGTAAGGGGATATTAGAGCAGCAGGATCTCAAATGCTTTAGCCTGACAACATCCCTGTGTAGTTGGTAAGTATCAGCCCCATTTTACAGAAGGGAAAAGTTAGGCAACAGAGAATTGAAGTGACATGCCAAGGTCAGTGGCAAATGTCAGAATAGAACCGAGGAGTCCCAACTCCCAGTCCCCTGGCTCTACCACGAATAGCTTGAAAACGAGAAAATGGAAGGTGAAAGGAAAAGGGAGAGATGAGAAAGAGGACAAGAGAACAAAATTAGTCCTAGAGTCAGTTCTAATGGGGACGGGCAGAGGAATATAAAGTGCAGTAGATTTAGTTGTGCTAGGATACATCAGGGCTATTCTTTGGGAATGGAGGGGGGCACCTTGGACTCTCAGAATTATAATTTTACACAAAATGCTGGTGCTCAACACAGAGACTAGCAAAGACGACCCACATATGACCCTCCTGTCCTAGCCAGAGTCATTAACTTCTAAGGGAACTCACTGCAAGTGCTGGGGTCCAGGAGGCCGCTGCTCACACACTGGAAGCGCATGTCGGGCTGGCATGACTGAAGCTTCACAAAGAGGCCACGCTTTGGGGGGCAGTGAAAGTAGCGCATGCCTAGCCATTCGCCATCTGTGACCCCCTTCTCTTCATCCTGTGAAAAGGACAGAAATCCATCCACAAGCAGTTCCAGGCCAGGCTTTCGAGGAATGAGTTAGATCAGTGGTTTTCAACCTGGGGTCCGCAGAAGATGGTCATTACCATAGAACAGTGGTTTTCAACCCTGGTCCGCGGACCCCTGGAGGTCCACAGACTATGTCTAGGATTTCCAAAGGGATCTGCACCTCCATTCGACATTTTTTAGGGGGTCTGCAACTAAAAAATGGTTGAAAGCCACTAAGTTAGACTAAGCAGCGCTTGTGAGCACAGCTGTGGAAAAAGAGTAACAGCAACAATTTCGCCACAAGGGGGCCCGATCAACTGAAATGTGCTACATGTGACCAAACACACTATTAAACAAATCACACCATCAGAGTTGCACATATCTGATGGCTGCGCTAGGGCCAATGTTAGGATGGGATTTCATGACCTGACGACTACATACAACTTTATACTTATTTTGACCCATTTTTTTCATTTAGGTTAGTTACATTTTAGACCAGTGAATCCCTTTTGTCAGCACAGAACGAATTTCATGAATCCAAATCCCAACAGCAGCAGCTGTCGTCCAAGGATCTCAAAGCACTTCACAAATAACTAATGAAGCCTCACAACACCTCTGCAGGCTGGTGAGAATGATCCCATTTTACAGATGGGGAAAAAAGACAGAGAGGAGACTTGACCAAGCTCACACAGTGAGTCAATAGTAGGGCTAGGAATAGAACTCAGGAGTCCTGGCTCCCAGGTCCATGCTCTCACCAATATACCACTCTCCCTCCACTAAGGAAAGTCTGCGTACCAGTATCTATATGATCCCATCCATGATCCTAGCAAGAGAGGCCAGCTTAATCTGCCCCAACTCTTTAATTAAGCAGTATGAAATGTTAGCACCCTAACCTAGGGCATGCTGTGAAACAGACATGCTCATGAACCCCAAAAGACATGCCAGTTCTTAGTGCCCTTAGAGAACAGAAACATTATTTTGCTACTTACTAATTCAACTCCTGCCATTTTGGGCTCAATTCTGGGCAGGTACCCCAACCAGCGGATGATTCCAGAGACTGGATTCCCCTTGTCTAAGGTGATCTGTACCATGGAGTTCACATCCAGGGACTGTTTTTCACTTTCCAATTCCTCCCCGCTTCCGCTTCTCTCTCGCTTCAGTTGTCTCTGAGATCCCAGGGCCACGTCTGGCTCAAATACTGAAAATTCACAATACACATCATAAAGCCTGGGTGGAAAGTCAATCTTTGTTCATTAGAATAAGTGGTCGCCAAATATTCTGCAGCATTGTTTTCCTAATAACAATACAAACCTAGTGTTTCTGTGCTTCTCAGAAGTGGATCTGTGACAGTGGCGGGCAAACTACGGCCCGCGGGCCACATCCGGCCCATGGGATCCTCCTGCCCGGCCCCTGAGCTCCTGCCCCGGGAGGCTCGCCCCTGGCCCCTCCCCCGCTGTTCTCCCTCCCCCGCAGCCTCAGCTCGCCCCGGCGGCGCAATGCTCTGGGCCGTGGGGCTGCGAGCTCCTGGGGCAGCGCCACTGCAGAGGCTGGCCTGACCCGGTGCTCTGTGCTGTGCGGTGGCAGGGCTGGCTCCACCCGGGCGATGCAGCTGTAGTGCCGCCCGACACCGGTGCTCCAGGCAGCGCGGTCAGGGGGAAGGGAGCGGGGGCGTTGGATAGAGGGCAGGGGAGTTCGGGGTGGTGGTCAGCGGGCGGGGGTGTGGATAGGGGTCAGGGCAGTCAGAGGGTAGGGAACAGGGGGGTTGAATGGGGGCAGGAGTACCAGGGGGCAGTCAGGAAGAAGGGGGGGGTTGGATGGGGCAGCAGGGGTTCCGGGGGCCGTCAGGGGACAGGGAACAGGGGGGGTTGGATGGGGCAGGAGTCCTGGGGGGGCCATCAGGGGACGGGGAGTGGGGGTTTGTGGATGGGGCGGAGGAGTCAGATAGGGGGCGGGGGCCCACGCCAGCCCTCCATACAATTTTGGAAACCGGACGCGGCCCTCAGGCCAAAAAGTTTGCCCACCCCTGATCTATGAGTATGAGGCTAAGAAGAACTGAAAGGATATAGAGGAACTGGAAGAGGTTCAGAGAAGGGCAACAAAAATGATCAAAGGTATGGAACAGCTTCCATACGAGTAGAGACTGAAAAGATCAGGGCTGTTCAGCTTAGAAAAGAGATGCCTAAGGTGGGAGATGATAGAGGTCTATAAAATCATGAATGGTGAGGAGAAAATGACTAGAAGAGTGTTATTTATCCTTTCCAACATCACAAAAACCAGGGGTCACCAGATGAAATGAATAGGAAGCAGGTTTAATACAAACAAGAGGAAGTACTTTTTCAGACAACATACAATGAACCTGTGAACTCATTGCCACGGGATGCTATGATGGTCAACAGTAAAACTGGGTTCAAAAAAAGAATTAGATGAGTTAATGGAGGATAGGTCCATCAATGGCTATTAGCCAAGACAGTGCTTGGGGCTACACTACACCTCTGACTACCAGAAGCCGGGAGTGGCTCTCTCCATAATTGCCCTGTTCTGTACAATCCCCCTTAAACTCTGGTCCTGGCCGCCATTTCAGACAGGGTACTGGGCTAGATGGAAACATTGGTCTGACCCAGTACGGCCGTTCCTATGAGAGTCAGGAAACTTGGGGACTGATTCTCAGTCAAGCTAAGGCCCTTTTATACTGCTCTGGAGAATTCACCGCTTCCTTTTGGTAGTTTGTTCTAATGGTTAATCCCCTCACTGTTAATAATCCGTCTCTTATTTCTAATTTGAATTTGTCTGGCTTTAGCTTCCAGACATTGGTTCTTGTTCTGTCTTTCTCCAATAGACAAAGAGCCCTTTAGTACCCTGTATTTTCTCCCCAGGAAGGTATTTATACACTGTAATCAGGTCGCCTCTCAGTCTTCTTTTCAATAAGCTAAATATACTAAGCTCTCTAAGTCTCTCACTGTTGGGCATTTTCTCCAGCCCTCAAATCATCCTTTTAAAAACCTAACCAACTCCTCCATTGGATTTTAGCTTTGTCAGCCACACGGCAGAGAATGAGAGAACGCAGTGTGCAGAGGCGGTCAAAAAAGCAAACAGGATGTTAGGAATCATTAAAAAGGGGATAGAGAATAAGACAGAGAATATATTATTGCCCTTATATAAATCCATGGTACACCCACATCTCGAATACTGTGTACAGATGTGGTCTCCTCACCTCAAAAAGGATATTCTAGCACTAGAAAAGGTTCAGAAAAGGGCAACTAAAATGATTAGGGGTTTAGAGAGGGTCCCATACGAGGAGAGATTAGAGAGGCTGGGACTCTTCGGCTTGGAAAAGAGAAGACTAAGGGGGGACATGATAGAGGTATATAAAATCATGAGTGATGTTGAGAAAGTGGATAAGGAAAAGTTATTTACTTATTCCCATAATACAAGAACTAGGGGTCACCAAATGAAATTAATAGGCAGCAGGTTTAAAACAAATAAAAGGAAGTTCTTCTTCACGCAGCGCACAGTCAACTTGTGGAACTCCTTACCTGAGGAGGTTGTGAAGGCTAGGACTATAACAATGTTTAAAAGGGGACTGGATAAATTCATGGTGGCAAAGTCCATAAATGGCTATTAGCCAGGATGGGTAAGAATGGTGTCCCTGGCCTCTGTTCGTCAGAGGATGGAGATGGATGGCAGGAGAGAGATCACTTGATCATTGCCTGTTAGGTTCATTCCCTCTGGGGGACCTGGCATGGGCCACTGTCGGTGGACAGATACTGGGCTAGATGGACCTTTGGTCTGACCCGGTACGGCCGTTCTTATGTTCTTATGTGAAAGAAAAAGGAAAAAAAAAAACCCCAGAAAAAACCCAACAGCAAATCCCAATCCACTGGGTTCCACGCAGGAGGGGTGGCTGTATTTGTGTGCTGCTTTACCTGGGGAGAGCAGCCCTTCCTTCACAACAGAGTCCATAGGGATATCTCTGAAAACATCTGTTGGTCCTTCTTCTTCCTGTAAGAGACAATGCAATAGAGGGTTACGCCAGCTAAATGATCTGTAAGTGGTGGGGTGAGATTAGGAAAGTCTCCCACAGGAAACAATGGTTTTGTTTGCCCTAGACAAAGATTTCATTCTGTGTGGGGGAACTGATTTTGCACATTGATAAGGCTCCTACCACAAGGCAGGCTGCAAGATAACAAGGAAGGCAAGCTCCTCTTACCGGGCAAACTTTAACAAGCCACTGGGTTCCCTCCTTGTACACGTCCATAGCTATGCCTTGTCTGAAGACGTCATCCAGGTAGAAGCCAATTGTGTCCCCCGCTTTTACAGGAACAACCTCGTCCACATCCGGTTTGGGCTCCTCTCTCGCTGGGTCGCTGCCCAGTGCCGGGATAAACCGGATTTTGTTAAACGGCAGAAAGAGCCCACAGTTCTGCTTACACTTGAAATACTCAGAGCCGTTATAGGTGCCATCACTGTGGCCTCTGCCTTCACCATCACCCTGAAGAACCAGCAGAAAGGCACATTACATTCTGGGCAGGGACAAGTCAGAGAGAAGCCACCTGACCCTTGGCACAGTGACATGACCCCATGTCAGAAATGAGGTACCCACCCAACCCAATAAGAACAACAGAGCTGTTATACTGGATCAGAATACAGACCCACCCCCATTTTACAATGAGGAAACTGAGTCACAGAGAGACAGAGGAGCCCAAGTCACACAGGGAGTCTGGAACAGAGCCAGGAACAGAACCCAGGAGTTCTGATCCCAGGCACACTGCTGTTACCAGTGGAAACCAGTGCCTTGCTATTAGGATAAAGAGGCTAAATGTTCAGCGCAGTATGATTAGAACTAGCACTTCCCTGGCAACAAGATTTGTTTTCCTGAACAAGGGGTTTGATTATAAGATGTGACAGGAAGGCAATGCAAGTCCACTCCCCTCAGCCAGACCCCCTTCCATTGGGCTGAGATGCTGGGCCTATATAAAGTTAACTGCGGGGGGGGCGGGGGGGTGGAGAAAGCGCCTCCCTCCCCCTGAATCACCTTACCTGTAACTCCACCCCAAAGTAGGATGGACAGAGTGAGGAGGACAAAGGGCTCTTGCTGATCTTCCCAATGTAGCGGATGGTGCCAGTGAACAGTTGTTGGTTGAGATCCACCATCACCTGTTGGCCCACTGTTGCCTTCACTGCTGCTTCAAGGCTACAGCGGTCCAGGAAACAGTTCAAGCGCTCATTGAAGATGTTGATGGCCACAAGGAAAACAGCTTCCTCCTCATTCACGGGCTGAAGAATTTCTGCATCGATAGTGGCTATGGAATGGTCATTCAGCATGGTGACCCTCATGAAGCGAGTGGAAGTCGTGCCACAGACGATACTGTGCAGATACGTCCTCTCTTTGAGGAAGCACATGCTCCCGGCGGGGAAGAGCTTGCTGCCATATGGAAAATCATCTGTCAAGATGTAATAAACGTTTCCGTCCCCTTGTGAAGGCAGAGGGCTGCCTGGTACAACTGCTGTAGTCATCTTCGCTTCCACTCCGTCCTGAGAAGTTAGAGAATCACAACAGGACAGCACAGAGCATGTGATTATTATTGTGTTTTATGGTAGCACCCATATGTGCTAGCTGCTTTTCATACACACAAGCAGAGACCGTGCCTGCCTTGAGGAGATCACAGACTAAGGGGAGACAGGCATCAAGAAAAGGGAACAAGTACCCGGATTTTCTATACAAGAGCCATACAGACAGCCTAGCAAGGGTAGGAGTCTTGCAGATGAGTTCTGGGAAGTGAAAACTCGCTCGAGGGGGGTTTGCAGAAGAAGGTGATTGTTTGAGAGACTGACATATAGGCAGACTAGAGTGAAAACGTTGGAGGAGTCAGGACAGGGAAGGGGAGGCTATGCAAAGGTAAAAAAGTAAAAAGGGGGAGAGCTATAGAGAACCTGGAAGGTGACCAGGTATTGGGTTCGTTTTCAAAAGGGTTAAAAATCATCATTCGTAGTGTGGCAAATCTAGACATTAATGCCCTGGCTGAAAACCCACAGTGCCACAAGTAACCAGGGAGGAAGGGCTGGGGGATTCTGTGCAACAGCCCTGGTCAGTACCCAAAACATCTGGCTATTAGACAATGCTCCTCTGGGGCTGATGGAGGCCAGGACACCTGAACAGGTATTATATCCATGCCTGGTGAGACAGTTGTACTGCCAGATCCTGCCAGTGTGGTTAACCTTGCCATTTTTAGAAGGAAGTCGATGGACACTGTACAGGTAACCAGGGCTGGCCACCAAAGGTCTCATCCAAGACCGTGAGAACACGGTGGTAACACAGAGCCATTCACCCAAATATTCTACATAAGTACACTTCCAAAGCAGTCTGGTATCATTATAGTCACAGTGATGCTTTGTGGGTGTATGAGGTGCCCAGAGTCTTAGTCAGGGACTCTGCATTTTAAAGATCTGGAGACCAATCACCTTGTTACATTAACAAGAAAAACCACATGTCACATACAAGGTACTTTTTTCCATTTCAAATTAACACAACACCGAAATCTCACCGAGTTTTATACCCTGGCTAAAGGGACACCAACATGAAATCCAACCAGCTTCAAAAAGTGAAGTAAAAGCAGTTTCTGGTGCTGCCCTTGCCAATTCCCCCTGCCTAACATGGTAGTTTTACAACACTTTTTTTTTTTTTAAAGTTCTCTCTCCATGAGGAAAACAGTAAGTCTGACTGTATAGCAGGGGTCCGCAACCTTTCAGAAGTGGTGTGCTGAATCTTCATTTATTCACTCTAATTTAAGGTTTCACGTGCCAGTAATACATTTTAACGTTTTTAGAAGGTCTCTTTCTAGAAGTCTTTAATATATAACTAACCTATTGTATGTAAAGTAAATAAGGTTTTTAAAATGTTTAAGTATCAGAGGGGTAGCCGTGTTAGTCTGGATCTGTAAAAGCAGCAAAGAATCCTGTGTCACCTTATAGACTAACAGACGTTTTGCAGCATGAGCTTTCGTGGGTGAGTATTTCGTTAGTCTTGCATCCGAAGAAGTGGGTATTCACCCACGAAAGCTCATGCTGCAAAACGTCTGTTAGTCTATAAGGTGCCACAGGATTCTTTGCTGCTTAAAATGTTTAAGAAGCTTCATTTAAAATTAAATTAAAATGCAGAGCCCCCCGGACCAGTGGCCAGGACTCGGGCAGTGTGAGTGCCACTGAAAATCAGCTCGTGTGCCGCCTTCGGCACGCGGGCCATAGGTTGCCTACCCCTAGTGTATATTTTGTGCATTCAACAGCACATAACAAAACTGAAAATAAAACATTTCTTCCTTCTAATCTCTTTCGGTTATAGTAACCTTATGTGTTACTTTTTTCAGAGTAGCAGCCGTGTTAGTCTGTATCAGCAAAAAGAACAGGAGTACTTGTGGCACCTTAGATTTGTTAGTCTCTAAGGTGCCACAAGTACTCCTGTTCTTTTTATGTGTTACTTTTATTTATACTGGTAAAAACACATTCAGGCAGAGGCGCGATTTTTAAGTTTGGCTCCTTAAATAGTGCTGTCATTGTAGGGTGAAAACCCTACACGCATTTAGAAACAGCATTTAACTGCCTGGGTTAGTAACACCACACCAGATTCTTAATACTGAAATGACCGTTAAGACTAGGCAGGACCTCTGCACTGGTGCAGCTCACAGTGACTTCAATAGGGCTCCAGGTGGGCACAGAGCAGAGCCCCTTGCAGGGTCAAGACCTTACTTGGCACCATTGTTGGTTGTTTGCTGTGGGCACGCCGTATACTTTGGACAGTCAAACTGCACGGGATGATTTCATGTTTGCTCCTAGTCTGTATCACTCCCCAGTTCCCAGCTCTTTTTGGAGTATTTGGATCCTGACACAGGCAGCTGGAGGTTCCCATTTAAATACAGGATTTTCCAACTCCTTGTTGATTAGGTTTGGTAAATTTGGGGGTTTCCTTAAAACCAAACCCTCGTGGCTGGGCCTCAGCTACCTGACCTTTCACTTCTGCAGCACACAGAGCGCTGGGGGGTCAGGAGAAGGGGTGGCCCTAGTGCACTGGGAATGGGGTCCAGTGGCAGTTGGGGGATTCTCTCTGGGGGGGTGTCCCTACAGAGGGAGGGGGAGTTCCCTGAGGGGTAAGGGGTGCACCACAGGCTGGGACTGTCTCTGTTGGAGGCACAAATGGGGGGAGGGGGTGTCCCTGAGTGGAGGCAGTGGGAAGATGACCCTGGGGGGTTGGGGATCCCAGGGGGTGGGGTGCCCATGGGAAGGAGGGGAGGGCCCCCACGCAAGGGTGTCCCAGCAGGGAGGCAGTGGGAAGATGACCCTGGGGGGTTGGGGATCCCGGGGGGAGGGGTGCCCGTGGGAAGGGGGGGAGGGGCCCCAGGTGGGGGTGTCCCAGCGGGGAGACAGTGGGAAGATGACCCTGGGGGGAGGGGGTCCCGGGGGGAGGGGCCCAGGCGGGGGTGTCACAGAGGGGGGAGGGGCGCTTCGCGCTCGAGACGGGGGCCCGGCCCGGCCGGAACCCGCCGCTGCCGCCGCCGCCTCTCACCTCCCGCGCCCGGGCGCCGGGGCCCTTCGCGGAGCGCGCCGGGGCCTCCCGCAGCCAAGGAGCTTCCGTGTCGGGGGGGTCACCATAGAGTCCGGGGAGGAGCGGGACAGAGCGGCGGCCGCTCTCTCCTCGCACAGCGCCCCCTGTCGGGCCGGGCGCAGAGCCCGCAGGGCAGAACCAAACAGCCCAATCGGGATGCGGGGGAGGGACGTTGCGAACGCGGCTGTCCTATGAGAGGCGGGAAGGAGGAAATGGGGCAGAGCAAGCTGACCCCGCCTCTTGCTGGGGGACTTGCTGTGTGTCATAGCCCCTCCACTGCTGCTCCTGAGGGGGAGTCCCCACCAGCCTTCCTGGGGGGGAATGGGGTGGGGCTGGGTGTGAGCACCCCTCCGCTGCTGCCTCATGCTCCAGGGCCATGGCCCTCCCCCAGCAGCAAGGCGCCACCAGAGTCTGAGGCACCCCGCGGGTGGGATTCCTGCACCTGGGTGGCGGGTGCACATGGTGGGTGTCTGGCTGCGAAGGGCCGGGGAATAGAGGGTTGTGCATGGTGCTTCCCTGCCCTGGGGATCCCCAGCTGGGACACTTGTCCTGGTGGAGGGAGGGGTTGGCTTTGGTGGGGGTCAGGGAGGAGGGCACGGGATGGCAGCTGGGCTGGGGGAAGGGATGAGGAATCCCGCTCTCATATTGTCTTTTCTTTTTCCTTTACCTTGCTCTCTCCCTGCTCTGGTACTAATGGTTTCTCCCCCTTTCCTCCTTCTCCTCTCACTCTCAGCCTCTCTGGCGTGTCTGTTCTCCATCACACTCACTCGCTCCGTCCCCAGCCCGCTTGCTGCTCAGGGCTGGCCCTGTGTGTGTGTGTGCACTCAGTCAGCCCGCTGCCCATGCCATTGGCTCAGCCACGCGGGGGCTCCTTTGGGTGGCCAGTCTGCTGAGGTTTATGGAACAAAATGTGCAAACCCCAGCATGGACACAGCGAGAGGCCCTGCAAACCAGGAATGACTCTGTTTGCAGGGACACATGAGCAGCCTAAGCACACTCAAACCCAGGCCAGAGAGCCAGGGGCTGGGTGAGGAGCTGATCTCACTGCGATGTTTTCCCCAGGGTTTTTAGACGAGTGGGGAGAGCACGGGTCACCCATGGAAAATGATGGATGATGGGATGGGGTCTGAGCAGTGAATCTTTCTCAGCATCTGTCTTCACTATAGTCCTTTTCTCTATCCTTTATCTCTATTTCTTTCCTGTCTCCACTTCTCTTCAGGGTCAGGGGTTGTGCCTAGTGGGACTGGTGCAGTTTCATTAATACCGTAGAAGAGGAGAGTAAGCAGTGTGTTAATTGAATCCCCACAGGGGCCAGGAACAGAGCCAGGGCACCTTTCTCTGGGTCTGAGCAACCCGTCTGCTGGGATGGGATTTTAACCTGGAGCACTGCAATTTGTTGGCTCCGGGAGCTGCCCCTTTTCCTTACAGATGAGGGAAATGATGGGCTGCATTTGGCCAATGTCCTGCTATGAATCCAGAATTGAGAGCTAGCGGACAGAGACGGTAGAGGTCTCTGGGGTGAGTGGGGCAATGCACCGACAGAAAACAAGACCAACACCTGTGTGTATAAATATTGGCTAAATAGATTTATTTTCATACAAAGAATTCACAGATCTCCCTGCAGTGACACCAGCAGGACACCTGATCCCCCATAGAGACACCCTATCCTCCTGCATGAGACCTACAGTAACATCCTGACCCGATGCCTGCCTGAAGCTGTTGCAAAGACCAGTCTTCCAGCTGCTGGCTCCCTTGTGCTTCTTTTATTAGCCACTCTTGGAAACGTCAGTACCTGCCCCAGCGCCACCTAGCACTTCCAGGGGCTGACGTACAACTGTGCACCTCCTATTTAACGGGAGGGGAACCAGCATCCGGCTTCCCCCCTTCTCATCCACATGGGTCCAAAACAAATATTGAGTCAGATTCATCCATGGTGTAAGTGCATAACTCCATTGGCTTCAATGCTTACACCCAGGCTGCATCTGGCCCACTGAGGCACCTCAGGCATTTTCCTGGCATCCCCCCCTTATTATGTTACATTCACAACAATCCCAGAGCTGGGTGCACCCGAGATGCTGACTTTTGGAGCTGAGAGGTTGAACAACCCCTCACAATACAGGCATGAATCCAAAGTGGTTTCCTGCTCTCCTCCTTTTATTTATCCCACTGGGGCTCTGGAAGGCTGAGAAGCTCTGTCTAGGATTCTTCGGAAGGGGTTTCACTTGCCCCTTCACTGCTCTCAGATCAGAGGTACTGTTTTTAAAAAGAAGGGATTTATGTAGGAACGATGAAATGGCAGGGATCTGCAGTGGCTGGGAGGACAGGGGAATCTCAGCTGGGCGTTTGGTTTCTTCCCAGCATCCTTCTGTAGCAGTATGGCAGAGTGGATTGCACTGCCAGCAGGAGGGACTCAGGAGACTGGCGTCTATGGTCAGCTCCGCCACTGACCTGCTGGGTGATCTTGGGCAAGTCACTTCACTGCTTTGTGCCTCAGTGTCCCCTCCCACCTTTTGCCTGCTGTGTCTCTTTAGTAAGTTCTTAGGGGTAGGGACTGCCTGTAACTATGTGTTTGTGCAGCACCCAGCACAATGCAGCCCTGATATCAGCTATTGTCATACAAATAAAATAACAATAATAATAATAGCATAGCACATTTCATCCTGAAGGATCCCAAAGTGCTCTGTAGAGTGATCCCTGAAATGCAGCCAGCTCTGGGGTGGGACGTGGCAGCTGTTTAACAGCACACAGCAACACCACACAACAGTGTTTAAAGAAGGGCGAGCAAGGATAAACTCTCTGACTGTAACTGCGCTGGGCATGCTAGATTGGCAGAATGTCGTTACTTGAGCTGGAGTTTCGTGCCAACCCTCCTCCTGCCCTTGTCCACCCCCGTCTCCTACTTTCTTCCCATCCTGCGCCAAATGCCTGGACCAACCTCCCCACGATCCTAGGCCGAGCTCCCTTTGCCTCCGCCTTCCCCAGATGTGGCCTGCAAGCTCCAATGACTGGCTCCTGTTTATGGTCTGTCACCTGAGTTTAGATTGTCAGCCCTGTGAGTAAGGGGGCTGGTGTCAGGTCAACCCTCCTCTTCCGCCCTCTATTTACGGCCCCACAGATGGGATTCGTAATAACAACAACAAAGGAACATGCCCAGGGCACTTACTGACTGCGGGTGGTCAGGGCCTTGGTTTTACATCCGCGCTGAAAGGCGACTGTCCCCCGTCCCTGCAAAGCACAGGTGGAGCTCTGCCCAGGCCTGACCCCCCTCCCTCATTCTGTGAGGTCTCTCAGGGGACAGTGCATCATTTCCATATGCCCTGATACTGAGGCTGGTCATAGACCCCTCCCTGCAGTTTATACACACATTGAAAAAAGAAATCGCAGCTATTTCTCGAGATCCCAGCACAGTTCCTGGGTCTAAATCTTCCCTGTGCAGCTAAATGGCCTGGAAACCTCAGCACTGGCTCAGCGAGCGTCTCATCCATACTGGCACCGGCTGGAGATCCCAGCTGCTGGTATGTGACACCCGAAGGGCGGGGCAGCCTGTGTTCCTGCCCTGGGCAAGGGCTAAGAAGTGGGTCTGAGTGAGCCAGGCTCCTGTCTGTGGTGCCTAATCCTAGGCATTGTGTGATCGCGCCCGCTGATAGTCCTTTCTCAGGCCAACTCAAACGCGCAGGGAGGCAGCACGATCGGTTGGACGCCTGGGTGCGAAGCCACTCGCTTGTTGCATACCCCCTTCCCTTCTCTGTGCCTCGGTTTCTTGGTTGGTGCGGTGGGGCGAATGATCCTGACTCGCCTCCCTGCCGGGGGTTGTGGAGCTGTCCGGCACTGGGACGATGGAGAGCCCTAGCTACGTGCAGAGTGCAGCTGGTTCTCAGACCATCGATTCCTCATCCCGGTTCCCTGCATCCTTCTGCTCGACGAGCTAACGAGGTGATGGGCAGCGTGTAACGCACAGGTGAAAAGCCCTTTCAGTGGCAATGACAAGAACACCCCGACCTCAGCTGCACAAGGCAAGGCAGAGCCAGGAGCTCCACTCCCCAGCCTGGGGCCGGGCAGCTCCCCAGGCTCTGATCTGCTCCAGGAGGAGGGAATGATTCCCTCTGAACACTATGAACTCCAGCAAGGGGGAATGGGAATGTGCCTGTCTTACTGGTGCAGGGCTGGGAAGCCCCCCACAGCTGTGTGGCTCCCGCTCTCGGTCGTTCAGCCTGAGGCTCCCAGTGATGCACCGGGGCCTCTGCCCCCCAGCATGTCAGGTTGACTGATAGTAGCCTTTGGCTGCCCCTTGGGAATGTCTGCAGGGCAATTCAGAGCCGTTTCTCTTGTTGCAGAGCAGGAGCCTGGGGGTCACAGCAGCTCCCCAGGCCCTGCAGGCTCAGGGAGAGCTGCAACACATCAGCAAGTGTCACCCCAACTCTAAAGTGCCGCGGAGCAAGGGATCAAGCGCCAGCCTCCCAATAAATAAATAAATAGGGGGCAGGGTTTCCTCTAACCCTTGTGAGGGGCGACAGCCAAGCAGAGCACACGCCCTCCTGCTATCCAACCCAAGGGGCTCCACACACAGCTCGGCCGATGCCCCTCCTTTATAACCTGCAGCCCCCCGGGCCACGTACAGCTCGGCCGATGCCCCTCAATCCTGCTCTGCAGTCACCCCTGCTACCCTTGGCACTCCCAGGGCCCCTGTGCGTGCGGTGGTTTTGTACTGCAGAGAAATGTCATCTAGGGACCCCACCGCAAACACAGACAGACTGGTGAGCTACAAAAGGATTTGAACCTACAGCTCCTGAGATGTCCCTCTCCCCTCCCCCCCCTTTTGGAAGTCTCTTGGTGGTGAAATTTTTTTTTTTTACACAGATGTTGAAGCAGATCAGACTAATTGGGGATGAGGCAGCTGATGGGAACCCCTGCCCCGGGTGGGCTGCTCGAATCCTCTTGAGAGGCGTTGCGCGCCCTGGCACGTGACCCCTTTTCCATCTCCTTGAAAAGCTTGGTTATTACAACAGGAAAGGTGCTCCCACAGCTCTGCGCTCCCATCTTCAGAACCACCTCTAGTTCTCTCCAGGTCCTGCAAGTGCTGCAGTTCTCGCAGCCAATGTCTCTTCCCCCCCGGGGCAGCGGACTGATGCAGGGTGATAGCAGCCAGCCAGCTGGAAAGGTGGACTGTTGGGGGGATGGCTGGTAACAGCAGCCAGATCTCCCGGCTCCCCAGCAGAGGGCCCCAGCTGGGAGAGCCCCGCGGCTGGCTCAGTTGTGCTTGTTGGCCATCTGTCGATCTCTCTTCTTTTTCTCCATCAGCCTGGAGGGGGAAAGAATGTGTAAGGTGACTTTGGACAGTTAGCCATGGCCCCCTGGGAGCAGACAGCAGATGTCTGAGGCTTCACAGCTGCTCCCTAAGGGATTGGGATTTGTCACTGCATGAGAGGACAGTTATTCTTGTCTTAGCAGAGGGAGGAGTGCATGTGTAATCACATTGCCCTCCAGTGGCTGGTCTACAGAGTGGATAAAGGACCTACTATTACTGTCGCTAAGGGAGCGCTCCTTTAGCTGTGGGGGCAGCAGCCTGTGTTTTTGATGCTGAAGTAGCTGGGTTCTATCCCAGCGCCCCGGGGTGGGGTTTATCTACGTGGGGTCGGGACTCACTTCCTGTTGCGCACTTCGGTTAGCTCCATCAGCCGCTCCTTGGCCGCCCGCAGCTCGTCCAGCCACTGCTGGTGGCGCAAGTCACAGTTGTTGCTGTGTTCGAAGCTCGAGACCCGGTTGGAGAGCTCGCTGGCTCGGTCACGCAGCTGCTGGATGGAGGAGTACAGGTTCTCCTCGTCTTCTTCCTGCAACAAGGAGACGCACAGAGAGGGGCACGTCGGGAGCTGAGAAACTGGCCTGCCCTCCCTGCCCCACCTTGAGAAACACACTCTCGTGAGGCAAAGAGAGGCTGCGGCTCTGTGTAGCCCAGGAGCCAGGAGTCCACTAGCCCTCCGGAGCTAGACAGCTGGCTTCAGAATCACTTTCGATCACAAGTGGCATGAGTTTGCCAGCCTCAGCATAGTTTCTAATACAGATCCACGTCCCAAACTGCCCCGTCATTTAGTGACATGCAGACCCCTTCCCAGTCAATTAACCCAATGCTTTAATTACCCCTCACAGCCCACCCTGTGAGCCAGGACAGCATTTGAACCATTCTCCCCGTTTCACAGATGGGGGAACTGAGGCAGAGAGGGGAAGGGCCTTGTCCAAGGCCACACAGTGAGTGAGTGGCCAAGCAGCAAGCAGAACCCAGCCCCTCTAACCACTATGTGACACTCTCCCCTGGAGACCTTCCAGCTGCCCAGGACAGCTGAGCCCGACTGGCTGGCAGCAGCGAGGAATGCAGACGGCTCAGCTCCCAGGTGGGAG
Organism: Platysternon megacephalum; assembly: GCA_003942145.1. NCBI lineage: Eukaryota > Metazoa > Chordata > Testudines > Platysternidae > Platysternon > Platysternon megacephalum. The sequence goes on from QXTE01000223.1 coordinate 586,660, forward strand.
TGAAAGTGCCTCACACTGCTCCGCAGCGCCCTCTGCAGCTGGTGAGTGAGCAGTACCAAGCCACAAGGGGTATGTCCAACTAGTGAAGTGTGGGCGCTCCTTAGTGCCTAGGCCGGCGGTTCTCAAACTGTGGGTCGCGACCCCATTTTAATGGGGTTGCCTGGGCTGGCTTAGATTTGCTAGGGTCTGGGGCCGAAGTCCAAGCCCCACTGCCCAGGAGGGTCCCTATGGTGCAGACATCACTACCTTCAGTTCTCCTAGCCAGTCCCTTCCTTCTGAGGCTGGCAGCTCTGCGGGGCGAGGCATTGGGCCCGGGGCAGGGGCGAGCTGGCTCTGCAGCGCTGTTCGGAGTCAGAGCTGGGGGCCGGGTGAGAAGGGAGTTTAGGGAGCTGGCTAAAGACCAAAGGAGGCGAGTGACTTAAAGGCACCAGCCGATGCTGGGGGCAGCCAGCTCCTGGTGGGGTGAGTCGCGTCACAGGCCGCTCACCTTGGCGTTGATGATTTCGATGTGGATGAGCAGGGAGGAGAGCTCCAGGTCCTCAGTGTAGCTGTTCTTCAGGGGCACTGACCGGTAGCCTGCAGGCAGCAGCGAGGTGATAACAACCCAGTCAGCATGGCTCCATCTCAGCTCCCGCCCTGCCCTCCCAGCACGCCCGGGCCTCCGCCTCAGCTCCCGCCCGGCCCTCCCAGCACGCCCGGGCCTCCGCCTCAGCTCCCGCCCTGCCCTCCCAGCGCGCCCGGGCCTCCGCCTCAGCTCCGGCCCTGCCCTCCCAGCGCGCCCGGGCCTCCGTCTCAGCTCCGGCCCGGCCCTCCCAGCGCGCCCGGGCCTCCGTCTCAGCTCCCGCCCGGCCCTCCCAGCACGCCCGGGCCTCCGCCTCAGCCCCCGCCCGGCCCTCCCAGCGCGCCCGGGCCGCCGCCTCAGCTCCCGCCCTGCCCTCCCAGCGCCCCCGGGCCTCCCTCTCAGCTCCCGCCCTGCCCCCCCAGCGCGCCCGGGGCTCCGTCTCAGCTCCCGCCCCGCCCTCCCAGCGCGCCCGGGCCCCCGCCTCAGCTCCCGCCCTGCCCTCCCGGCGCGCCCGGGCCTCCGCCTCAGCTCCTGCCCAGCCCCCCCCGCGCGCCCGGGCCTCCGCCCCAGCCCCGGCCCGGCCCTCCCCGCGCGCCCGGGCCTCCGTCTCAGCTCCGGCCCTGCCCTCCCCGCGCGCCCGTGCCTCCGTCTCAGCTCCCGCCCTGCCCTCCCAGCGCGCCCGGGCCTCCGTCTCAGCTCCCGCCCTGCCCTCCCAGCGCGCCCGGGCACACATGCAAGCAGCCAGGACCGGCCTCCTGCTCACACGCACACTCCCGTGCGCACACAGATGTTCTTGCACACTCCCCTGCAAACCGGCAAGCTCACACGTTGTCCTACCTGCCATCTCACAGCAACACACTCGTTTGGGAAGGGAGGGAGCTGGCAGGTTTGGGGCATCAGGGGGTTGCTGGTGAGGACAGAGCTGGGAGGGGCGGGCACTGCCAGCTGAACAGGGAGCTGCCTGCAGGGTCCTGGGGTGAGGAAATCCCCATGCAGAGCTGGCTCTGGGGACAGGCCTACCTTGGGGAGGGAGCGCGGAGAGGAGGGGCTGGCGGCAGGCAGCCTGTACCTGTTTTGAGGCCCTTGACGGGGAAGGTGGCCTGGGCCAGGAAGTTGGGGTCGCTGAACATGTCCTCCTCGTACACCACGAAGCGCAGGAAGGCAAACTCAGGGTTGTTGATGTCGAAGACAAACTGCTTGAAAAGCCACACGGGGTTCAGGCCGTTATCAGCTGGGGGAGAAGGGGGGGGGTCAGCGTACAAGAAACACAAGCCTCCGAACGCCTTACGCCAGCAGAGAACAAAGGGGAATGCCCGCCGTCTGGCAAGGCAAAGGAGCTGGCGGTGCAGGTGTGTGCGTGCATGACACATCCCACTGGCCCTTGCTGGAGACACGCTCTGTGCTGTGTGTCTGTAGGGACCCGTCACCGCCCCCTTGTGGCAGACGTCAGACCCACGCAGGGGTACACTAATCCGGATGGACACATCACCGCTGCCCGCTGGAGTGCATGGGACCCGCTCAAGAGCGAATCGGTTCCATTACTGGCCGCTCCCGGGGAGAACGATGTTACTAACAGATCCCCTGTTCTAGGGTCACGCTGTCCCTGTAGATTCACCCTCTCCCACGGGGAGCAGTTTTAGGGCAGATGCACTGAGGGACCACGGGCTGACATGGCTCCTTTTACAGACGCCCTCTCCAGCCTTGCAGGTTCACAGCCCCTTATTAGGGCAATTGCTACATCACACTTCTGGGGTCCGCACAGCCGCTCCAGAGGGGCCCCTCGCCACCCCAACACACAGGCCTCCAATACCCTGAGAGCTGCAGGACATGAGTTCTGGTCCTGCTGCCTCCGGTACTGAGGCTGACAAGCTGGGGTCTGTGTACGGCATGCAGGAGGCTCAGGGCATTCTGTGGCAGAGCAAAGTCAGGCCCCTCGTATTCATGCTGCAATTAACGAACAGCCCAACCATGCAGGGAACCAGCTGAATTTCTGCCCAGGCCAGGTGGGGGATGAGCCTGTTAGGAGCATTCTGTTCGGCTACAGGAGAGGACCCAGGTCTGTTCTCTGCAATGCCTGTTCCCCTCCAGCGCCTCACCTACGACGTCCGTCTTGTTCTTGCTGCTGTCAAACTCTGAGCCGCAGACCTCCACCTCCACGAAGGGGCACACAATGCTCCTGCCGTTCTTGGGGAGATGCCGGGCACCTAGGATCTGGGGCGAGGAGGCGGAGATGCCGGGAAGAGACAAGCAGACTGCAATGTTAGAACTGCTGCAGAACCCCAGCCAAGGGCGCCGGAACGGGGGGGCCAGAGAGCCATGGCCCCATCACATTTTACCGGCCATAAGGGTGAGAGACAGAGCGGGGACAGGGGCATGGAGAGGAGTAAATGGGAGACGGGGTCTTGAGGGGGAAGAGGCGGCAGTGGGGCGGGGCCTCAGGGGGAGCACGGGGGGCGGGGCCATGGTTCGGGCACCAGTGCCCCCCCCTCCACACTTTTAGGAAGCTTCCGCCACTCCTGATCCCAGCTCCTAGTTGCCTCATTTCTGACTCAATCTCTGTGCTGGGTTTCTGTAATGTCCATCTTTAGGGTCTGATCCTCCTCTCTAGGGATCCCCCATTCTGTCCTCAGGGGCGGCGTAGCTATGCCATTGCGTGTCCTAAATCATAATGCACCGGCAGGGGGCAGGCAGCGCACTCCCAAGGGATGGGAGCAGCACACACCCACTCCGGCCTCAGGGGTTTTTCCAGTGTCCCCGCACCACTCACTATTCTATTCTCGAGAGGTTTTTATACCGTGCTCATCACAGTGGTGTCTAAGCACCCGCCTCTACTGCCACGTGATCCCGCATCTGTCACATCCCAGGCCCAGGCCTTGCTGCTTATCCCTGATTGTAATTCTTGGCAGCAGAAACACTCAGTCATGGAGCTGGGGGGCTTGACAAGATTCCCAGCCTAGTCCCAGACGCTGCTCACCCTGCCCACTAGCATCCTGAATTCACCATCTTTTACTGACTTATCATAAAAAATGGCTCGCCCCACACAAGCAAGGAAGTAGAGTCTATATATGTGTGTAGGGGGGAGAGGGGTCACACAAGCAGGGAAGTAGAGTCTGTATATATATGGGGGGGGGCATTGCCCTCTACAGGGCGGAACCAGAACTGCTCAGCTGTGTGTCATAGGCTGTATACTGCTAACACCCAACAGAGATTCTTCTTGTGCTCAAGCACTGGGGCCTCCCGTGTTTCTGGAGCAGGCTCTGAGCTCCCTGCCTGTGAGGTTGGGAGGGGTCACTGCACAGTGAAATATGCCTCTCTGTCATTATCGCCTGTGTCGACACTGACCTCTGTTACCCCCATGCGGCCACACTGGCTGCAGTGGGGTTCTGTGGGTGTGACGGAGACGAGGATTTGGCCCACGGTATTAATATATGAAAGAGACAGACATTAAGTGATTGACGGGCCTGAGGCGACAGGTCCCAGGACTTGGGTCTCTTGGTCCCTCCCCCGTGTCCTAGGCTGGTCTCTCACTTGCCTGGAGCTGCACAGTGATGGGTTCCACAATCTTCAGGCTGCTCTTGTCAAAGGGGTCAAACAAGTCGTCCCTCATGATGTCTGGCTGCAGGACATAACCGCTGCGGCCTCCCAGCATGAACAGGGCCTGGTTCAACTGCATTGGTTTATCTGGAAGAAGCCCAAAGGCAGCAACCAATCAGCACACGGAAAGAGACAACAGAACGTTCACAGGGGCAAAAACCAACCAGCACGCGGCGAGAGACAACGGAACGTTCACAGGGGCAAAAACCAATCAGCATGCGGCGAGAGACAACGGAATGTTCAAAGGGGCAAAAACCAATCAGCACGCGGCAAGAGACAACGGAACGTTCAAAGGGGCAAAAACCAATCAGCACATGGAGAACGGGACAGAGGAATAATCCAAGTGGCAATGACCAATGAGCTGGGGGAGAAGCCGGTGTGGGGCCAGAGGCAGCGCAGAGGCACAAGGTCTCTGTGCGGTGTGGAGGCATGTAGGGCATCGTGCAGAAGGCCCTGCCCCCGGCAGTGCTGTTGGTTGGGGGAGCTAACCCCCCCACTTCTGTAACACAGAGGCAAACCCATGCCTTGTGCCCTGATGGGAGACAGTGCCGGGATCTCCACAAATGGCACCTTGCAGTGCGTTCTGAGCCCTGCGTGGGAACAGCCTGTATAGTGGACGGAACCCCCTGGGGTTGCTGGCAATTGCGTCAGGCTGGCTCTTGGTCACATGACTGCAGGGTCTTCCTTAAGGAAGCCATTCAGCTGTGGGATTGTCTCCTCAGGGAAGGGAGGGGAGCCCCAGTGCTCAGGACATTCAAAGCTAGCTGGGCAAAGCACCTCCCGCTATGTGAAAGGGAGTGGATCTGTGTCTGAACTGCCCTGTGCCCACTGGTACGGGGTTGGAGAGTTACCGGGGGTCTGGAAGTTAAGGGCCACCAGCTGGCTGCCGCAGATCCACATGGGCAGCGGGTCGTAGTTGGAGGAGTCCAGGCGCTGGCCCTTGGGGTAGACGCGGCTGAGCTGCCGCCGGTTGTACTGCAGGAACTTCTTGCCCTTGCTGCGGTTGGCGTACTTCTCGGCCTTGGTCTCGGGGAAGGAGGACATGTCCCGGTAGCAAGCCTTGTCTGTGCCGATCTCTGCAAGGACAATGGGCAGGGTCGGTGGGTGGCCACCAGAGGCCCTCGCTAGGGAGGCATCAGGGTGCTCTGGAGCCTGGCACATCAGTGATGCCCACTGAGGACAGTTGTTCCCTAGGCTGGCAGTCCCCACCGTGAGCTTTCCTCTGCCTGAACTCAGGGCTCAGCCTCCGCATGGGGCCCACTGCCCACCTACCACTGCACTTGCTATGGAGCTCGGCTGCTCTGAATGCTGGAGGGGAGAAGGGTGGCTGGCTGGAGGGGCTGGGGCTGGGGCTGGGGCTGGGCAGTTCTGTTGGGGACCAGAGCTGGCCGGGACGGCTGTGGGCTCAGGCAGGGCCTGGAGGGAGCAGCTGTTTGGATGGGTGGGAAGGATTTTCCCCGGGCCTGTTTGGTTCCCATCCACACTGGCAACACCCCTCGGAGGGCTCAGCAGCTGGGGAGGGGTCTTACTCTCTTCATCGAATGGCACCGGGCGGCAGTAAACGACCAGCTCGGAGAGCTCCAGGGCGATCTTCTTCCTCCGCTCCATGATCTTCCCCTCTTGCATCTGCGCAAGGAAAGGCAGGCGCTCAGGTCACTGCCCAGAACGCAGAGAGGCCGCAGAAACATGAGCCACCGATACGCCCCGCACAAACGGACTGGCAGAGCCTGTCTGTGAGGGCTGGGCATCACGTCCTTACCCGCGGCACGGACGTTTCAGGGGAGCCACTGAGTCCTGCGATGCAGCCCACGCTCCCGCTCCCCTTCCAGACAGAGGTGCGCCCTCTGGAGACTACAGGCCCCAGCATGCTGTGCTCCATAATCAACCACGCAGCCTTCCACTGAGATTGCTTTGGAGGAATGCATGCTGGGAACTGTAGTTTTCAAGGGCTGCACCTCCATATTCGGGATGATGGTGGCTACCACCTGCTTCATTTAATGGATCCCTTCAGTTGCCAGTGGATCCCCGAATGGGCAAAGTGTGGGCATTACCCTTTAGCTTTAGTGCTCACTGTATCTCGGACCTTCCTGGGTGCCATGGCACCCCCCAAAGTGAGTCCCAGCCCCCACCTTTGTGAGGCACATTGGTCCTGGCCTGGATGTTTGTTAGGGTCACTCTAATGGTGACAATGAACGCCCCCGACACTCAAAGCACACAGCTCCTTTCACTCACCCTGGCATCTGCGTTCTGTGTGGCCTCCCGGATCTTGGCCACCCAGTCGTTGAGTTCCTCCTGTGTGTCTGCAGCCACGTCCAGCGACTGGGACGGGTGGGACATCTGCTGGGAATGGATGGTGAAGACAAATGGTTTGGAGCTCCTCCCGTCTTTGGAGATAACTATAAGGACATCAGAGGGGGCTTTACTTGGAGAGATTCCCAATGGACAGCTCTGTGGAGCGAAGGACCCCTCCAGGGTCCTGCTCTCCAACCTGCTGCACACGGGGGGTGGAGTGGGGATCGGCTCCTTCCTCTGACGCATCATCACCACCGGCAGAGCGTCAGAACCTAGCATGAAACCTGGTCTTCTGTCGCCCTGTGCAGCCCTGCGCTACCCAGGGCACTTGGGCCAGCTGATTGAAGCAGGGTATAATTCCTGACTCACCTAGAGGCGTCACTCACACCATGGGAAACTGGGGGAGGAAAGAGGGCGAAAGGCTCTTAGCCTGACCTCCCTCTTATTCACCTCAAGCCAAGAGGGACACGGGAGGCTCTGCATCTCACAGCCTGTCTCAGGAGGTCCTGAGTTCCCTCAATGTCCTCTGCCTTCCATGGGGCTGAGGGTGCTCAGCACCCCTAGGACTGGGCCCTAAAGCTCTGACAGTTCTCCTGAGAGGGCCCAGCTCTGAGACAACTTGCTCAGATCTACCGCCTAGGAAAGGGATGGGAGCTGCCAAGGGAACAGGTTGGGCCTTCAAGCTCAGGCCAGTTAAGCTGTAGTAAAGGCCATTCAGCAAATCTGCCTCTGGGGTGGATTCAGCTTCCCCCTAAATAATAATATATGGAGATATACCTATCTCATAGAGCTGGAAGGGACATCGCGTCCAGCCCCCTGCCTTCACTAGCAGGACCAACTTTGCCCCAGATCCCTAAGTGGCCCCCTCAAGGATTGAACTCACAACCCTGGGTTTAGCAACCCAATGCTCAAACCACTGAGCTATCCCTAGGGCTTGGGGTGCTCAGCACTGACTGTCAACTTCACCTCTCCTTGTGAGTCCCCTTCCTTCTAAGTCCTGATTTCTAGGACAAACGGGGGCCACGAGATAGCAGCTCCCTTGCAGGCCTTGGGCAGGGCCACAGCTGGGAGAGCCTCAGCCAGTCACACGGGAGCACGGGCTGGCCGTGGGCTCTTTCCCAGCAGTTCGGAAGTCACCGCCGACCTTCGCAGAGATGCCTGATACAAAGCTCTGGAGAGACAGAGGCGCTCCAGAGCCTGCTCTTTGGGGCGCAGTAAAGGCCTTGCCTGCCTCCCTTTGGATCACTTTACACGGTACTCTGCAGCCCCGCTCACAGGAAACCCCCCAGAACTCACTACACCGAGGGATCCAAGGTAGGAATCCAGCCAGGAGGGAACGGGTTTAGACCCACCAGACCTCATTTAATAATAATGATAATACCCAGCTCCTACAGAAAATTCTACCCATAGCTCTCCTTGCACTTTACAAAGGAGGTCAGTATCCCCATTGTACAGATGGGGAAACTGAGGCACAGAGCAGATGAACTGACTTGCCCAGGGCAGTTGCAGAGCCAGGAATAGAACCCAGCTCTCCAGAGTTCCAGTCTGGTGCTCTATCCACTAGACTGCACTGCCTCCAGATGGCCAGCTGCGGGAATCATCCAGCTAGGTGCTCCAGGCAGGAGTATGCGGAAGGTGAATACTCCAAACGCTGGTCCTGTTAGAAGAGGCTTCTGTCTCCAGCAGTGTCTCATGGTTAAATACCCTCCCCCTCTCCCCCCGAAACGATACATTCCAGAACCTCTCACTCTGCGGGCGACAGTTACAGACACTCACCTACATGGCAGGACGGTACGTCAATGAACCCTTTCAGGAAGTTCCCCAGGGGGCTGTTTTCTGCTGACTGGAAGAGAGGAAGGGATGGGGCAGAGAAAGGCCAGTTACCAAGAGAAAGACAGACAGACAGACAGACCACTGCTTTCTGCTTTCAGGTCACAGTCTCAGCCTTTCTCCTGCGGTATTTGCAGTACCGAGCAGAGGGCCTGGAAAGCGGTAGTCAGGAGAGTTTCCGATCTAACCCTCTCGTCTGAAGAGTCAGCTTTCTGGACTGAGGTTTTCCAGGATGGATCCCTAGACCCTGCCTAAGTTTGAGCAAAATCATTGCAGGCAGTTTTTGAGTAAAGCAAAGGGGGGGATTTCCACTTCTCCCATTTATCAACCAGGTTTTAAACAGGGCTGTATCGGACGGGTGGAGAGAGACCCCAAGGCGGGAGAGAAATCATTGAGGGGGTCGCAGTTTGGAGTGGTGAGATGAACTTCGGAAGGAAAGAAGGCTGCTGGGATGGAGCACTGCATGCTGGGAGCTGTAGTTTCCTACTCGGACACGAAAGGTTAGGGTGGTTAGAATTCTCAGCATCACTTGGGTTCCAGGGAAGTTGGCAACCTGGCCCGGTTTGGTGCCTGTGGCTTATTAGCAACAGGGGCGGCCTGTTAGTGGTGTTCAGGGCAGCCGAACGGGTCCCTCAGCTTGTGCTGGAAGGTGGGGAAAGGAGCCAGAGTGGGAGGTAAACTCACAGCCTCGTCCTGCTCCTGTACCAGCGTGTTCATGATCTCCTCCACGTAGTTGGCTGGGAACCACAGCTGCTTCTTGCCCCCGTAGTCTCCCCGCCACCTAGAAGGGGTAACAGGAAGAAGGGAAGCGCACTGACTCAGGGGTACTAGGGATGTGAACACTGCACGCAATGTCAGGGGAACAGCTGGAACAGGGAAACAGAAAAGGAGCCATTAAAACACGTCTCGGCGACAGGCACAGGGCATGCAATTCCTGTAACCGGAGCAGCAGCCGAAGCCGGGGTGATGTCTGCTGAGCTCCACTCTGCAGGAAGCCTGGGGCATAGACCAGGGCATAGAGAACCGCTGGAGGGTTTGGTTGCCTGGTAACCGGCCAGTCGTCCCGCGGTTAGAGCAGGGACGTGGGAGTCAGGATTCCTGGGTTCCATTGCTGGTCCTGCTGGCGTGTCCTGGGCAAGTCACTTCCCCTGACTGCCTCACTTCTGCCATCTGCTATGACTTCTACCCAGGTCTGTGAGTCTTATCGAGCGTTTAGGAGGGGCCAGAGAAGGGCAGAGATTTAACATGAGTGTGAACTCTCGGGGCTGCCCTACACTACACAGGTAGGTCGGCTTAAGTACATCACTCCGGGCTGAGAAAAACATGCTCTGGGTGGTGTAATAAGGCCGACCTAAGCCCCAGCACTGACACCAACTGGTGATGGAGGAATTCTTCTCCCGACCTAGCTACTGCCTCTCGGAGAGGGGGATTAACGACAGCAGGGGAAGAGCCCCTCCCATCGCTGGAGCAAGTGTCTGCGCTGTAGCTGTGCCGCTTCAGCCCTTCTAGTGTAGACACACCCTCAGTCTCAGGCTGAATCAGCACTTGCTGGGTCACTGGTGATGGGCCCGTGGAGTGGAAGCCCCAGGCTGGCCTCCCCTGGACCACCCTCCGCAGGGTGGCTCAGGGGACTGATCAGCCCGGAGCGTTGCCCGTTAGCGTTTGTGCCAGCAGGGAGCGAAGGAGCCAGAGGAGCTCGTTCCCGGCGAGGGCAGCGTCGCTCCACCACAAGATGTTGGCAGCAGGCAGATGGCACAGCTGTCCCTGACTGGGCAGAGCACTGGGCATGTCAGGGATCAGGCGTCCCATCAGATGTCCGGACGGTAAGTAGGAAGAAGGACTCCACCTTGCTGGTAGAGAGCATCTGGGGCCGCTTGTGGCATGTGGGTTGCACGACTGGTATCCTTTCAGCTCTGGTGAAAGAACCCCTCCTCGGGGCCCAGCCCCGCAGGACAGGACGCAGATGGCCCCCATGAGAAAAAGGGGGATCTCCCGACAGGCCCCCAGTGTCAATAATTTGGGTGGTGAGCCGGCCAGGACTGAGCTAACAAGGAGACTCAACCCAGCTGCTCATGAGCAGAGGAAAATCCTTGTGAGAGGAGTGTCTCCCCAGAGCAATCAGACAAAGCGACATCAGACACCTCGTGTTATCCTGAGCTGTGGCCTTTCTTCTTGACTCCACAACGCCCTGGCCCCACCGCGATCTGATAAGGACGCCCTTTCTAGCCAGGGGACCCCTCCTCCGGGACAGCCAGGCAGTGTTAGGAGAGGAGTGGACTCCTGACCGGACGGGAGGGAGAACTCACCAGCCTCCATCCTGCTTGTCCACGTTGTGGATGATGGCCTGTTTGCAGAACGAGAGCTCGTCTTCCCGCTGGGCTTTGTAATCGTAGAGAGCCTTCACCGTACACTGGGGAGCAGAGCAGAGACACGCTAGCCGTAGCAGTTACCAGGCCAGCATTCCTGGGGAGGGAACACCGCGGAAGAAAAACTGCAAAGGAATATAAAGTAGCTCCCCAGGCCTTGATCTCAGGTAACCGAGGACTCTCTCAATATATATATCGTGAGTGTTAATAAACTATTTAGATGGGCGATAATGCAGCTGGAAGCAGCCATATTATCAACCCAATCCTCTGTGTCCAGACAGAAGCACCAGTGCTGATGGCGGAGACAGAGAACAGCAGATTAAGATTAAGCTTGATAAGTTTATGGAGGGGATGGCTTGATGGGATAACGGGATCTTAGTCAATAGGTCAATAACATGCCATCACTGGTAATTAGTACCAATGGTCAATGATGGGATATTAAAAGTTACTACAGAGAACTTTTTCCTGAGTGTCTGGCTGGAGAGTCTTGCCCGCATGCTCGGGGTTCAGCTGATCGCCATATTTGGGGTCGGGAAGGAATTTTCCTCCAGGGTAGATTGGCAGAGGCCGGAGGTTTTTCGCCTTCCTCCGCAGCATGGGGCAGGGGTCGCTTGCTGGAGGATTCTCTGCAACTTGAAGTCTTTAAATCATGATTTGGGGACTTCAACAGCTGAGTCAAGGGAGAGAATTATTTCAGGAGTGGGTGGGTCAGCTTTTGTGGCCTGCATCATGCGGGAGGTCAGACTAGATGATCATAATGGTCCCTTCTGACCTTAAAGTCTATGAGTCTATGAGTCTATGAGATTTCCACAGCTCTTCTAGGGGCAAGTCAAAGGTTTTTCCACTGTCTCTCCAGACAGGTTTGGGGGAAGAGAAGGACAAAGCTTGAGTGTGGGCAGAGTGGGTGCCGGGAGTCTCTGCCGGCCGCTCTCATCGCATGCCGGCCGTGGTACAGGTCAGCAGGCCGCGCTCCTTGTTGGGATAATCACCAAGGGCCTGACTTGCCACAGTTCCCACTGGGACTGCGTAGGGAGTATGGGAGGCAGATTCAGGCCCTAAGGTGGCAGCCACTCTGGCTTACAGAGCTGCCAAGAGAGCAGGGAAGATTCTGAAACATCTCCAGGTCTTCTTCCTTAGCTCCACTGCAGTCTCCTGGTCTAACGCACAGACTCTGCGTAACTGCCATCTACGGCAGCAGGAAAGTCCCATTTCCTTTTCAAGGTTGCCAAACAGTTTCGAATATAACCAGAAAAGAGCTCCCTTTGGGCGAACGCGTCCCGTGTTTGGTCTCGGCCCAAGGGTTCACTTGTTGGGAGGGGAAGTTTAAGGTGCAGTGGTGCCCTGAAAAGTGATTCGATAAGTGCCCCCGGGGGGCTCCATGTTTATTCTCTCACTGACACCAGATCCAGCCCGCGCTGTTGATAAATAAAGAGCTGTTTTTTCTAGCTACTAGTGCTGAAAATGCCGCCTGGGATCTGAGAGTCAGGCTGGGTCTTTCTGGCCCCTGCATCACCAACTAAAGATTCTGCCATCGGAGCTCAGCTACTGTAACAGTTCTGCGGGTGACCTGGAAGAGACTCCTGTTCTCGCGCTCCCGGCCGCGCCGGCTCTGCAGGGCTCACCGACAGAGAAGGGATCCAACGTAACTCTTTCAAGTGAACGCTGAGTGTCAGACGCCTGGGTCTGCAGCCAGGGGTGGATGCCATGGGCACAGAATGACGGGATACGCAGGCTGCAGTTCCCAGGATGGCTGGGTGACTGCTGGGAGTCCCAGACACTTCTTGAACTGGCAGCAAGTCAGAACAAAGTATCACCCAGTTCCCAGGCAGCACGTGAATCCCCCTCTCCCTCCCCCTCCTCCCGCCCTCCCTGTGCCACGCAGACCTGGGGGGAGTCTCCGGCCCATGCTCTCTTACCCTGGCCATTGGCATCTTGTTGGCCTCCACGTAGAAGTGAGGGGTTCGTACTTCGTACAGGGCTCCATAGTCCAGCTCCTGCAAAGGACAGGCAGCAGCGGTAACATGGGAGGCAAGCCCACAGCTTCCCCCCTTCCCCCTCTCCTGGGGGGCAGCTCGTGGGGACAGAGGAAGGGAATGGAGCTAGACTGCACGCTGGGAGCTCCTCCTGTCATGGGATGGGGCATTCCCTTTTGTATCCCGAGGCTATGTCAGGTGACTGGGGTCAGTACAGAAAGCTCTGTCTCTTCCCCGCTCTCCTGTGTGTCACACCTTGATTACAACCTCCAAAGGACAGCGTGGCCCCTAGGATCAAGCCAGAGTAGTGCATGCTGGGAGATGTAGTCTGCACTTGCTGCACCCCTGCATAAGGATTAGAGCACCGGCAATCTGATTAGCCGGTCCCTGGGACTCCGGGCAACTTGCCAATGCACCCCCTGAGCAAAGTTTAGGGACCCCAGGATGCAGCCATGTTCGGCTTTTCCAAGATTCTGTGGGGTGGCCATAAAGCCCCCCCATATTCACCACACTGCCCAGCTGCATTGCCCCTCTTCCCCTGTACCCTGGTGCCCTGCCATTCTCATGGCAATGCTCCCCGATGCCCTCCATGGGGCTCCCCTGCCCCGCAGGACTCACGGCGGTGCCCATCTTCTCCAGTGTCTCCTCGTTGATGGGGTAGCGGAGTTTCATCTTGCGGTAGAGCGGGTGCTTCTCGTAGTAGCTCACCAGATCCACCAGGCTCTCGAACTCGGCGGAGCTGCCCAGCATGAAGAGTCGGCCCTCCTGCTGGATGCGGCAATGCTTGATCTTGCCCTCCGCTCTGTTACCAACACAGCCCAAAGGGCACATGAGGAGGGGCTGGGTGGGGAGGTGGGTGATGGGGGGGACGTGCCTTCTGTTTTTACAAACTGCAGAGGGGAATCATTTCCCCCACCCTGAAATGCAGCCACCTCTGGGGTGGACGGCAGCAATTGGGGAACAGCGCACAGCAGCACTGCACAGCAGTTCAGGAAAGGAACGAAGAAGATCCCCGTGTCCAAGTGGCTTATCGTGGGAGGTTTCACCCCCGTGGGAATGCAGCCAGGACGCTGGGGTAACATCCTGACTCACAGTAAGTTCCATGGGGGTATCTAATGACTAAAGCAAGAGCTCACTTCTCCACAGGGCCGGCTCCAGGGTTTTTGCTGCCCCAAGCAGCAAAAAAAAAAAAGCCGCGATCACGATCTGCGGCACTTCGGCAGCAGCTCTAACACCGCCGCTTCATTCTCCGGTGGCAATTCGGCAGCAGGTCCTTCGGTCCAAGAGGGAGTGAGGGACCCGCCGCCGAAGAGCCGGACGTGCCGCCCCCCTCTGTTGGCCGCCCCAAGCACCTGCTTGCTGAGCTGGTGCCTGGAGCCGGCCCTGCTTCTCCATGCAATCTACAAGATGGCACGTCTGCCTCCTAGCAGCAGGCTGTGTCATCTGTCAGTACTGAGCAGCAGCCCCAGCACGGCAGTGAGTTACCCAAAGTAACCGGTTTACCCAAAGACATACCGGGTATGTCTACCCTGCAGCTAGACACCTGTGGCTGGACCGTGCCAGCTGACTCGGACGGGCGGGGCTGTTTAATTGCAGCGTAGATGTTCAGGCTTGGGTTGGCGCCCTGCGAGGTGGGCGGGTTCCCAGAATGTCTACACTGCAATTAACAGCCCCTTAGCCTGAGCCCTGCGAGCCTGAGTCAGCTGGCACGGGGCAGCCAGGGGTGTCTAACGGCAGTGTGGACAAACTCAGCCAGTCCTGAGGGAAGGGAAGAGGACCCCTAGTGACTCATCAACGCAACTTCCTGCAGCAGCAGCTTTCCTTGAAGGTCCCCGGCCCGGAACCCATCCAACCCAACTGTGCTCAGCTAATGAGACTGGAGAAAATCATGTGCAAGCACATGGCAGGGCACGGGGTTGGGAGGAGAGATGGCAACGGATGCACGCTGTAGCCTTTGACTCCAGCGGGTCACCAGGGAAACGAGTCTGCTGCTTCTCAGCTCAGGCCCCAGGGATGGGTTTGGCCGACTGGCCAGCTCGACCCTAGGCAGCTCGCACTCACCTGAAGGAGATAGCATAGGAGTTGGGCTCGCTGCGTTTGCGCAGCAGGAAGGCTCCATCCCGAGGCACCCTCATCAGCATATGCTCGGCCTGCAGCCGGGACAGGTTGGCATGGTACCACCTGGGCCAGGAAAGAACACACAGCAGGATCAATGCATCATCTGGACCCTGTGCCACGGCATTGACTCAGCAAATGAGAGAGGGGCCGACTCTTTTCAATCTCCTAGTCCAGGGGTGGGCAACCTGGGGCTCCGGAGCCACATGCGGCTCTTCAGAAGTTAATATGCGGCTCCTTGTCTAGGCACCGACTCCAGGGCTGGCGCTACAGGCGCCAACTTTCCAATGTGCCGGGGGGTGCTCACTGCTCAACCCCTGGCTCTGCCACAGGCCCTGACCCTCTCCCCCCCTTCCCGCGCCCTCCCCTGAGCCTGC
This sequence comes from Platysternon megacephalum, assembly GCA_003942145.1. Classification (NCBI taxonomy): domain Eukaryota; kingdom Metazoa; phylum Chordata; order Testudines; family Platysternidae; genus Platysternon; species Platysternon megacephalum. The sequence continues at coordinate 601,769 of QXTE01000223.1, forward strand.
TGTGCCCTCGCTCCTCTCCCCTCCCCCCAGCCTCCTGCACACCAGGAAACAGCTGGTCGGGAGGCGTGGGGAGGGAGGGGGAGGTGCTGATCAGTGGGGCTGCCGGTGGGTGGGAGGTGCTGGGAGCCGGGTGGGGAGCTGATGGGGGGCTGCTGACGTATTACTGTGGCTCTTTGGCAATGTACACTGGTAAATTCTGGCTCCTTCTCAGGCTCAGGTTGGCCACCCCTGTCCTAGAATGAGTCCATGTCCAGTGAGCATGGGAATCCAGTTCTGGTTCTCCACTCTCCAGGGGCCCCAGGGAAACGTCTGATCTCTTGCCTGTATTAATGTACCGGCTGAGTGTCTAGGTGGGAGACCTGCTGACGTGTGTGTATCTATTGCACTAGGAATCAGGTCTGCTCAAACGTGCGGACGCACGCCCATGGACGTGTGGACTCCCCATGCTGCCCGTGTGCTGTTCTGCCGGCGATCACAGTCTTGGCTATACGTGGCCTGAGATTATTTACACATGAAACTCCCCTTCCGCCTTGGTATCCCCAGGGAATAAGCAGGCTGAGGGAACACCTGGCTCCCTGGGGCCTGCGGGGGTCGCTTCCTCTACAAAAAACCAGCCACTGCTGGGGCTATAGGCCAGAATCTCCCCCCATCCAGGCTCCTGCCCCAGAGCTCGATGTGGTGCCTCACTGACACCCCAAAACAGAATAGTTCCACTGGCGACAGCGCCTCAGTCAAAGAGGACGTGCAGCCCCAGTGACACCGCATCTCCGGCAGGGGGTGCTGGATCCGGGCCGGATGGTTCAGCAGAGGGTGCTCGCTGGAGAGGTGGGGAGAGAAGCGAGGCGCTGGGTGGAGCCGACCCAGGGCCGGAAGGCCAGGGAGAGGCGAGCGGAACGAAGGGGAGAGGGGGAAGGGAGGAGAGGTGACACACGCACTCTTTGCTCTCGTGGGCGTTGGGCTGCGGCACGGGGTCTGTGAGCCTCATCTCAAACTCGTTGCACCGCAGTGGCACCTCGCGGTAGTGGCAGATCAGGCTGTAGAGGCTGTCGAACACCAGGTTGTCTGTCAAGTAGAACTTGGTGGTGCCGGCTTCCTGCCGGGAGTGGATACGGCAGTGCTGGACTCGGCTGGACCGCCTGGAGCGGGGACAAGAAGGGATCGGCAGGGTCAAGCGCAAACCACGTCTCCCTGCGGCTGCCCAAACCGGGCGCACAGTGGATGGGGGGAAAGGTCAACTCTCTGCACCAGTCCTGGTGGGGTGGGGGGAGGAGATGACTGGACAGCAAAGAACATCCCTGGCTGGGATGATTTAGTTGGGGTTGGTCCTGCTTTGAGCAGGGGGTTGGACTAGGTGACTCCTGAGGTCCCTTCCAATCCTGACATTCTATGATTCTATGATCCCGAGTCACAATGCGGGGTTTGGATCGAGACTCCCAACTTTTGGGGGTTGGATCTGGGCTTCGGTTCAGCCCGGTACAGAGACAGCAGCCAGCCAGCCGGACGTAGGGTGACCAGACATCAAGTGTGAAAAATTGGGACAGGGGTGGGGGGTAATAGGTGCCTATATGAGAAAAAGCCCCAAATTTGGGACTGTCCCTATAAAATAGGGACATCTGGTCACCCTAGCCGGGCCATCCATACAGGGATGTTGGAGCAGTACATTGGCTTAGACAGTGTGACCATGTTGCCCCCTAGTGGCTGGTGTCCGCAACTATCCCAGCTGGCCGCTCACAGCTAATGGTGCTATTTTCAATCCAATAGCCGGGGGGGGGAATGTGGTTTGGCTGTTTGCTCCTGGCTGATGCATGTGCGAGCTGCAGGTATATGGCTTGGTCCTTTACATTGGCTCAGGGCTTTGGGTCTGGCCCACCTCCCCTCGCTGGGGCTTTCCCACGTGGAATCTATAAAGGCCAGACCCGTAGGTCCTAACTCAGGCAAAAGCCTCTCTGACGTCAATGGGAGTGCGGTCTGTGATCCTGAGCCCAGCACCGATCATCAGCCATCGCGGTGCTGGGGAATGATGTAGCGGACAGGCCTGGGAACCGCAGCCCTCGGTAGAGCCGTATAACTGGGATAGCAGCAGGGCAAGCGTCCCTCCCCGACCCCACCCTGACAGGCCGCCTCTGGGGAGCCCAGTCTCCGGGATCTATTCAGGTCTCAGCCTCGCTGCTAGGCTGCCAACGAGGGAGAGGATCAATGTCCCTTCTGGTGGCTCCCGAGACTAATCCAGGAGGAACCAGACTGAGGCCCACCAGCTTGTTTCACAGAGATGGCTGCTGTCATCAGATGGTAGCAGCTTTCTACCGCTACCACCTCGGACTGGAGGGAAACTGAGTCCCCGATGTGAGGGGATCACTGGTGCCAGAGGCAGAGGGGATCCTGTGCCCCAGTACGGAGGTCGCCGCAGGAGGCTCCTACCAGAAGGAGAGGGTGTAGTCTCCCACAAAGGTCTCGCTCTCCCGCACCAGGAAGGTGCCGTCCTTCCCACCCGTCTCGGTGCAGTACTCGTGCAGCAGCTTCTCGGCGATCTGGCGCCCGTCACGCCCCCCGCCCAGCTTCCCGTGAAACCACTTCTCGCTGAAGTGCAGCTCGTTGTTGTTAAACTCCTGGAGAGGCGCAGAGCCCAAGGACGAGACGGGCGACACAGAGAGAGACCAGAGAAATCCAGGGGAGAGAGACAGAAGGAAAGAGAGACAGTGGGTTTGGTGTCATGTCCTTAATCACTTTGGCCACCTCTGGGGTGGAGCACAACAGCAGTCTAACAGCGCACAACAATGCTGCCCAACAGTTTAGGGCAGGTAGTGAAGGTTCTCATGTCCCACTGAACCTGCCTGGGGATCTAGTCGGCAAAAGTTAATAGCCCCAACCGGAAGCTGAGCAGGACCCTGAGGTTAATACCCTGCCTTGTGAAAAGTGAAGTGGGATATTTAATGGCCAGGAGTGGTCAGGACCTTGGTTCTGCATCTCTTACAAAGACACACATCTGTGCCTCTAACACCATTGGTTCAGCACTATCGGTGAAGGGCACCCCTCTGTTGGGTAACTGATATTAGCACCTGGCTTTCCTTGACCAGCTCCTCTCCAAGCATTGACCTGGTCTAACCCTCCTTAGCTGGTGAGCTGGGGCAGAAGCACAACCCAAAGGGGTACATGCAGCTGCAAGTACTTGGGTGGCTCTGTAGGTGAATCCTGAAGGTCCCTGAAGCACTGTTTCCCCCCCAATCCACACCTTTTCTCCCCACAAACACACCTCTTTTTGTTCCACCTCTTCCTCATCCTCGTTGGACTGGTAGCGGGACGTCTCCTCGGAGTAATAGATCTTGTTGCTTGTCAGCACAAAGTAATGTGGGCTCCAGGTCTGCCAAGGAGAAAGGAGCATCAGAACCAGGCACCGAGGAAGCCGGGGAGTGGGTACAGGGCAGGGAGGTGGCCAAGGATGTCAGCACCTGCCAGAGATCACAGCTGCTTGCGTTGCAGGCATGTGAGTTCACCCCATGCTGCTTGCTGATGCCCCTGTAACACACTGCCAGAACGTGTGTTGTGTTTCCACTCCAGTGAGTAGTCCACTAGAGGATACCAGCCTATTACTGCTAATGGGTAATGGAGACGGAGTCACTCCTTTAGCTTACATGGTGGAGGTCTGTGATGAAGGTCCAGGGTTCAAGCCCTTCTAATGACCCATGGAGGGGATGGGACTGTGACACCTCCTTCCCCACTGCTGGAATCCAAGCATTGGTATTCCAGCCTGCACCATGAGGCCAGGTTCCACGTGCAGTCTATAGACCAGGGCAGGCAAACTTTTTGGCCGGAGGGCCACATCAGGTTTCGGAAATTGTATGGAGGGCCGGTTAGGGGAGGCTGTGTCTCCCCAAACAGCCAGGTGTGGCCCGGTCCCCGCCTCCTATCCGCCCCCCCTGCTTCTTGTCCCCTGCCCCCCCCCCCCCCGGGACTCCTACCCCATCAACCCCCCCCACCCCCGTTCTCTGTCGGCCCCCCCGGTACTCCTGCCCCCTGCTCCCTGTCCCCTGATCACCCCCAGACTCCCCATCCCTGACTGCCCCCTGCCACCCCATCCAACCCCCCCTCTCATTCCTGACTGTCCCCCCGGGACCCCTGCCCCATCCAACCCCCCTGTTCCCCGCCCTCTGACCGCCCCGACCCCTATCCACATCCCCGCTCCCTGACCACCCTCCCGAACTCCCCTGCCCTCTATCCCCTGCTCCCTGCCCCCTGACCGCGCAGCACAGAGCACCGGTGGCTGGCGGCACTACAGCCGCGCCCCCCAGAGCATTGCGCCCACGGCGCGCTGAGGCTGCAGGGGTGGGGGGACAGCAGGGGAGGGGCCCGGGGCGAGCCTCCCGGGCCAGGAGCTCAGGGGCCGGGCAGGAGGGGCCCGCGGGCCGTAGTTTGCCCACCTCTGCTCTAGACCCTTCCCTCTCCCACACGCTTGGCTGTTAGTTCTGGAAAGGGAGACCGAAGCCAGGGTGAGGCTCTTACATGGTCAATGGGGTCCTCAAGGTACAGGATGCCGTTCTTGATGGAGTTGCTGATGTCATTCTCCGAGTAACTGGCCGTGGAGACTTCTTCGTACAGGTTCCCTTCCACCAGCTTCTTGTGCTAGGGAGCGGGAGAGCAAACCAGAGAGAGGAGAACTCACACAGTTAGACTGACCCTTGACCTGTGCTACCAGCACCCGAGCCTATGTCCTGTCTGCCATGGTGGATGTGGAGCATCACTCAGCTGGGGCAGTGAAACGACTGGTCAGTTTCACTTCCTGTTTACAACTGGTTTCACTTCCTGGTTCTCCTGGCCCAATGCTGCTGCTGTTTGGGTTCACGGTACCGCGGGCAAAGGAGTCCGTTCTGGGAGCAAAAATGACTTAAATGACTGTGAGTGGCCAGGACTGGTGGTTAGATTTCATCTGGCAGGGAGATTCCCATGCATCTTTGTACTTTAGAGCTGGAGGTGGAGAAAGCTCACCCCAGTATGTTCCTGTAACCCCCAAACTATAGGGCTCTCCCATTAGCTACCCGTGCCTCTCCCAGTGCAAGGCTGGTGCGTACTGTTCTTGTACCGTCCACCTCTGGACAGTATCAGAGAAGGACTGGGGGAAAGGGAAGAGGACAGGCCCTAAGTGCTGCACCTTGATGAGGATTTTCTTCTTGAGCTGGGTTGGGGAAGGCAACTCATCGGCGTTGATGTCCACCGGCTTGGTGAGCAGCATGTCCCCAAAGACCTTCTTGAAGTGGGAGGCCATGTTCCTCTGCTGGACGATGCTGCAGTGGTCCTCGATGGAGAGGATGATGGGGAACCTGGTGCGGGGGGGAAGGAAAGGGCAGATCATTCAGAATAGCAACCGAGAAAAGGCTCCCGATCACGCGCCTGCTCCTAGTGTAGCCAGGGGCAAAACTAATGAGGGTAGGGCCCCAAAGGGGCTAACAGGAACTCAGAGATCCATGGGACAATCTGGTAGAGACTTGGTGTAGGGAAAGCTGGATTAGGGCAGAACTCTCGGAGCTGGGGAACACTCAGTAAATCAGGGTGTGACACACTCAACCTGGGAGTGCTCTGCAGGGAATGTATCCACGCCTTGGAATGGGCAGTGCGGCAGGGAACACGCCCAGACCCAGCAACAGGTTCTCACAATAAATACAGAACCAGTGAGTGCTGACCAGGATAAACAGGGAATATCTGGCTGCCACACATGGTTAAACAGGTTTCACCCTGGTCTTTAATAGTTACAGACTGGCTTAAGCCCTGAAGCAGGAGGTTTCCACAATCATTGTTACCATTAACTACGAGAACACTGGATATTCTTGTTATCCACATAAATGTCCAATCCCTTTTTGAATCCTGCTAAGTTCTAGGCCTCAATGGCTTCCTGTGGCCATGAGTTCCACAGTCTCATCACATGTGACAAGCTCCATGCCCTTTAGCAGGCCCTAAGCAGCAAAGGGGTGACAAAGCCCCTGTAGTGCAGTGGGGTGGTCCTTACTCAGAGGTCACGAAGGCGTGTTCCTTGATGGTGTGCAGGACATCCAGGAATTTGATTTTGGAGGTGAGTGTGTGTCCGTGGTAGATGATTGGCAGGTCGTCTGGACCATCCCAACAGTCCACTAAGGGCAGAGATGGTTGAGTTGTTAACACTCCCCCCACGCGTGTGATCATTTATCCCCGTACCCCACACACGTTCCCGAGGGACCATGTCCTAGCACAGAGTGGAATGGACAGGACCACCTCTAGAGCCCATGGCCACTGCACATGCGTCGGTCCCGAGCGTCACTGTGGAGCTGGGCACACTTCATTGTCGTGCCAGTGCATGGGCACTTCAGGGGTGGACAAAGGGGTATAAGACACACTTGCGTTCACCTCGGAGACGCCAGATAAAAAGCCCATGCTGTTACCGCAGCAGGGTCAAATGGGACTGAGCTAGTGAAAGAGGCTGTGGGGTTGGGTGGGGGTCTGCCTGCCATTGATATGAAGGGACGGCAAGATCGCACAGGTTCACCAGGTGGACTGAACGATCCTCAGCTGAGGTCCCATTGGGTCGTAGATCCCAAGGCCAGAAGGGAGCATTGCGACCGTCTGGTATGACCTCCGGCTTAGCGCAGCCCAGAGAACCTCAGCTGGTGATTCCTGCATCTGGTGGATTTTAAGCTTCTCCCCAGGTTGCCCCAGAGGACAATGATCCAAGCATAACAGCTCCTGTTTCCAGGGCACCGGAAGGATCCCAGTACGATTCACCAAGAATTGCTGTAGCCACATCTGGGGTGAGATGGGGCGGCTGTTTGACACCGAAGCGTAAGACAGAAAAGTGGGGGCAATTTAAAGGAACTGCCCATCACAGGATGTGGCCAAGGCGCTGGGCTCAGACCCCGACATTTGTACGACGTGCCGAGGGAGTTTGGTGGCTGGGGAGGGGTCAGGAACTCGGTTTTAGAGATTCCCCCAAAGGATGCTGACTCCAATGGTAACGTGTGGAGGGAGGGGCGGCATCACCAGTACCATTTCCTGCTGCCCTTTGGCTGTCCCCCACCCAATCACTGAGCGGTGCTCATGCAGTCGGACCAGCGCACAGCCGCTGACAGCAGCCCGGCCCCCGGCAAGGATCAGCTCACTCACGCTCTATGCAACGGCAGCTCATCCGCAGGCAGCGAGCGTAGGCTTCCAGCGAGGACTCACTGGAGAACTGGTCCCCAGTCAGATACCTGCAAAGAGAACGCGAGGGCCTCTGACTCGCCAGCAGCGCCTGGAGGGGGGCCAGACTGCAGGGCCTGGGGGTGGGACTGGGAGGCCTGGAGGAAGAGGTGCAGCTGCAAATCATGTGGCTCCCAGTCCATCTCGGGGAGCAACCACTGCGGATGGTGCCTGTCCAGGCAGCCGCCAGCCACAGACGGCGTGCCAGGGGAGCTGCCTGGCAGGGCACGAGCAGCTGAGCCGTGGTTCCTTGCCATGCCTGGTAGCTTAGTGTAGGCAGGGCCTGGAAAGGTCTCTGCTGTTTCAGGGGCACCTCGCTCTGAGCCCAGGGCCTGGATCCCATCGGAGGTCGGTGTCTGCTGTCCTGTGGAACCCCTGCTCCGGCCAGGGCCGGCTGGGCTCGGGAGACCCATTGGAGGTCGAAAGCCACAGGGCCAGGCCCACAGTTGGTGTAAATGGGCAGCGCTCCATTGGAGTCAATGGGCCAGATCCCCAGCTGGTGTAAATGGGCAGAGCTTCATTGGAGCCAATGGGTCAGATCCCCGGCTGGTGTAAATGGTCAGAGCTCCATTGCAGTCAATGGGCCAGATCCCCGGCTGTTGTAAATGTGCAGAGCTTCATTGAAGCCAATGGGCCAGATCCCTGGCTGGTGTAAAGGGGCAGAGCTCCATTGAAGGCAATGGGCCAGATCCCCGGCTGGCGGAAATGGGCAGCGCTCCATTGGAGTCCATGGGCCAGATCCCCGGCTGGTGTAGATGGGCAGCGCTCCATTGGAGGCAATGGGCCAGATCCCTGGCTGGGGTAAATGGGCAGAGCTCCATTGGAGACAATGGGGCAGAGCCCCGGCTGGAGTAAATGGGCAGAGCTTCATTGGAGCCAATGGGTCAGATCCCCGGCTGGTGTAAATGGGCAGGGCTCCATTGAAGCCAATGGGCCAGATGCCCGGCTGGGGTAAATGGGCAGAGCTCCATTGGAGTCAGTGGTCCAGATCCCTGGCTGGTGTAAATGGGCAGAGCTGCATTGGAGTCAATGGGCCAGATCCCTGGCTGGTGTAAATGAGCAGAGCTCCATTGGAGTCAGTGGGCCAGATCCCTGGCTGGTGTAAATGGGCAGAGCTCTGTTGAAGCCGATGGTGTTATGCTGGTTTATACCAGCCGAGACTCTGGCCCATGTTTTCCAGTACCTGCTTACAAGGAAATGTCCAGGAATCCCATGTCCTAGATGGACAGAGAAGTGGGGCAATCCCTGCAGAACTCCCAGGGGAGGCTAAGGGGAAATCCCCCCCTCCTCCCCCCGGTCACTATTGCACCGCAGGCCGGAGCCCTTCTGGAGCTCAAACACCAGACTAGTGGCTCCCCAACGTCTGCAGAATGGCTCCTAAGCCTGCGGCGAGAGGCACCCGTTCAGCTCAGACCCAAACAGGTTGTGCCGCTTTATCTTCGCCCCACCGTGCTGGCGGCCCGTCTTTGTTGGGCTGACGCCAAGATCTTACGTGTTGTGGGAGGAGGAGATCCAGTAGTGGGACAGCGGGTAGTTCATCTCCTCTGGGACCACCCACTCGTACTTGGCGTCCATGGCCATGTTTTCCCTGGAGAACAGGTACGTCAGAAACTGAGGACAGAAGGAAAGCTGGTTAGAGCAACACGAGGAGGGTCAGGCTCCAGGACACCGTGGGTCACCCCAGGCAAGGGGGAGAGATGGGCGTGGGGCCAAAGCACTAACAGGAATGGGGAAAGTTGGTGGAGAAGTTGGTGGAGAAGAGCTGCCAGCAGCAGAGGACGAGCTGAGGAACACAGTCCAGTGACTGCAGCTAGAGATGGGCTTCCGACGCAGAGTTTGGAATGTGGACTTCTCCAAAAAGTGAGGGGCGAGGGGTTCATAGAATATCAGGTTTGGAAGGGACCTCAGGAGGTCATCTAGTCCAACTCCCCCTGCTCAAAGCAGGACCAATCCCCAGACAGATTTTTGCCCCAGATCCCTAAACGGCCACTTCAAGGATTGAACTCACAACCCTGGGTTAGCAGGCCAATGCTCAAACCACTGAGCTATCCCTCCCCCCAAAAGGAAATGTCAAGGAGGGTCCTGAGGAGACACTATCTGAAGTTGTAGGAGGACAGGCCCCTCCACCTGACCAGGGACTTGAACCCTGGACCCTCAGATTAAAAGTCTGATGCTCTACCAGCTGAGCTAGCCAGGCTCACATAAAATAGGAATCCTCAGTCCCATCTACTGCTGATGGTAGTGGTGGCTATGCTGATGTAGCGAGACCAGGTCAGGTTCACTCTTTCAGTACAAGTGGCCTTGTACATGTAAATACATGTAGTGCAATCACCTGTGGAATTCGCTACTGCACCTGCACACAGTCACCTGCTGGAGGTGGATTTTGGGGCCAATAATAAATCTGTAGCTGTGCCCCTTAGACAAGGATAATTAAACCTCATGCTTCAGGGCACAAGGAGATCACCTGGAAGGGTCAGGAAGGAATATCAATCCCCAAATGTGCAGCACTGTACACTAGCCAGATGGGTGGTTTATTGCGTCCTTTTAAGCCTCAGGCATTGGTCATCGATGGAGGCTGGGATAGCAGTCTATAAGCCCCCTTGGTCTGATCTGGCATGGCCCATCCTAAGCTCCAGTCTGAAGTGTACATTGTCTGTTATAAATACACCTACATTCGTGTGCACCAATTCAACAAACCCGAACTCATTTAGAGACTTTATCTGCCCCAGGTGGGAGTCTGAGCTCCGCTGGTGGGCGCTGGAGTTACTAAGGGGATGGCTGATGCAGGAGGATGGGCTGGGACCCGGGGGCTGGGGTACATATTCCCCTACCTCATCCAGCTGGAAGAAGGGTTCTGCCATGTCACTGAAGGGGTCCCTGAGGTAGCCACACATGTACTCCCGCACCTTGCCGATGTCACTGGCCCAGGGCTCCTAGGGCAGAGAGCGCAGAGGGCAGCGTTAGGGGAGGAACTGCACCGAAGGTTTGGATGTGAAACCGTGATGGGAATCTCAGATCTGCAAGATCAAGAGCCTTCAGACAGATGGAAGGTGACTGGACTCAGGGCCCAGGAGACTCATGACCTCTAGCTATGCAGGTACAGCACATATTCCCCCCGCCGCCACCACTGTGCCTCTACCCTCATCTGCAGGGAATAGAGAGGAGTCCGGTGCCGGTGCCCCGATTGTAATTATTCTCTTCACTAGATTTCAGATACAGGCAAACCTTGGTCGCGATTTGCACCTTTTTCCTAACATGTTCTCATCTGAATTTCCTCTTGGAGATTCACAGATTCCAAGGCCAGGTCTGCCCTTCCCTGTAACAAAGGTCACGGAATCTCCTCCGGACATGCATCCAACCCGTCACTTCTGGCTGGGCTGGAGCAGCTCCTGCGATCTGGAGTTCAAGACTCCAAGTCGCAGAGTCGCCGAATGTAAAGGCAGAGGGGACCACCCGATCATCCAGGCTGACCTGACCTGTGATGGATTCTCCATCGCAGCTCAGCGTGAGCTGTTCTGATGGTTAATCACCCGGGCTGTTAAAAACAGGCACTTTCTTTCTGGTCTGAGTTTGTCAGGCTTCAGCTTCCCCCACCCATCGTAGCTTTCTCTCTGTCCACCGCTGGAGGCTAGGCAGTGGCACACTCTACCCTTCCCGGGAGACCACCAGGGCCCCTTCATCCCATGGCCTCTCTGCTGAGACTGACAACAGAGGATGCCAGCGTCCGTGGCGTTGGGTCTCATGGTCTATCAGGAAGAGGAGAGAGATCCACCAGTTGGACAGCCATTGGATGAGCATGACTTTAGGTTACTAGCGGCCTGGGCTGGCTTCGAGGTAGCCAGACGCTCTCTGGTTTCAGAACAGCGGCAGTCGTGAGAATTTCTGCTATCATCCACTGCATGCCAAGCGGTGGCCTGGCAGAAGGGCTCGCCGTCCCTCAGGTACGACAGGGTATTGGACGTGCGCCTTAGCAGATACCTTCTGGTCGTGCTGCAGGAACTTCTGGAAGTCGTACAGTGTAATCTGGCACAGCTCCGCCCGGTCAACGTTCCTGGGGAGGGGCAGGGAGCCGGTCAACGGGAGTGTGTGCAAGCCAGATATGCCAGTCTCCCCCCACCAAACGAGTCAGGCACTGGGTGTGTCTCCCCCATACAGATACCTAGTCCCCTTAGTCCCCCCACTATTCCAGCTCTTCCCCCCCATCCTCACAGCTTTTCCGATGAACCTGACTTGCACCCGCCCGCCCCTATGACTCCAGCCCAGGGCTCCCCTGACCCAGATCTGCTGATGCCCCTCAATCCTGACCCGCAGCCCCCTGCTACCCCAGCCCTGGGCTCCCCCCGGCCACAGCTCTGCCAGTGCCCCTCAGTTCTAACCTGCAGCCCCCCTGCTACCCCAGCCCTGGGCTCCCCCCGGCCACAGCTCTGCCAGTGCCCCTCAGTTCTAACCTGCAGCCCCCCCTGCTATCCCAGTCCTGGGCTCCCCATACACAGTGGTGGTGACGCACCTGAGTCCTGACCCGCAGCTCCCTCCTCAGACACTGATCTCAGTGACACAGTATTAACCCGAGCACCCCAGTCACTGCCCTGGAGTCATTCTGGGTTTAATTCCTGTGTCTGAGAGTAGAGTCTTGCCCGTTCTCTGGGGATCTAATAGGGTCAGAGTCATGTACCATCCCACTGCGTCCCTGACATGGGCTCCACCCCCAGGCTTAGCGTCACCGTCACCATCTCTGGGAGCAGGGACAAGCAGAGTGTGGGTGCCCAGCCTTGTGGCCCTGGGGGGGGGGGGTGCCCAGTGGTCTCCTCTGTGTGCTGCGGTGGGGGCAGACAGGGTTGGACTTGTGAAGAGACCAGCTTGTTCTCACACACACACAGTGAGCCAGGCTGACTGGCGGGCCGGTGCCCCGCCCGGGGCTGGGGCTGACAAGGGGGGATCTTTGGTACTCACCGCAAGGGGAAGGAGAGCTCCAGCTGCTCGGTGATCTGGAATGCAAAGGCGGGACAGGGGCAGGTTAGCCAGCGGAGAAGGTGCCACCTGCAGGCTGGATGGGGACTGGAGGAGGAGGCCCAGGGGGGGACTTTGTCTAGAGTCTTGGAAAGCATGAGGCACAAGGCATCTCAGGGCCTGTGGCAGGAATCTGAGCTGCCCCTCACTGACTCACTCTAGATGGTCTTCCCAATCTCCTGTCCCTAGAACAAAGCCCCCGCTCAGCCAGTTCTCAGGGGCTATCCCCTGTGGCATGCCAAGTACATTTAAGGTGCTGGAGAAACGTCCATTAATAGTGACGGGCAGCACCATGACCCCACTCTGGCCTTCCTTACCCATCCCCGGGTCTGGGCCCAGCCGCAGGGTCACCCCAGGCCGGGCAGAGTCGCCTGAGGGCCCCAACTTCTTACCGATTTCTGAGCATCGAACATTAGGTTTTTGTAGAAGTGAGTGAAGTGGGTGAAGGCCATGTCGCTCCGGGCTTCCACTTCCTGTCGGGAGGAAGGAGAGAGACAGAACCTGGTGAGAACGGAACGGGAGGGAGCAGACCTCCCAGAGCTGAAGGATCTAGGAAGACTTCAAGCCCCTGGTGCAGAAGATGGGGAAAACAGGCCCCTGGCTGAAAGCTTTGGCTCCGGTGGGATTCCCATGCTGTACCGCTCTTGAGTGAAGCTCATGGGCCATGCGGAGCCCAGGGAGATGTACAATGTGGCCTGCAGCCACCGTGGGGCAGTCCATGGGGATTACAGGTCCCAGGATGCAGTGCTACATTCTGAGCCTAATCCCGTCTCATGTCTAGAGATGGACCAGCTGGATTAGTTGGAGGGGAGGTTGGAATCTCAATCCAGATTTTGTGCTTTGGGTCCCTCTCTCCTTACATGCTATGCATGGCAAGTGGCACAGAGAGAGGAATATCGGGGCTTTGGATGGGGAATGAGCAGCAAATGTGATTGGCCAGCCTTAGGAATGGACTACGATCCTGTGTTTCCCTGTAAATGTCCCTTAGTAACAGGGAATGCTGGAGGAAGGTACAGATAATCCAGTACAGGCTGGGAGCAGAGGGGCTTCCAGAGAGACCACTTGCCCAGGAGGCATCAGCTGTTCGTTAATGTTCATTGACTGCAGACACCCCTCAAACTCATAGCAAAGGAAAGGGAACATAAGAACGGCCCCACTGGGTCAGACCAAAGGTCCATCTAGCCCAGCACCCTGTCTTCTGACAGTGGCCAATGCCAGGTGCCCCAGAGGGAATTAACAGAACAGGGAATCATCAAGTAATCATCATCCCCTGTCGCCCATTCCCAGCTTCTGGCAAACAGAGACTCGGGAATGGGCAGGAGATAACCCTTACCGGAAAACCCAATGGGACTGAATGGAGCAGGAGACCCTTTCTCTTGGCTTCATTGACCCATCCTATAGAATTCTATAGCTGGGGGAAGTCCCTGTTCAATTCTATAGGGCAGCTCAACACCTCCCTCCCCACAGGAAGGGTCGATTCTATAGGACTTCAGAGTCATCTCTGTAGAACCTGGTTGGTTCTACAAATCTCTCCTGGCTTCCCCCCTATCCCATTCTATAGGCCTTGTCTATAAAGGATGGGTCAGAAAAGGAGAGATACAGGGAGGGAGGAGGAGACCGCGGGAGTGTTCTTACCACTAGCTTGTCCCGCAGGAACCTCATGTTGGGCACCCGGTAGTTCACCTGGGGCAGCATGGCCTTCAGATCCTTCACCGTGATACTGCAAGACACACAAAGCAGGAGTCAGGCCTCAGAGCGGGACATGTGGGAGCCCTGCTTCTCATGCAGGCTCAGGGCTTCCAGCTGGCCCCATGGGCTCGGGGCCTGGAGCAATTTCACTCCCGCCCTTCTCCCACGTGAATCTTCAGGAAAGCAAGGGCCTGTTTCTGTGAGAAAGAAGAGGGGTCAAGAGCTGCAGGCATTCCAGCCCCCATGGCTCCAGAGCTGCCAGGTGCTCGCTGGAGCCCCATATGTGGTTCATTCAACCTGTGTCTCCCCCAGGGAACTGAACTCTCAGTTCACTGAGCAGTTTGACATGGGGCTGGCTTCCAGACTGAGATCGCACTCCGGAGGTTCCGAAATCGAATCACTTCCATCTGTGCGACAACCTAGTGTGGACACGCTGAAGTGGTGTGGTTTGCGTGGCTGCAGTCCATGTGACTTAGCCTGGCTGGTGCGGAACAGGGTTTGTTACTGAGCTAGCTGAACACGTGCAGAGCAGATATTTCGCTCAGGAATATGCACCGATTCCAAATACACAAAGGTGAGCCACTGTCAGAGGTGAAGTTCTAGGCACTGGAAACGCCCAGGTCAGACAGACTGGTCTGAGTAAACCTCGAGATCTCCCATAGCTCATTTTAAAATCTGAGTTACTACTACTAAGGAAGGACTAAGAGGTATTTGTACTGGAATGGCACCATCTACTGGGGACGGAGAGGAGAGCAGTTCAGAAACCTGAGAACTAAGACTGATACCTGGAAAGCAGGTCTGGCGGACAGACCAGTTGGGAAGATATTCGATCCTTCTGTCTGATTTTGGGCCACATAGTTATTTTGCATAGTCCTCTTAAAAATACCAGCTGACAGAGGGTCCTTGCTGCATACTTGCCGTGAGCGCTGTAGCCATAGAATCATAGCAGATTAGGGTTGGAAGAGACCTCAGGAGGTCATCTAGTCCAACCCCCTGCTCAAAGCAGGACCAATCCCCAACTAAATCATCCCAGCCAGGGCTTTGTCAAGCCAGGCCTCAAAAACCTCTAAGGAAGGGGATTCCACCACCTCCCTAGGGAACCCATTCCAGTGCTTCACCACCCTCCTAGTGACACAGTGTTTCCTAATCTCCAACCTAGCCCTCCCCCACTGCAACTTGAGACCATTACTCCTTGTTCTGTCATCTGCCACCACTGAGAATAGTCTAGATCCATCCTCTTTGGAACCCCCCTTCAGGTAGTTGAAGGCTGCTATCAAATTCCCCCTCATTCTTCTCTTCTGCAGACTAAATAAGTGCAGTTCCTCAGCCTCTCCCCAGAAGTCATGTGCCCCAGCCTCCTAATAATTTTCACTGCCCTCCACTGGACTATCTCCAATTTGTCCACATCCCTTCTGTAGTGGGGGGACCAAAACTGGACGCAATACTCCAGGTGTGGCCTCACCAGTGCCGAATAGAGGGGAATAATCACTTCCCTCGATCTGCTGGCAATGCTCCTACTAGTGCAGCCCAATATGCCATTAGCTTTCTTGGTAACAAGGGCAACCTGTTGACTCATACCCAGCTTCTCATCCACTGTAATCTCCAGGTCCTTTTCTGCAGGACTGCTGATTAGCCAGTCGGTCCCCAGCCTGTAGCAGTGCATGGGATTCTTCCATCCTAAGTGCAGGACTCGGCACTTGTTCTTGTTGAACCTCATCAGATTTCTTTTGGCCCAATCCTCCAATTTGTCTAGGTCACTCTGGATCCTATCCCTACCCTCCAGTGTATCTACCTTTCCCCCAGCTTAGTTTCATCTGCAAACTTGCTGAGGGTACAATCTATCCCATCGTCCAGATCATTAATAAAGATGTTGAACAAAACTGGCCCCAGGACCGACCACTGGGGCACTCCGCTTGATACCAGCTGCCAACTAGACATCAAGCCATTGATCACCGTTGAGCCCGATGATCTAGCCAGCTTTCTATCCACCTTATAGTCCATTCATCCAATC
>QXTE01000223.1:617963-706910 GCA_003942145.1 Platysternon megacephalum
CAAAAAAAGCATTGAGTACTTCAGCTTTTTCCACATCATCTCTCACTAAGTTGCCTTCCCCATTCAGTAAGGATCCCACACTTTTCCCTGACCTTCTTCTTGTTGCTAACATCTGTTACCCTTCACATCCCTTGCTAGCTGCAACTCCAATTGTGCTTTGGCCTTCCTGATTACACCCCTGCATGCTCGAGTAATATTTTTATACTCCTCCCTAGTCATCTATCCAAGTTTGCACTTCTTGTAAACTTCCTTTTTGTGTTTAAGCACACCGAAGATTTCTCTGTTAAGCCAAGCTGGTCGCCTGCCATATTTGCTATTCTTTCTGCACATTGGGATGGTTTGTTCCTGCGCCCTCAATAAGGCTTCTTTAAAATACAGCCAGCTCTCCTGGACTCCTTTCCCCCTCAGATTAGCCTCCCAGCGGATCCTGCCCATCAGTTCCCCGAGGGAGTCAAAGTCTGCTTTTCTGAAGTGCAGGGTCCGTATTCTGCTGCTCTCCTTTCTTCCTTTTGTGAGGATCCTGATCTCGACCATCTCATGGTCACTGCTGCCCAGGTTGCCCCCCACTTCTACTTCCCCTACCAGAGCAGGGGTGGGCTGGGGCCAGGTCGCTCACTGCTGTCAGTGCCAGGCCCCCCACTAACCCTCCAGGCTGCCCTGGACCCTGTGTTCCCCTGAAGTGCAGGGTCCCCGAAGTGCGGGGCCCGGGGCAGTTTCCCTGGTCCGTCCTATGGATGGGATGGCTCTGGGTCCAGGGTGGCCTGGGGGGTTAGCAGGGGTTCTGGCTCCGTCCCCTCCCTGCCCTGCCCCCATTCCACCCCTTCCCCCAAGCCCCCACCCCACCTCTTTCAGGCTTCTGCCCCCTTTTCTGAGCGATGCCAGGAGCCGATGGGGTGGTCTGAGCCCGGGTCGCTAGACCCCATGTCCCCCTGAAGCATGGGACCCCCCAAAGCGTGGGGCCTGGGGTGGTTGCCCCGGTCCAGCCTATGGACGGGACGGTTCTGCTTGGACCCGTTCTGGGCACCACCAAAAATTATACAAACCTGGCACCCATGCTGGTGTGTATTTGTCTGCAGAACAAGAAGGGGAAGTGGGCCCAGCCCAGTCCTTCCAATCCCAGACCTTGCTGGGGATTCGGCTTGGAAGGGGTGTGTGCAGAATCTAGCATGCTATTGTGTTTGTTCTTCACTGGCATTCGGTCGTGCCTCTGGGGGCTAGTTATGGACTGAATGATTGCAAGAGCTGATGTTTACGCCTGATTCCCGTCCCTAAATGTTGGAAATCCAGTGAACAGACCAGGCCCTGGGTTAATCTGGCCCAGTAAAC
This sequence comes from Platysternon megacephalum, assembly GCA_003942145.1. Classification (NCBI taxonomy): domain Eukaryota; kingdom Metazoa; phylum Chordata; order Testudines; family Platysternidae; genus Platysternon; species Platysternon megacephalum. The sequence continues at coordinate 619,290 of QXTE01000223.1, forward strand.
AGCTCCTCGGGGCGTTAAACTCACTAAATATCATCAACACTAAGGCAGCCACCAAGCTATTTGGGTTTCAGCAGAACCCAAATGCACAGCCCTAGGGTTTGTCTTGAATCTACAGTTACCCAAATCAGACAGCAGGTGGCAGCATGTTCTATTCCACTCCTGCTCCCCCCTCAACCCCACCCCTCGCCCGTCCGCACTTGCTAACCTAGTCTACAGCTGCTCAGTGTGTTCTCTGGGATTTGAGGGAGGGCCCTGGGTGTAGTTTAGTAGCATGTGCTCTGATCTACACCAGAAAGGGTTTGCTGGTATAGCTACACCGGCAAACCCTCCTAGTGCAGACACAACTTATAACAGCAAAAGACTTCTTCCCCCAGTAGAGATTATCCCAGATCCCTGAACAAAATAACCTGTCCCAGCAAAGGGACTCTTTTTTTGTGGGTATAATTGTGTCTACACTGGGGCTGTTGCTGCTGCAGCGGTGGCAGTTAGGGGCGTGATTTTTTCATACTTCTCACCAACAGAGCTAGGCCAGCCAAACTTTTCCGAGTAGACCGGGCCTGAGACGCCAAGAACCATGTCACTTGATTCCGTGCTGGATGGGCCACAAGCCGTGACTCGGAGCGGCCCCTGGAAGGACTGGGTACTGGTATGTGACACCAGCGAAGGGAAGGCAGGCAGGAAAAGCTCGGCCGAGTTGCAGAGATGTGGGTCCTGAACCTGAGACGTGCCGAGTGCCGTCCCCGCACGGGGACTCCGCTCGGAGGGGTGGGTGCTCTGAGAGTTCAGAGACCAATCACTGACCAGGATACGGGTGCTCAGCACCGCTCAGGATCAGACCGTAAGCATTGCTTTGCTTTGCTTCAGCCGGCCTCACTGAATTTAACGTGATCAGCTTCAACCGCCTTCAGCGCCACGGCCAGGCTCTGCAGCTGCGCCAGAGCGCTGTGCTCGGGAAAGCAACGTTGAGCGGCGTAGGGTGGGGGTAGCACAGGGGGACTCCTGCTGCGTCTCAGAGACTCAGCCGCGCACCATCCCGGCAGGCCTCCCAGGATCCCTGCCGTGTTATTAATACAGCTCTCATCTGGCACTTTGATCACGCTGTGCAACCCGCAATGGTGTACAAATTCCACCCCGTCGAGCTGGGTTGCTGGGTAAGACCAGCGCTGGAGTACCGGAGTGCTTTGTAGGACAATCCCAGTGGGATAACAAAACATGCCTAATCAAATCATCTCAGTGGGATTCTGCCGAGTGCCTGGTGCAGGGAGGCATCCCTGGAGATTCCCGCAGGGCCGTCCCTAGGGGATAGTCCAGAAGGCCTTTCTCCCTCACTGTGCTTCTGTTTCAGACTTGAATATAGCCCTCAGGGCCCCAGGGGACACACCCATGTTTTTGTAAAGCCGATTGCTCCTTCCACACTAGCCCCACTTCCTGTCCCATCTTCCATCATTTCCTGCCCAGGCCCCCTCCTCTTCCTGGATGGAACCCCTCAGTTCCTGTCCGATGTCCTGTTTACACAGAGCTGGCATGCGGCAGGGCCAAGAGCTCATCCCCCGCGGCTGCTGGGCCCCGCCCCAGCAGCCGCGCCTCATTAGCTAGCTGGACAGAAAGGGACCAAAATGCTGATTAAACAAAAAATTTTAAATGCAGTTTTCTTTCCTCCTTCCTGTCCCCCCTCCCCCCCCAACTCCCCACAGCTTCTCAAAGAGACACGGTCTCATTTCCATCTTCTCCGTTCAGTCCTGTTTGGCTCCAGATTCCTTGAGAGCCTGTTGCAGTGGGATCCTGGCCCTAGCCGCAGCTCTGACAATGGGATCAAATTTTCCCCCTGCTTAAAGCCACAATATCTTAGAACCTGAGCCTAACAACCAGCCCTCATCCCGCTGCGTTCACGTGCTCCAAGCTGCCAGTCAAGCCAGTGGGAGTTCGGCGAGCACAAGGACTGCAGGATCAGGGCTGCCGCTGCTTTATCTCCTGAGGCTTTATCTGCCAGCCTGTGGGGACTGGGTGATGCGGAAGGAGCAGGCGCGGCAGGGCTGTGTGGTGGGCAGGGAGTGGCAGAGAGCTGGAAGGCTGGGCAAGGCCTCATTTTCCCAGCCACCATGAAATGTTTGTCTCCTCTCCCCATCCTCTGAACAGCTCAAGCATTCCTCAGCTCCCGAAGGGGGTTTACCAGCCTCAGGCCCTATCAGGCCAGTTCCCCACATCCTGTGCAGACCGCCCTCCGGTGGCTGCCACAGGAAGTGTGGCAAAGCTGAGCGAGAGGCAGATAGTCTCTGCAGTGACACCTGCTAGGATGAAAACGCCGTGGGTCATCAACCCTCCTGTCGCCCCTGCCTGCCCGCCTCACTCACCTGCCTTCTCTCGTCCTGTCCATCAAGTCAAACTGTTTCCGCAGCCACCTAGCGAGAGGATTGAGAAGTGGATCAGCCTGGAGCCAAGGGGTCCCAGCAGTGACACGGCTAGGAGCGCGGTGCAGTTATCACACGTGCTGGGGTGATGGGGTCCGGCCTCTTCCGGAGGAGATTACACCTCAGGAAGGCGTTTCATCCCCTCATCAGCACCCCAGCCAGCTCTGGGGCCTGCAATCGATCAGTGCTCTCCAGGATTACTGGGCACCCCAAAATGGGGACGAAGGAAAACCAAACTAGCGATCCTGTCTGCCCTTCACTTCCCCTGGTCCCACCTCACTCTGCAGTGCCCAGGGGTGGCTCGGATCTCCCGGCCCACCCAGCCCTGCTCTGGAGTGATGGGGCAGAGGGATCCCCAGCCCCCCAATAGCCCGGCTCCCTGCCCATACCTTTCAACCTGCAGCGGCGTCTGGGCTTTCTGAGTGTCCATCACCAGCCAGTTCAGGCCCGTCATCCACATGTTGACGTCTTCCTCACAGAAGGCTGAGGAGGGAGGAGAGCAGAGTCCAGCAGTGGGAGGAGTGGGGCTAAGGGAAGTTCCCTCTCCGCACTTACATGAGAGATGGGGCTGGGCTGCAATGGTCTGCTTTGGGGCTGACCTCTCCCCACAGCTCAGGGGTACTGAGATTGAGGGATCTGGCTGCTCCTCATCTCTAGCTGAGGTTAGACGATGCACCGAGATGATGCCCTTCTTCGTACAGACAACAGCACCCTTAGCCAACTGGCTAACCCCCACAGGCGCCGACTTTTATTTTTCATGGTGGGTGCTCCACCCCCATGCTGCCCTGAGGCCCCACCCCCACTCCACCCGCTCCCTGAGGCCCCACCCTCACTCCGCCTCTTCCCGCCCCCACTCCGCCCCCTCCCCCAGGTCCCTCGCCCACCGGCCGCTCACTGCTCTCCACCCTCCCCCTAGCGCCTCCCAAACAGTTGGGGCTGGTGGGTGCTGAGCACCCACTATTTTTTCCCCGTGGGTGCTTGAGTCCCAGAGCACCCACAGAGTTGGCGCCTATGCCAATGGGCCAAATTCACCCTGACAGTGGCATTCCATCAGGGATGGCCGTCACTGCGAGTGGGGTCTGGGTGGGGGTGCTGTGTCAGGGAGGAGGGATGCTGGGAGAAAGGACTGCTGGGGGGAGATGGTGACAACCTGAACTGTCTTCTCCCTGCTACGAGGTTCCATGGCCCTCTTCTCCCAGCTCGTGTGTCCACGTCCTGTTTTCCACCACAGCTGATTCCCACCCTCTCCCTTAAGCCAGGACATAGCTAGGGTGGGTGGGAAAGTTAATGAGGCCACCTCATCCATGAAACCCTAACGGCCCTAGGAAGAAGTGAGGGAGGGAAAGAATCAAGATTAGACCCTCCCCGCCTGTCGTCACCCTCCGTCACCCAGTACTGACCAGCAACACTGAGTGTCCGGAGCCTGAAATCCTGTCCATACAGGATGATGAAACACATGGTGGAGTCCAGTTTCCGAGCATCTTCTGGATATCGTTCAAAATCCCGGGAATTCTTCCCTGGGCGGATCTCTTTTATCTCCCGAATGTCAACTAGAGAAGAAAGAGAGGGACACGTGACCCTTTCCGAGAAGCCCGTCCTCATTTTAACTCTTCCCTGCCCAGAGCCGTGGCTGCTGTCGTGCAGTGTAGTGATTAATAATGACATATTCCGACAGTACCTTTTAGCTGGATTGTGTGCATGAAAATAACTTCAGGCCTCACTGAAATGCAGTCACCTCTGGGGTGGAACACAGCAGCTGCTTAACTGCATGCAGCAGCTTCAGACAGGAAGTGAGGAAGAATCATGTTTCCGACCAAACGCTTGGGAGGAATTTGGGGAGGCAGAATGCATCCAGTCAGGGATATCATTTCTACTCTTGTGAAAAGTGTCATGTGATCAGTTATAACCCCAAGCAGGCAGGACTGCAAGCTTATCTGCACAGCGCCCTCTAGCATGTCTATGCCGTCTCAGAGGGAAGCCTGTTGTTGCATGACCACTTTTCGCAAGATATAGGTTTTCCTTGTGGGTCAGCTCTGCAAGTAGGTCCACAGTGGAGCTCTGCAGCATCGCTTATGTATTGCGAGCCTTGGAAGGATTCTGGTTTTACTGGTGAATGTTGATTTCCCTGCACACAAACAAACCAACAACAAATCTTTCCACTGATAATAACTGAAATTGACAGCTAGGCCAAGTACGAAAAATTCTGCTTGAGAACTTATTAAGAGTTTGCTTTTAGGGTATTTGCTTGGTATGCTTTGACGTAACGCAGCCAGTTTGTGTGTGAACGATTATACAACTTTAATTTTTTGAATCTCAGTCATGAACTAATTATTGTCTGACCTCCCCTATTGTCTGACCCATCCCGATAATTTCCCCCACTGTGAAAAGGTATATCGATACAACTAAAACAATGCTTAAAAACCCTTAATTTTGTGCTGTTGTGAAAAATTAAATTGATACGCATTTTTTAAATGCTTAAAAATGAATATTATCCATCAAAAGTACATATTAAAAAATCAAATTCTGCCAAGCCTAGGAATCGTAAATATGTATGTAAACTAACGAGAGAGCAGAGGGCACAGCCCAGCACTCAGAAGCAACCCTACAATAACAAACCAGGAGTAAAATGGTTTCATGTTTGCAACGGGGCTGCAATTCAAAGACTAGAAAGTTATTTTAAAGAGTGCTGGGCAAAGGCCTGGTAACTTTCTTTAGGCAAAGCTCTCGCTGAGGGCTGTGGGAGTTTTGCCTGAGTAAAGACTGAGGGGGAATTTCACCCCTGGGCGGGGGCCCAGAACAAAGCCTAGTTAAGTCTTGCTTAAGTCCAAACCCCATTAGGGCTGGAGGAGTTAAGCGGTGCCCTGCTGCACGAGGCTGGCTTTCATTCGGCGAGAGGGGACATGTCAGTGTCCTCCAGATGCATATTTTTAACAGCTAAGCCACTGTGTATGACCGGCCTCTCCTTGCGTGGTGGGATTCTCAAACGGCGGAAGCCACAAGAATGGAGCTTGCAGATCAACCAGCGTCATTGCTGGTGAAGCTGCGTGCCAGGCAGACTTGTCTCAGCCATGGAGTCAGAACGGAGAGAGCCCAGGGGTGTGTGACACAGCCCTGCCCGTCTCGATATTGCACTCAAAGGGTCCTGTGGGGTCTCGGCCAAAGCTAAGCACTTAGGTTCTCATGGGTATTGTGGGGTGTTTGTACAGGAAACCATTTTAGAGTCATGTAACATGCAGACCAGAGGTGGGCAAACTACGGCCCGCGGGCCACATCCGGCCCACGGGACCATTCTGCCCGGCCCCTGCCTGGCCCCCTCTGCCACGGCGCGGCTGCCAGACATGCTGCTCTGAGCGGCATGGTAAGGGGGCCAGGGCCGGGCCTGGGCCCGGGGGGTTGGATAAGGGGCGGGGGGTCCCGGGGGGCAGTCAGGGGACAAGGAACGGTTGGATGGGGCGGAGGTTCTGCGGGGGGGGGGGCGGTCAAGGGAAAGGGAGCAGGAGCGGTTGGATAGGCGTGGGGTCCTGGGGGGCCTATCAGAGGGCGGGGGTGTGGATAGGGGTCAGGGAACAGGGGGGGTTGGATAGGCGTGGGGTCCCNCAGTCAGGGGGTGGGAAGTGGGAGGGGTCGGATAGGGGGTGGGGGCCAGGCACAGCCTTCCCCACCCGGCGCTCCATACAGTTTTGTAACCCCAATGTGGCCCTCGGGCCAAAAAGTTTGCCCACCCCTGATGTAGACTATCATGCTCCAAAACTGCTGGAGGTAAAACATGCCATCCCAGGCGGGATGAGTCTCAGAGCTGAGTCAGTCAACACAGCATAATCGACTAGCCCTGGGTCAGGTCAGGCTGGAGCATTCGGCTGGGCTCTGAATAGGGGACTTCAGGGGTGAACCGAAGTTAACAAATCGCCCTGATTAGGAAACGAGACAAAAGTCTGGGGCTGCGTACGAGGAGAAAGGGCACGAGCGGTTCTCCATTACGGAAGTGGCTCTGCCTGCAGGAAAGGCGGATCCCAGAGCACAGGACTGGACAAACGCTGCAGGGACTGACCATTGGGTGAGAATCACCTTATCAGCCGGGGAAGGAACCGGTTAATAAGTACGGGCTCTAGACTGTTTTATATTTTTCTTTGATCTGTCACCATATGTTGCCAAATCCTTATCAGGGGCAACGGAAGCTCCCTAAAAGTGGGGGGGGCACCAGTGTCTGAACCATGGCCCCGCCCCCACACTGCCCCTTCCCCACAAGGCCCCTTCCACGCCCCCTGACGCCCCTTCCCCCAAGGCCCCTCCCCTGCCGCCCCTTCCCCCGAGGCCCCTCCCCTGCCGCCCCTTCCCTCCAAGGCCCCGCCCTCAAACCACCTGTTCCCCCAAGACCCCACCCCCCACTCGCTCCTCTCCTCCCTGTTGCTTGCCCTTATGCCCGGTAAAAAGTGGGAGGGCATAACCCCCTGGTCGCCCGTTCCAGCACCCCTGATCCTTATACTTGCTTTTCTTCAAACCTTTATCTCAAGCTCGGGCAAATAAACGTCACTTTGGTTTTACTACAGACACCTCTAAGTGCCTTATGCTAAGGAGCGTGTTGAACGGAGGTGACCCCAGTGAACGAGGGGGGCGGGCACTGCTTCCCCAGAGGCAGCGGCTCGTTGGGCAGTGCGGGTGTCCAGAAGCCACGGGACTGGGCACTCGAGTGTAACCAAGCGGGGGGTGTAAATTGCTCGGCTGTATTGGGGAAGAGCAGTGCGGCTTGTGATAGCGCTTGTGTTGCCAGCAGCCGGCTCCTTCCCGTGGTGGGCACCGACCAGGCTCCCTCCCGCTGTAAGCGATTCACCCCGGACACCTCGATTCACCCCCACAAATGTCACTGGCATCTCAGATGGAGGGGAAAGCGAGCGAGTGCTTTACCAACCTCCCCCATAGGGGAACAAGAGGAAGGCCGCCCTGCTGCACTCCCAGGCCCACTCTGGAATGTGGACGAGATCACCAGACCCCTGCCCATCTTTCAGTCTCTTTCCCGGGGGCCCCACTGCAAGGGCAGGTCTCCAGCCACTCAGAGCCCGTCAGCCGCTGAGCTGCGGCCGCCGGGTGCCTTCTGAAGGGCTCGACTGGCATGGACAGAAGACACGAGGAGGCAGGGCTGAGAGCAGGGGCTGGGAAATAAATTCAGAGCCTGATCCAGGGCAGGGTGCAGCCAACTGGGAAGTCAGAAGTGAATCCTGGGCTCCCTGGGAGTGGGGTGGGAGCCTTTCTGCCATGGCTTTCACACACGCCTCCTGGCCATGCCATGGAGAAGGGCTCTGATCGGTTGGGCAGAGCGCCAGGCGGGGGTTACGGAAACCCTCGGCCAGTCTCCACCATACGCACATGCACCTGCTCACCCCCCGCCATGCAAAACAGCCTGGGAGTGGGGGAGGGACACCGGGCGAGGGGCAGGAGCCAGTGGGACAATGGCTCATGGAGACACTGGGAAATGGGGCGAGACTGGGTGAGCCCCTGCACAGGGACTGGGCTGAGGTGGGGGTCACACTGGGAACAGGGGTAGGAGTCCCGGAGAGCTGATTGCTTCCTGCCCTGCACCTTGGGTCCCCATTTACACCTGGGCTGAGGGGGGTCAAAAGCTACCGATCCGACTGGCACTCACGCTGCCCAGTGTGAATGAGACACAGGGCGCGAGACAGAGGGGACTGAAGCCCAGGACCATGGGTAGGGGGCAGAGGAGTCTTGGGCCTGGTGCAGGGAACCGGGTCCTGGGGCACTGGACAGATGTGATCCTATTTCTGTTATTCTAATCCCTGACAAATGAATCACTGCTAGGAGAGCCCTGTGAGGCTGCTATGGGCACCCCTGTGCCGGGGAATGGGATGGGGCAGGCTGACGGGGGGTGCAGGCACCCCTGTGCCGGGGGATGGGACGGAGGAGGCTGGCAGGGGGTGCGGGCACTGGGTACCCCTGTGTCGGGGGATGGGACGGAGGAGGCTGGCAGGGATGCGGGCACAGGGTACTCCTGTGCCGGGGGAATGGGACGGNGAAATAACTCCTTCCCCCGGTGCCCCCACTCTGCTTTCCTACGCTCCGGGCAGCGACACCGTGTTATGATGTCCCGCTCATGTCAGGCAGGTGCCCCACACGGACTGGCCGAGTGTCTGAGTGGGGACAGCAGGAATCCAGAGGCTCAGGCAGTGGATACGAGAGTGGGGCGTGTGTATGTGGGGGACGTCCACCCAACCTCCTGCCCTCTGCAGCCTCCATTCCTAGCTCTCTAGATGGCCCCTCCCTACAGACCTCAGAAGATTCCCCAGGGAGGTGGGGCTGAGGTGAAATCAGGGAGCTCTGGGAGGGAAGGATATCCTGGGGTACTCCCCTCCCCTTGGCATTCTGACGTCTGCGGGAACAGAGAGCCCCCTTGTGAGGTCTTGAATGGAAAATGGGTTTTCCACTGACACTATTGATCAGCACCGGCAGAGGATCCAGCCATGCCTCTGCAAGGAAACAGGTTAGACGCTTCTTTCACAAGGGAAAGTGCAGGTCTCCAGCAGCCCTGTGACAGGCTTCCCTGAGCTCATCAGAGCTGGCCGGCCCCTGCGGGGTCACTCAATCTAATTCTAGTAGCTCCTGAAAGTGGACTTTGACCCACTGAATGTTGGCTGTGGGCACTAGGTCCCACCTCGGGGAGACCAACAGTAGGGACCGGATCTCTCTCCTGCCGTCTGAGTTTGTGCTACACACTGGCAAAATGAATCGGGAGAATCTGGGAATTGCGCTTACTGCCTTCGTGTTCAGAGACTCATAATTCAGGAAGCCCTGGTCTCAGTCGCTTCAAATTGTGCACAACAACTCTACTGTGAGCCCAGATCTCACCTGTCAGGTTTGAGGTCAATAGATCTTTTCCATAGATTTTAGAGGTGGGAAGGCAAAACTGTCTTTATATCATGGAAACTCAGTTGCAGCCTTAATTATGGAGTGACTGTTGTTGCTCCCTAGTACACGGGGATCTCTTCACCCACTACTGAAATGCAGCCAGCTCTGGAGTGGAGCCCAGCAATTACTGAGCAATGCACAGGAACACGACGCAACGGTTTAGGACACGAAGGGAAGGAGAATCCCATACGCAATAGGAACTGTGCCAAAGCCAGTGGAAGGGGGGGATAGCTCAGTGGTTTGAGCATTGGCCTGCTAAACCCAGGGTTGTGAGTTCAATCCTTGAGGGGGGCCACTTAGGGATCTGGGGCAAAATTGGTCCTGCTAGTGAAGGCAGGGGGCTGGACTTGATGACCCTTCGGGGTCCCTTCCAGCTCTATGAGATAGGTATATCTCCATTTATTATTATTAATGTTGTTACCTGAGTTGGCTTGTGCCCAGGACACCCAGCTTAGCACCTCCAGCTGCTGGCAGAAAGTGCCAGGGGATCTTTAATGGCCACCTCTCCTCTGAAAGGCACCACCTGANACAACGGTTTAGGACACGAAGGGAAGGAGAATCCCATACGCAATAGGAACTGCGCCGAAGTCGGTGGAATGTTGTTACCTGAGTTGGCTTGTGCCCAGGACACCCAGCTTAGCACCTCCAGCCGCTGGCAGAAAGTGCCAGGGGATCTTTAATGGCCACCTCTCCTCTGAAAGGCACCACCTGACACCGGGGTCATCACTGACTCGAAGAAGAGAGCGCCCCCTACTGAGTCACCCACCCCAATCCCTGCAGCACAGCACCCCTAGTACTGACTGACGGGGGAGAGAGCCCCCTCATGCATCACCATCACCCCTTCCTGCAATGCAGCACCCCCTAACAGTGCGCTATCTTCACTGTTTACTGAGTCACCGACACCACTTCCTGCACATATAGGAATTTCACAGGGCGCAGCCTTCCCTTCCCTCCCCTCTGCCTCCATCCGCCCCCTTATCTCCACATAGGTCACCTTTGAACAGGGAAGTCTCTCTCTCTCTCTCTCTGCTAATCAGTTTCACTTAGGATGACAACAGATGAGGTAAGCAGCAGTGTGGGAGCAGATAGCCCTGCGTAATCTGTCCTTGCTATGCCCTGCCCCGTGGTGGGAGGGGGGGGGGGGGTTCTCAACTTCCCCATTGGCATGTGACGTTCATCTCGATATCTCTGATTTCCCCCATCTGTTTCCTCTCCTCTGCCTTATCCAGCCCTCTCCGTCTTTCCCTGACCCCCTTGTTCTCACTCCTTTCCTCTCTCCTTGCATATTTCTCATGGTGATTTGTCCAGGTCTAGCCAGGGCAGGGGAAAAGTGCCGCATTCACACACTTGGGGCATGAAGTCTCATGCTTATTTGCAGAGCAGGTACAGCGCAGCCAGTGGCAAAGCCAGGTCTCCCCCCACCCCCCATCCCCGCCCTGCCTCGATGGACCAACTCAAGGGCTGAGGGGGAAGTTCAAGTCTCCATGCTCCAGTCCAGTCTTGGCCCGTGGATGAGGTTGCTAAGAAAGGAGCTAATGAGTGCCAGTGGAGGTAGTGGGTTTTGCAATGTGTGTGCTTAGAATGGACGGAGACCAGCCAAACTCATTTCATACAGGACAGGAAACAGCCAACACTGCTGGCAACAACTTTCACCATGGATTGACTCCGAATTGGTGACCTAGAGGTAAAAGGCCCCATGGCCCTTTACAGCCGATCTACCCTCCACGTGCCCAAGGAATCCATCCCATCACCCTCTTCACATTGTTGTCCCACATACCAGCCATTCCCTTCCAGCGCAGGAGGAGCGGGTAGGACTTCCTATGGAGCTCCTCAAAGTTGCTCCTTAATTGGCCAGAGGAGTCAACATCTTTCTGAGATCCCCAGACTGGGAGCGGTATCCCAGCTAGGCCACATCCTTCCCCTCGATATTACGACATCCTGGCTACATGGACGCTGGAGCTGGCATTTCCAGTGTGGCTAGACACAAAAATAGGCACTCGGGTAGACACTGAAAATAGCCACGGCTGCATGGGCAGCGGGACAGGCTAGCTGCTGCGAGTATACAAGGTTTCAGACGCCGCAGCAACGTTGGTATTTTTTAGCAACTTCTACCTGAGCTGGAAATGCCACCTCCAGCTTCGATGGAACCATATTCCATGCCATTCCAGGCCCCGTCACTGGCTCAAAGCTATAGAGGGAGTTAGTGCCAGAGCTGGGATCAGAACTGCAGAGTTCCTGGCTGGTGGGATAACAAGGCAGCACACCGAAATGCAAGGCAGCATCCCGTCCCCCTGTTCTGCGGAATAGGAGCTGACAGCAGAGTCAGAAATGAATTCTGCAGCTTTTCCTCTCCGAGGAGACACCCAGACAGCCCATTTCCCCGACTCTATTCTGGGATGGTTCAGGAAACAACTGAACACAAACAAAGAGCAAGGCTTAGGGGAAAGGACTGGCTTGGCGAACGGTGGGCGTAGAAACTCATAGCACAGCACACATGGAATATGGTCAGTTATTAAAAGAACTGAAACCAACCCTTCCTCCCCCGTGATTTCTCCTGGGGGAGGGAGAGACAAAAGACCCCCAGGGGACAGATATTAGTCATGTTGTGCAATGCACTTCTGGAAGGCCCTCAAAGGCTCTGTAACGTAAGAACCGGAACAGACTAGGCCGGAATAGAATAGGATTGATCGATGAACTCAGGACTGGGAGAAAGGAAGGCCTTCAATGCTGAGGGGGAAAGATCCCTCACTGCTCTTCCGGCTGTATGGAATAGGAAAGAAACACCCCTCGACCTCAAGTGACCCTGGCCCAGAAAGAACAATGAAGAAAATACAGAAAATGTACTGCCTCTGAGGAATGATCAGTTCTAACTAGAACATGGTCCGGAGTTACTCTATGGTAGATCGGTGGCTCTGTAAATCGCCTCGCACACCCCTCAGCATGCCCAAAGGAGGACTTCATACTTGTCCACGCCATAGTCTTTAGGGCCCCAGGCCTGCCCCCAAGTCCCCTGGCACTCCCCATTCAGAGCTCTATTTCTCCTCAGTGCTGTAATGGCGCCTTGGTCATGTGACTCTGATTCTTTTCTGGGTCGTGCAGTGCGACATGCCTTCACATGAGGCAGGGAGCTCCACAGTGGCTTGAGAAAGTGCCTCCTTTAATCCTAGTTGCCGAGTTCTTGTAATGCTGGGACGGGGTAAACAGAGGCCTCCACTGGCTTTCTCTGCACTGCGCACTATCATAACAGCACATCTCATAGCTCGTCTTCTTTGCCTGCTCTCTCTAAAGAGGAATGCTCCTCTGGGCCAATCTGAGCTCATCTTTTAATTGAAGACGTCTGCCCAAAGGTGGCAATTTAAAACCCCCGAGCCCTAACCACAGGGTGTTTCTCTCTCAGTGCACTCTTATTATCCTCTCTATATAAAGACACAGACCGTGGGGTCAGTAGGGTGGGGTTTCCGTGCTGGGCTCCTTCTCAGCGTTTCAGAGACAGCATTTCCAGCTGTTACTTATGCAGAACTGGTTCAATGGGCACCTCGCGGTGTGCCAGCCCAGGGTGGGTGCAGCCCGTGAGGGACATTGATCGGTGCCGTAATGGTTGCACAAAGGCACGTGTTGGAAATCCTGTGCTCTAGGGACCCCGTGTGCATGAAGCCCAGGCCAGTAAGGCTACGTCTACACTACCCGCCGGATCGGCGGGTAGCGATCCAATTATCGGGGATCGATTTATCGCGTGTAGTGTAGACGCGATAAATCGATCCCCGATCGCTCTCCCGTCGGCTGCTGAACTCCAGCAGTGCGAAAGGAGGAAGCAAAGTCGACGGGTGAGCCGCAGCCGTCAATCCAGCGCCGCGAGGACGCGAAGTAAGTAATTTTAATTCGATCTAAGTTTCGTCGACTTCAGCTACGCTATTCTCGTAGCTGAAGTTGCGTATCTTAGATCAATCCCCCCCCCAAGTGTGGACCAGGCCTCAGATACACTGTTCTACCCTTCATTTGTGTCTGGTGCCAGTGGTTAAGAAAGATTGGTCTTTCGTGATTAGACGTTCCATTCGATTTGACACAGGCAATGTCCAGGCACTCTAACAGAGCAGGAATAGTAGAGACGGGGTCAGAGCCCAGCACTGTCCCCAGGGGATTGCCAGCATTACAGGGCTGGCCTTATGGGTGGGCGAGTGCCCAGGGCGCTGTGGTCGGGGGGGTGTCAGTGCTTAATTTGTGCTGGGCCTGCCAGGGCTGAGCCCCGGCGCCTCTAGGCTTGGCAGTTCACCTCTGAGATGCCGGCTAGCAGCTGCCGCTCTCCGGCCGCCCAGCTCTGAAGGCAGCACCGCTGCCGGCAGCAGTGCAGAAGTAAGGGTGGCATGGTATGGTATTGATACCCTTACTTCTGCACTGCTGCTGGCAGCGGCGCTGCCTTCAGAGCTGGGCGCCTGACCAGCAGCTGCCGCTCTCCAGCCGCCATGGTCAAGAGGGGCAGGCCTGGGTGCAAGTCTGTGGAAGGGAGCTCGGGGAAAAGTGGGGGGAGGCAGCAGGGCCTGGGGGCAATGGGGAGCCCGGGGAGGCAGAAGGGGCCGGGGCAATGGAGGGTGGATGGGGAGGCAGTGGGGGCCAAGGGCACCAAAATACAAGTTTGCCCAGGGTGCCATTTTCCCTAAGGCCGGCCCTGTTACATACACCGTGACTTTCATTGACCTTACGGGCATGGCAGTGCTAATAATCTCCTGAAAACCCACTCCTCGAGGCCAGCCATTGGTTACGGCAGATCGACCACAGCTCCCCTCGCTGTAAATCACCTTTCTTCCATTGAAAGGAGATCGGAAGCTCTTTGGGGCTGAGGCCACATCTAACGAGGGGTTTGTAAAGCACTGTCCAACCCTGTGGCTGGCTACAAGAGTGAGGACAGAGAAGGGTGGGCTTGTGGTTCAGGCACTGGAACTCTGGCAATCTAGATTCAATTCCCTGCCCTGCCACAGACTCACTGTGTGACCATAAGAGTGTCACTTAATCTCCCAGTGCCTCAGTTCCCCATCTGACATCCCACAGATGCTGTTGGGCCAGCAGCGTGACTGCATGTGGATTTGGCCACCGGGCAGGGGATTTACATGGGAAGAATTAAATCCTTTTGGCTTGGCCAAATGAACACAAAGGGGGACGGCGCTAACCACCTAGGAGAACACGGTCCTGGACATGAAGCGAGAGCAAGTGTTCCGGATGGTCCAAGAGTGCGAGAACTGAATTAACCACAGTAAAATTTCACTTGGGTAGCAGGGAATGTTTTCTAGCAGTGAGATCTATTAAGCCAGTGGATCCCAAACTGTGGGCCTCAGAGCATTTGCTGATGGCCTGTAGAAAGCTGGCTGGTCCCCTGATGCTGGTTCCTCCTGCTTGTTTCCAGCTGCTACGTCATAGTCCAGAAAGCTAAAAATGTTACTTTCCCATCAGCGTTTGCTGCGGTTGCCACAGGGATGCTGGGCGATTGAGAGTGGGAGGAGAGGTGGTTTCCAGGATCATGAATGGGAGGTGAAATGTCCTCATAATTGTGAATGGAAGGGGGGCTGCCCAGGAGGGAATCTCTATTAAGATGTGGCCCACCTGCTGGAAAGGTTTGCGAACCCCTTGACAGGGGACGAGGCTGCCAAGGAAGGGGCGAAAGTCCCGCTGTTTGAGGCACTGAAGACTAGACTGGACAGGCAGCCGACTTGACCAAATGGGTCTTCGCTCTCTCACTTCTAGGATTCTGGGCCTGTTGCTGGTGAAGTGGAACCTGATTCCTAGGGCTAGGGGCTGGTGTGGCTTATGGCTGCTGCCCTGAATGGCAAAATCTTGTAACTTCCACTCTCCTTCTCCAGTGTCTCTTCACAGTTCTCCCGCTGCCCTGCTCATGGCCTTGCCTTCTAGCAGGGGAGAAGGTGCAGCCCTGGGGCACAGGAAGAGAGGTCAGAGGCTGTGGGTGACATTATGACAAGGGAGGGCAAGAGACCATAGGGGAAGAAAGCCCCCTCTCCTGGACACTGAATGCATCTCGGGCTGAGAAGGGTGCTTCCCGGAGGGGCCAGCCGGCATGGTGATGAACCTCGGACGAGCCCTCAGGATGTGCGATAAGTGCCGCAGGAGGAAAACAACTTGGGGGCCCTTTGTCCGGCAAAGCCTGCCATTAACGAGAAACAATCAGCGCTACGTGGAAAGAGACAGCCAGCGCGGGGTTATTGTGCTGCAGGAGCGAGCAGGAAATGGGTCATTTCCCGGGGAATTTCCAGCAATGCTCCAGCTGGGTTTGTGACCCAGTGGCAGGGATGGGGGCAGCTGGAGTGGGCAGGGGGCCAGGCCTGGGAGGGGTCCGGAATGGACTTCTCTACGTGCCACTGGGTTAGTTATCCAGACCCACAGCTTCCCAGCATCACGTGGGGGTGTTTGTGTGGGGGTGTGACTGGGTCCGTGCCTTTGTGTGCGTGTACCTCCCTAACTGGGAGCGTGCCTGTGTGCCTCTGCGGGTTTATATGTACGTGTCTGGAGAGAGGAGAGAAAATCCTGAGCCTTGTAGTGCCCACGGGCAGTACCTGTATATGAGAGTGGACGTAGAGAGCAAGCAGGCTTCCCACAAGTCGCCAGTGCAGCCCCTTTAGCCAGGCGTGGCCCTGCCCACACTCCGCCCCCAGGGCCCTGCTTCGGCGGTGCCACTGGGCTCCAGGGGCTGGGGCCATGCCGCCCGCCTTCCCGGGACTGAGGAGGCTGCAGCGGCGCCGCGCACTCTCCCTCCCAGCGCTCTGGGGCTGGGGGGCCTGCGGGCACTAGCCAGCCTGGAGGGGCTGTGGGTTCCGGGGTGCGTGGAAGGGGCGGGGCCTTGGGCAGAAGGGGCGGGGCCTTGGGCAGAAGGGGCGGGGCTGGGGGCTAGCCTCCCCCAGCCAGAGGTTTCACACACCGCCCATGCCCTTCAGCTGAGCCGTTCAGAGGTCCTGGCTCTAGATGTGCGGTGGCCAAGCTGCGTCTTGGGAGCCGCATGCGGCTCTTTTACAGTTAAAGTGCGGCTTGTGGAGCCCCCCCTGCTCCCCGCATTCTCCACCTACCAGACTGGGGCGGGAGGAAACTCGGGACTTCTGCCCTGCGGTGCGGTGGTGGGGCTAGGAGCTTCTGCCAGAGACAACTGGTGCCTGCTGAGAGTGGGGGGCACAATTCAAAGGTTCACCCCCCACCATAGGCGCCGACTCCGTGGGTGCTCCGGGGCTGGAGCACCCACGTGGAAAAATTGGTGGGAGCTTAGCACCCACCGGCAGCTCCCTGCCCTGCCCCCCCCCACCCCAGCTCACCTCCGCCTCCGCTCTGCCTCCGCCTCCTCCCCTGAGCACGCCGCGTCCCTAGCTCCCAGCGCTTGCAGGAGGGGGAATGCGGCGCGCTCGAGGAAGAGGCAGGGCCGGGGCGGGGATTTGGGGAAGGGGTTGGAATAGGGGCGGGGCAGGGCAGGGGTGGGGAAAGGGTGGAGTCGGGGCGGGGCCAGGGGCGGAGGGGCGCGAGCTCCCACCGGCACTGGGGAAAGTTGGCGCCTATGCCCTCACAACAGCTTGAGTCTCACACCCCCAGGCACACACCCCCCCTCTTGCCCTCAGAGGCCCCTCCCTGCAGCTCCCAGGTGTTAGTTCTGCGTGGAGAGGCAGCGGCAAACAGCTGGGAGCTGCAGGGATCCGCGGGGAGAGGCAGCGGTAAAAGCAGCGGCTCTCCCTGCAGCTCCCGGCTCTTTGCTGCTGCCTCTCCCCAGGGCCACAGCTCCCAGCTTGACAGCTCCAGGGGGCTGGCGGCATCATGTGACAGAGCGGGGCCAGCAAACCCTGGCAAAAATCTGGGGGGGGGGAGGGGGGCACATGATCTCACGTGCCCCCCTATGTCACCTCCAGCTTCTTCCCAGCAGGGAGAGGGGGCTTGGGGCTTCCGCAGGAGCGGAGCTAAAGCCCTGAGCCCTGGCAGGTACCTCCCACAGGGCTGAAGCCCCAAGCCCCGGCAGGTGCGCCCTGGTTCTCGAATGTCTGACGGTTGGGACGGTCAGTAAGTTTGGCCCCCCCTGCTCTATATAGTCATGTGGGGTCATTCTGGGCTGTCCCCGCTTTTCTGTTCTACGGCGCAATGGGTCACTGGGTAGAAGGAGAACTTCTTAAGCTGGTTCTTCCGACATCTGGAGACCAGCACAAATAAACACAAGGTGGGAGGGGGAATTGGAACCTCCTCTAAGGGAGAGGAGACGGTGGCCCATCCAGCAGTTTAGTCATCATGCGCCTGGTCTGGTGGGGAGAGGATCAGTGAATCACACGTGGCAGATGTTAGTCATGTTGCTTAATGCATGACTGGAAAGCATCAGATCCGAGACAACCTCTGCAAAGGGAGGAGAAGGAATGTCTCAGTGAAAATAGGGAGGGAGAGAATCAGAACGGGAGAGCTATAGAATGGTGAAAGAAAGCAGGATACAAAGTACAAGCACCATTCTGGGACCTAACCCTGGCTCCGCTGCTCACACCTCTCCATCCACTGACGCAGAACTCCTACGGAATGAAAGCCACACACGAGCCATTTCAAAGCACCTTTTGTTCACTTTCGGGCCCCTTACAAGCGCACGGCACTGAACGTCAGGGTACCTGCTGAGCATGGTTCCAGTGGGGCCATTGCTCACGCCCAGAGCAAGCAGCAAAATCCCTGACACTAAACACAGCCGTTTGTACTTGACCGAGAGTGGCTGCAAAACAAGACATGCTGTTCAGGACATCTGAAACTTCACCCCCACCCCCACCTCCGCAGACAATGGGGCCATTCATGCTGCAGGTTCCTCTCTTGTGATCCTATTCTGCACGCCTGCAAACCCAGCGTGCATCCCAGAGACCACCTGGGAAGTGGGAATCCTCCCACACATAGGCCAGGCAAGGCCAGTTCCCAGCGCAGGACAGCGACTTCCCACATTCCCTTTCAGCACTGTGCAGCAAAGATCCAAGGCAGAAATAACGTGTGGCAGCTCTGGGCGGGGGATCATTTCAGGGGACAGCCGGGGACAGGCTTCTGGGGCGTCTGCCTAAGGTGGGGGCACCAGAGATCTGAAAGCCCCCAGCTCATCACCAATGCATGGGCTTCTGGCTGGTCAGATAGGGTGACCAGATGAGGGGAATAAAATATCGGGACACATGCGGGCGGGGGCTGAGAAAAAAAAAAACGCTGAGCGAGTCCCGGCTGAGAAAAGAAAAAAAAAAAAAGTGCTGCCTGCGGATATCTCTGTCCCGCGTCCGGACCAAAGATCGGTCGGGACACGGGACAGAGACCGAAATATCGGGACGATCCCGATAAAATCGGGACGTCTGGTCACCCTATGGTCAGAAGACAAGTCCCTGCTTTAGAGAGGGGAAGAGGAAGGTGGAGATAGGAGAGATTGAGTGAACTAGGGAAGGGAAAGAGACTCTGCTGTTTTAGCAGTTTAAACCAAACCCCATTTTCCCCACGGAAAAGTCCTATGGGATTTGATAGCATGGAACCAAGAGGGTTCTAAAGAGATGTAACTGGATTCTGTTAATATTACTCTAAAATGCTACAGAACAGACGATTCCCACCTTTTGGAGCCGTCCTATGAGATTCCACAGAAGGAGTAGTATTTTCTGTTAAATTCATCAGGAGATTCCAAAACCCTGCCGAAAGGTTATAAGTGTCCATCCCCTTCCACAGGACCTTTCAATAAGGGTGGTGATCGATTTACCTATATTCTCATACTGGGCTCATCACCACCTGCGTGCCTCCCACACAGACAGCTCATGGACACTCCTTCCCCCGCCCCACAAAGCCATCGGGATAGTCCCAAATCACCCATAATTGTTATTAATTTAATCATGATTCAAGGAGAGTCATGGTAATAAAAGTGACTGTAAAACAGTGTCGATTGGGTTCCATATTCTCCAGCAGGGATTGCCAGATCAAACAGAACTGATGAACCAAACCAAGATTAGGAGGCTTCAGGATGGATGAGTGGGGACAGATCGAAAGATCTGGGGATAGTCGCTCTTACAGTAGATTTAGATAATAAGTAGGGCTGTCAAGCAATTAAAAAAATTAATCGTGATTAATCGCGCGATTAATCGCACTGTTAAACAATAATAGAATACCATTTATTTAAATATTTTTGGATGTTTTCTACATTTTCAAATATATTGATTTCAATTACAACACAGAATACAAAGTGTACAGTGCTCACTTTATATTTATTTTTGATTAGAAGTATTTGCACTGTAAAATAAAAGAAATAGTATTTTCAATTCACCTAATACAAGTACTGTAGTGCAATCTCTTTATTGTGAAAATTGAACTTACAAATGTAGAATTATGTACAAAAAAACTCCATTCAAAAACAAAACAACGTAAAATTGTAGAGCCTGCAAGTCCACTCAGTCCTACTTCTTATTCAGCCAATCGCTCAGACAAACAAGTTTGTTTACATTTGCAGGAGATAATGCTGCCCTCTTCTTATTTACAATGTCAACTGAAAGTGAGAACAGGTGTTCGCATGGCACTTTTGTAGCTGGCGTCGCAAGATACTTACGTGCTAGATGCGCTAAAGATTCAGATGTCCCTTCATGCTTCAACCAACATTCCAGTGGACATGCGTCCATGCTGATGACAGGTTCTGCTCAATATATGGCAGAATGCAGGTAAAACAGAGCAGGAGACATACAATTCTCCCCCAAGGAGTTCAGTCACAAATTTAATTAACGCATTATTTTTTTAACGAGCGTCATCAGCATGGAAGCATGTCCTCTAGAATGGTGGCCGAAGCATGAATGGGCATACGATTGTTTAGCATATCTGTCACGTAAATACCTTGCAATGCCAGCTACAAAAGTGCCATGCAAATGCCTGTTCTCACTTTCTGGCGACATTGTAAATAAGAAGAGAGCAGCGTTATCTCCTGTAATTGTAAACAAACTTGTTTGTCTTAGCGATTGGCTGAACAAGAAGTAGGACTGAATGGACTTGTAGGCTCTGAAGTTTTACATTGTTTTGTTTTTGCATGATGTTATGTAACAAAAAAAATCTACATTTGTAAGTTGCACTTTCACGACAAAGAGATTGCACTACAGTACTTGTATGAGGTGTATTGAAAAATACGATTTCTTTTGTTTATCGTTTTTACAGTGCAAATATTTGTTATACAAAAATATACACTTTGATTTCAATTACACCACAGAATACAATGTATATGAAAATGTAGAAAAACATCCAAAACATTTAATAAATTTCAATTGGTATTCTATTGTTTAACAGTGCAATTAAAACTGCGCTTAATCGCGATTAATTTTCTTAATCGTGATTAATTTTTTTGAGTGAATCGCGTGAATTAACTGCGATTGATCAACAGCCCTAATAATAAGCTCTTTTGAGCAAGGTAGAGTGCAAGCTGCTATTGTGGTATCTTTGCTTTTCATCCTGTCCAGAGCCCAGAAGTTCAGCGAGCCACAAGAATGCATGTTCTACCTCTTCCCTGACCCTGTGTCTGTCTTGTCTATTTACAGTATACGCTTTCTGGGGCATGGACAGTCTCACGTGGACTCTGTGTTTGCACAGTACCTAGCACAATTAGGCCCCATTCTTGGCTAGACCTTAGGCACCACAGTAATAAACATGGTTAATTAATAGTGACTGAAAAACAATGAGATTGGGAGGGGCAGGCGGGGAAGTACACCAAAAACCTCCAAAATGTGTCAGTTCCAGTTTTGTGAGAAAGGTGTGGAGTGTGTGTGTGTGTTTTATTTTCGCTGCCTGTGCCTACTCCATAAAAGGGCACTCTTTGAGCATATGGTAGATCAGATTTCTATTCTGCCCCACACACATGCTGGAAGTGACAACATGTGGCTAATGCCAATGCTGAGATTTACTATTCTAGTTTAGCTAGAATCCGTCATTTGAATTTCCACTCAGCCTGCTCATTCTAAGCTCTGTGCAGCGCACTTTCTGGTTTGCTATGGCATCTGCATCGGTGGTTTGTCCATTCCCGCCTAGATGAAGCACTGATGCTATTATTTGTAATCTGTCAAAATCCTGATTTTTATTTTTAAATCCCAGGAAATTAGGAAAGAGCATCAAATTTATAAGGACAAGAAAGACTTGGAAACATAGAGCCTTTTAAATTGCATTGTTACAAAGATGGCCTTGAAGACGTGGAAAATTAGCATGTTGAATTAGTGACATTCACTGAGAGTATCAAATTGGGAGGAACTGCACACACCTGTGAGGACTAGTATATAATAAAAGGGGACGTGGGCCTTGATTCTGCACCATTCAAGTCAATGGGAGCTTTGCCGTTGACTTCAGTGAGTACAGGATCAAGCCCACAGAGAAGGCTTTTCAGTCTCTACTGTCTAGGATTTTATGACTCACAAACCTGGGGGGAGTCTGAGATTTTTCCTTTAAAATGTGTTGAGTTTTAGTGCCCATGAACCTGGAACCTGACCCACAACCTTTCCTGCTATTTCGGCTGGGGCCCTCCCCTCACACACAGCCCTGCCAAGGCACCTCTATCCTGACCTACAGCCCCCCCTGCTATTAGAACTTAACTTAAAAGGTCATTCAAAACACAGAGCTACTCACTGAATAGCCCAACATCAGGAATCATCAAGCTCACAACACACCATTGCTGAGCGCCAGCAGGTTATTTGTTTAGCCCCATATGAAGCTCTTTGTGCTGCTAACCCGGAGCCACCAAGTCTCGGTGTTATGGAGCCAATGCACCAGGGAGAATGGAGAGGACATAAAACAGTGGCTTGTTTGCCTTTTGGATGGGACGAGCTATCAATATGTGGTGTGTGTCCAGACAGCCTAACGAATGCCCCATGTCAGCTTTGAGTTACATTCGGGGAAATTTGGAGATGTACAAGATTATTTTTCCTGCAAGAGACTCTCCAAAGGACACTGGTGATTTTGTGCAGTATTTGCGTCTCAAACTTTACTTGAAGTAATAAATAAAAATGGCTTTAGCATGAATCAAATGATTATTTCGTTACTTTGTAAAAAACTCAATGAACACAGGGTTTGCTCTCCTCCTTTTTATTTATTTTTTACCTTAAACATTTGTTGTTGGGAACCCAAAATCTACCAGCCTTGTGCTAGCGCAGATGTGGGCAAACTACAGCCCGCGGGCCGCGGGACCGTCCTGCCCAGCCCCTGAGCTCCCAGCCGGGGAGCCTAGTCCCCAGCCCCTCCCCCTGGGGGGCAGTTATGGGCAGGGGGTCCCGGGAGGAGGCGGTCAGGGGACAAGGAGCAGAGGGCGGTTGGATAGGGGGTGGGAGTCCTGGGGGGGCTGTCAGGGGGTGTGTGTGGATAGGGGTCGGGGCAGTCAGGGGACAAGGAGCAGGGAGGGGGTTGGATAGGGGGTGGGGGTCCCAAAGGGGGCGGTCAGGGGACAAGGAGCAGGGGGGGTTGGATGGTTTGGAGGTTCTGAGGGGGGCAGCCAGGGGGCAGGAAGTGGGAGGGGGTGGATGGGGGCCGGGCAGGCTGTTTGGGGAGGCACAGCCTTCCCTACCCGGCCCTCCATACAGTTGTACATCCCCGATGTGGCCCTCGGGCCAAAAAGTTTGCCCACCCCTGTGCTAGCATCATTGTCTGTGTGTTATACATCCCCCTCAGTGTCTAATCCACAGAGGTTATGATTCCACTACAATTCCTACCTGGGGGATTTAGGGTTTTTTTTAATTATACCTATCTCATAGAGCTGGAAAAGACCCTGAAAGGTCATTGAGTCCAGCCCCCTGCCTTCACTAGCAGGACCAAGTACTGATTTTGCCCCAGATCCCTAAGTGGCCCCCTCAAGGATTGAGTTTACAACACTGGGTTTAGCAGGCCAATGCTCAAACCACCGAGCTATCCCTGCTCAAGTTTAGCAGTTCAGGTTGGAGAGAGTCATGCTTTAGGTCTGGAGGCACCAGATTCAATTCCTGGTGATGCTCAAAATGGCGGTTGTTATATTAGGGCATGATAACCAGGAACTGAAGGTACCACCTGGATTTGTGTGAGAGAACCTCAGTGTTCACATGGATCTGATTGCAGGACTGGGGCTTAAAAGGGAAGCAGATCAGCATTGCTTTCTAAGCTGAATGATAGGGGGGAAATCTACAAACATCAAGAATGATGGAAAGTTGACTGGCTTTGTTTTTACACTCATGGATTTAATAATCTGAGGTGATATTAGGATTCCAGGGAATTAACTGAAAAACTAAAAATCTATCACTTCCCCGTCTTAGGTACTTTCCGAGCCCCATCTTTGGAGCATACAGTCATTAATGTATATATCCTCACACACCCTTGTAAGGTGGGAAGGTAGAGACCCAGATGCTCAAAGATATGTCAGTGCCTAAAACCCATTGAAATCAATGGGAGTTAAGTGCTGAAAAACCTTTGAGGAGCTGCCCCTAAGTGATTTGCTTAAGGTCACACAGCAAGTCTGTGGTGAAGCAGAGGCCAAATCCAGGCCTCAGAAGTATCAGGCTAACACCTTAACCACTGGACCATCCTTGCTCATGGCAGAGTCTCCTGCAGATCATAGAATAGAATTGTAGGACTGGAAGGGACCTCGAGAG
Source organism: Platysternon megacephalum (assembly GCA_003942145.1). Taxonomy (NCBI): domain Eukaryota; kingdom Metazoa; phylum Chordata; order Testudines; family Platysternidae; genus Platysternon; species Platysternon megacephalum. The sequence goes on from QXTE01000223.1 coordinate 643,198, forward strand.
GTCAGCTACTTCAGTTGCCTGCACTTAAGGAGGACTAAGTATTATCTAGATAAGTTGTTCTCAACCTAGGCTAATTACCATTGTGGGCCACATCCAACACTGCCTATATAGCATAGCGGATGGGAAGGGATAGCTTAGTGGTTTGAGCATTGGCCTACTAAACCCAGGGTTGTGAGTTCAATCCTTGAAGGTGCCACTTTGGAATCTGGGGCAAAAATCAGTACTTGGTTCTGCTAGTGAAGGCAGGAGGCTGGACTGCATGACCTTTCAGGGTCCTTTCCAGTTCTATGAGAGAGGTATATCTCCATATATAAAGATGGGCTGCTGATTGGGCCACAGGCTGTGAGTTGAGAACCACTGATCTAGACCATCCCTGACAGGTGTCTAACCTGCTCTTAAAAATCTCCAGTGACAGAGATTTCACAACCTCCCTAGGCAATTTATTCCAGTGCTTAACCACCCTGACAGTAAGGAAGTTTTTCCTAATATCCAACCTAAACCACCCTTGCTGCCATTTCAGCCCATTATCCTCAAAGGTTAACAAGAACAAATTTTCTCCCTCCTCCTTGTACCAACCTTTTACATACTTGAAAACTGGTATCATGTCTCCCCTCAGTCTTCTCTTCTCCAGACTACACAAACCCAGTTTTTTCAATCTTCCTTCATAGGTCATGTTTTCTAGACCGTTAATCATTTTTGTTGCTCTTCTCTGAACTTTCTCCAATTTGTACCCATCTTTCCTAAAATGTGGCACCCAGAACTGGACACAATACTCCAGTTGAGGCCTAATCAGCACCGAGTAGAGCGGAAGAATTATTTCTTGTGTCTTGCTTACAACACTCCTGCTAATACATCCCAGAATGATGCTTGCTTTTTTTTGCACTTACACTGCTGATGTTGTCTAGTACAACGTTTCACGAAAATGATCAGGGAGTGAGGTGTTGGCTTATGAAGAAAGAGTAAGAGAAACAATATGATAACGGAAGGGGAGAGAATTACAGTCCAGAAACATATGAGGGATGTAAATACTAAGGAGAGGAAATATTCAGCATAATTAAAAGGGTGTATCTAGGAGCAACAGGATGGAATCTAGAAAGGGAAATTGAGCTCGACCAAACATAATAAGAACATAAGAGCAGCCGTACTGGGTCAGACCAAAGGTCCATATAGCCCAGTATCCTGTCTTCCGACAGTGGCCAATGTCAGGTGGTTCAGAGGGAATGAACAGAAAAGGTAATCATCAAGTGTCTATCAGGGATGGTCTAGACAGTATTTGGTCCTGCCATGAGGGCAGGGGACTGGACTCGATGACCTCTCGAGGTCCCTTCCAGTCCTAGAATCTATGAATCTATAAGTGATCCATCCCCTGTCGCCCATTCCCAGCTTCTGGCAAACAGAGGCTAGGGACACCATCCCTGCCCATCCTGGCTAATAGCCATTGATGGACCTATCCTCCATGAATTTATCTAGTTCTTTTTTGAACCCTGTTATAGTCTTGGCCTTCACAACATCCTCTGGCAATGAGTTCCACAGGTTGACTGTGGGTGTGAAAAAATACTTCCTTTTGTTTGTTTTAAACCTGCTGCCTATTAATTTCATTGGGTGGCCCCTAGTTCTTGTGTTATAAGAAGGAGTAAATAACACTTCCTTATTTACTTTCTTCACACCAGTCATGATTTTACAGACCTCAATCATATCCCCCCTTAGTCGTATTTTTTTCCAAGCTGAAAAGTCCCAGTCTTATTAATCTCTCATACGGAAGCTGTTCTGGGACTGGGACATATTGTTTGCACTATTGCCAACTCTCATGATATTCTCACAAGTCTCACAATATTTGGTGGCTTTCTTAAAGCTCCAGCTCCTGGTGGCATGTGATGATGTGAGACTCCCAGCTTTCATTTTTTAAAATAAGCACGTTTCTAGCCCTCTTGGTTGTGTGAAAGGCTTGAAACTGTGACCCAGAAGGTTCAAATCCCAGAGAACAAATACAAAGAATAGTACTTTTTTTAATGTCATGATTTTTAAGCCAATCTCATGATTTTTTGGAGCCTGACTCAGCTTGGGGCTGACAACACTGTGATAGCTTTAGGAAAACTCCCCAATGCCAGATCAAACCTTCTCCCAGAGCCAATGTTTGGCTGTGGAACAGTCTCTCCAGCCCCAGCCCCTGTGTCCTTTAAAACTGGACAAAATCCTTGGGATCAGACTGTAGGGAATGATCCTGCTAAGAACAAGGGGGATGAACTCAAATAAATCACAGCACTATGGATCAGTTAAGGCTGGTCTGCACACAACACGCCTACCACAGAACCACCAAGGCAAAGAAATGAAAACCTAAGCAACCTAACAGTACATACATATCCTCTTCTCGTCCACCCAGGGACACAGACTTCACAAATGGCACAACCATCACACACTACAGACCACAAACTGGACCCTTAATTCCGCCCGTTCATGGCCGTGGGAGGAGGGACGTTTGGGAAAGGAAGTGCTGGAAACCCTATTGGGGCACAGTTAAGGATGTGCTGTCTGTTATTAAGTGTTTGTACAGTGCCCAGCCTGATCAGGCTCCAATCTAAGACGGGGCCTCTAGATCCTAATAATAAATAATGAGACAAGCTAGGCGTGAATAAACAGAGCTAGATGCATCTCTTTGTCTGTACCCAGAGCTGCATATCCCCACAGTCCGATACCATTCTCAATTTCCTGGAAACCAGCATCTGCATTGGATTTTCAGAAATATGTCTCCAACTCCCCCCTACATTGTCTCAAGGGTCCCAGCTATTAAAACATCCAGGAATCCAATTCCAGCTGTAATCATCCCTTTCTCTTCTAATGGGATCCAGTACATTACAAAGAGTGCTTTAAATATATACACAACATGGTGTACATATGGGTGTAATGCTGGACCAGCCACTGTAAAAGGCCTGACCTGCTGCTTTTATCAACACTAAAAGAACTAGAGAGCTTCCTTTATCCATTAGGAGAAAACCTCAATCCAAAGCGGCCACAAGTAATTGCTCTGACCGGAATCCTCTTCTCCCTGGGCACAACTGTGGCTGGGCCTCTGTGGATGATATGAAAAATCTTGCTGCCTCAGCCTGAGACCTCTCCACTTGCAGAAGTTGGGTGAAAATGAGGATGCTGCTGAGAAGGTAGCTGCACCTCCATTCTGCATGGGAGGGGTATGATCCATCTCCTTTCTATGCTCAGGGAGTCCTTACTGAAAATAAACTTAAAAATTTCCTCCTGGTTCGGTGAAGTTAAAACACAGCTCTATTTTTCCTCCCCAGATATCCCCATTTATAGATATCAAAAGATAGCAGGCATGTAAGTGCTAGTAATAATTAACAATCCAATCCTAATTGCTAACATGAATAATTATTATTAAATGCTTTCTGAAAATTTAAGCCCACGAAACCCACTGACTTTCCCTTTTCTATCCTAGCCGTAATGTTCTCAGCAAACCCTAGCAGGCCTGTTACATGTGACCTTCTGTGCCTGAATTGAAACTGGCTGCTCTTAAAGAGATTGTCAGCTGGTGTAAGCCCAGCATTCTGGGTTTGTGTAAAAAAACAGGGGCTCACAAAACCATCTGACTAGGAGTGCTACTGTGAATTAAAAGAATGAACTGAAATACAGTTTTTGGTTTTGTGTTTTTCTGGATGTAGGCATTGCACTAGAAACAGCACTGGGCTATTGCAGGAGAACCAGAAAGTGAAACTGACTAGAAACAAAAATGAAAGGGACCAGTGGCGTTTCACTGTCCCAACTGATTGAAACGCAGTAGCAATAGGGAAAGGATAACTCAGTGGTTTGAGCATTGGCCTGCTAAACCCAGCATTATGAGTTCAATCCTTGAGAGGGCTACTTAGGGATCTGGGGCAAAAATCAATACTTGGTCCTGCTAGTGAAGGCAGGATTCAAGGACCTTTTTGGGGTCCCTTCCAGCTCTATGAGATATAGGTATATCTCCATATATTAAAAAGCAAACTAGATTTGAAAACCCTTCCTAGCTGAACAGTCTAACCTGCTGGTTCTCCAGCTTTTTCATTCTGTGGGCTGTTGTGTAAGACAAGCAGATCCTGTAATGAGAGATCCTCTTGCACAGTCAGATTCCTTCCCAATACCCCAATCCTGCACTGCTTGCTTCTCAACATGCTTCATCTTGTGACCTGCTGGGGTGGGCTCCACAGACCACAGTTTGAGAACAACTGCTCTAAAATGTTATTAGTTGGGGGTGGAAGGAGAATTACGGTACTTTAAATACATGATTTTAATCTTCCCAGTGTCCTGTTCACCAAACCAGCCTTTTTGAGACATTCTCCCACCACATCCTGCAAGACTGTTTCCAAGCAGAGATTCTAACCTGCCCTATTTTTAGCCAGGATTTTACTCTCCCACTCCTCCACCCCCAGTCTACCTCATCACAAAGAGAAAGAAGGAAATTCTCTTGTTCCAATGTATTTCAGAAGAGTTAAAAGCTGCTTCCCTCTGCCCCACTCCAAATGTCCCTGTTCATAGCCTTCATGGGTTGGTAACGATGCCTCGCTGATGTTAACTCATGGATCTATAGTCCCCTGGTTTGTCTGTCATGCCCATTCTTTCTCTAATATAGGGGATTGCTTTTGCCACTTCCCAACCCTCAGGAAAGTTCCTCCAAGTGTGGCAGATCTGCTCCTGGGTCAGGGGATTGAGGGTCATGTGACTGCATGCTGGAAGTAGCACCTGCTGTAAAAAGGGGCTCCCCTCCCCCATTCCTCTGCCTTAGCCTGAGGAAGATCAGGACCTAATTCTCCATAGAGAGGAGTAGAAGGACAGCTGCCCTGGGGAAGAGCAGCTGGAACGGGACTAGTCGAGCTCCCTGTGCAGAGGAAGTTGGGCCAAGAGCCCAAGAGGGGCTCATTGAAGCAAGACCAGTGGGACGCCTTGCTAGAGAGAAGCTGGGAGTTGTGGACTGTGTTGTGCTTGGGGAGAGCTAACCAGTAGCAGCAACAGGCCGTACTTAATTTGTAATGAAGGAGGTGCCGGGGCTCAACCAATTTTGTTATATTTATAATGGATGCAGCAAGCACAGAGGTGCCGGGGCTATGAACTGCCAAGCCTAGAGGTGCCGGGGCTCAGCACTGTGGATAGGGAAGGAGCCTGTGAACCCAACAAGCTGGGTAGGCAGTCCTGGGCTGGAGTGGCTGCTCCTTTGTATGAGGCTCAGGGCAGAGGATGGGACCGGGCTACCCTCCAGTGGGGGGCAGAGGCATGAACCCCAGTAGCCAAGGGGAGAAGGAGGCTGAGTACTGAGAGGAACACTGAGCCCAAAGGGGACAGTGGAAAAGGCCACCAAAGCCCTGCAGTAGGGATGGGGCTCTTGGAACAGCAATCTCCATCCCTGGTGGGATCAGTTCTGTGACTAAGAATTTGGCCCATAATACTGTGCAATACAGAACTCGTTGTTTGTATAAAAAAAGCCAGTGTTCTGGTTGTATAACAATTTCACTCCCGGATTCCTGGCAGTGGTGGAGAGGTGCTCACTTGTGCGCAGCAGAAGTCCTGCTGGGAAATCCTTCAAGCGAACAGCAAGAGGTTAATTTCAGAGGTAACTGCTTTGCAGTTAATTTCCTGGTAGGTTTAGTGCCCCACCATTGACGGCTGCTGCCCAGGAAAGTGTTTTTTATGGTGTCTTCTCGCGGTTTATTGTGTCTCTTCTGTTTAAAAGGACATCATCAACCTGAAGCTCTAGTTTTTTAAACGGGCTAACTGGAAATGGCAGAAATGCTTAATGACTTCTTTGTTTCGGTCTTCACCGAGAAGTCTGAAGGAATGCCTAACATAGTGAATGCTAATAGGAAGGGGGTAGGTTTAGAAGATAAAATAAAAAAAGAACAAGTTAAAAATCACTTAGAAAAGTTAGATGCCTGCAAGTCATCAGGGCCTGATGAAATCCATCCTAGAATACTCAAGGAGATAATAGAGGAGGTATCTGAGCCTCTAGCTATTATCTTTGGAAAATCATGGGAGACGGGAGAGATTCCAGAAGACTGGAAAAGGGCAAATATAGTGCCCATGTATAAAAACGGAAATAAAAACAACCCAGGAAACTACAGACCAGTTAGTTTAACTTCTGTGCCAGGGAAGATAATGGAGCAAGTGGTTAAGGAAAGCATCTGCAAACACTTGGAAGGTGGTAAGGTGATAGGGAATAGCCAACATGGATTTGTAAAGAACAAATCATGTCAAACCAATCTGATAGCTTTCTTTGATAGGATAACGAGTCTTGTGGATAAAGGAGAAGCGGTGGATGTGGTAAACCTAGACTTTAGTAAGGCATTTGATACGGTCTCGCATGATATTCTTATCAATAAACTAGGCAAATACAACTTAGATGAGGCTACTATAAGGTGGGTGCATAACTGGCTGGATAACCGTACTCAGAGAGTAGTTATTAATGGTTCCCAATCCTGCTGGAAAGGTATAACAAGTGGGGTTCTGCAGGGGTCTGTTTTGGGACCAGCTCTGTTCAATATCTTCATCAACGACTTAGATATTGGCATAGAAAGTACGCTTATTAAGTTTGCAGATGATACCAAACTGGGAGGATAGGGTCATCATTCAAAATGATCTGGACAAATTGGAGAAATTGTCTGAGGTAAACAGGATGAAGTTTAATAAAGACAAATGCAAAGTGGGAGGGATAGCTCAGTGGTTTGAGCATTGGCCTGCTAAACCCAGGGTTGTGAGTTCAATCCTTGAGGGGGCCACTTAGGGAATCTGGGGCAAAAATTGGTCCTGCTAGTGAAGGCAGGGGGCTGGACTCGATGACCCTTCAGGGTCCCTTCCAGCTATATGAGATAGGTATATCTCAATATATATATATATAAAGTGCTCCACTTAGGAAGGAACAATCAGTTTCACACACACAGAATGGGAAGAGACTGTCTAGGAAGGAGTATGGCAGAAAGGGATCTAGGGGTTATAGTGGACCACAAGCTAAATATGAGTCAACAGTGTGATGCTGTTGCAAAAAAAGCAATCATGATTCTGGGATGTATCAACAGGTGTGTTGTGAGCAAGACACGAGAAGTCATTCTTCTGCTCTGGTTAGGCCTCAACTGGAGTATTGTGTCCAGTTCTGGGCACCGCATTGCAAGAAAGATGTGGAAAAATTGGAGAGGGTCCAGAGAAGAGCAACAAGAATGATTAAAGGTCTTGAGAACATGACCTATGAAGGAAGGCTGAAAGAATTGGGTTTTTTTAGTTTGGAAAAGAGAAGACTGAGAGGGGACATGATAGCAGTTTTCAGGTATCTAAAAGGGTGTCATAAGGAGGAGGGAGAAAACTTGTTCACCTTAGCCTCTAAGGATAGAACAAGAAGCAATGGGCTTAAACTGCAGCAAGGGAGGTTTAGGTTGGACATTAGGAAAAAGTTCCTAACTGTCAGGGTGGTTAAACACTGGAATAAATTGCCTAGGGAGGTTGTGGAATCTCCATCTCTGGAGATATTTAAGAGTAGGTTAGATAAATGTCTATCAGGGATGGTCTAGACAGTATTTGGTCCTGCCATGAGGGCAGGGGACTGGACTCGATGACCTCTCGAGGTCCCTTCCAGTCCTAGAATCTATGAATCTATCTATCTATATGTAGCTGGAGGCTACAGCGGGAAGGCATCGTAAAGGGCAAGGGTGACACAGCTACTCAGTCTGGATTGTACCCTGGTACACATGCTTAGCCAAATTAACACTAGAGTTGCCAACACCACTTTCTGCTGGACTCTGGATTTATTTAGGTCTCTCATCCAAGTGCCCACCAGAACTAGTCTTGCAAAAGCAAGGCTACCTTAGGACTTGGTGGTAGCTCCACTACTGTTGCTGAACTCCTTATTCTCCAGGTTTCCTCGTGGTTGATGGCTGACTGCTTTGGCACAGCTGAGGCTTGAAGCCCCAGACATGTGGCAGCACATGGACACATTTATATTATAAGAAACAGCATGAGTTCCATCTGGGTTAATTGACCGTGTAATTAGTCTCCAATAGCAAAGGGTCTTCTGCTTTAAAGCATGCCTTTATTTCCATACACGGCAGCACTGCTTTGCCTGCTTATCCAGTTAATAAATTCATCAGGTGGCCTACAAGATGCCTCATTCATTCCTTTACAAGTTGGTCACCATATCGATGGTAGATTTAAAAGTGTCAGGATGGGACTGAAAGGGGAGGAGGGAACAAGATCTTGGCCACATCCATAAGAAAGAAAACCATTTAAATAGCTCTGGCTGTGCAAGCAGGAAGCCACCTTGACAACTAGAGAATTGAACTTTCTAACGATTAAAATATACTCTGCACACAGCAGCGAGTCAGGGGAACCGTCGTGAAATAGGCGTGATGGGGAGATTTGGAGCACTAATCCCTTTCTCTGTAGCAGTGGGCTGAGGACAGCCCTGCTTTATTTGCAATTGCATGCTTGGCTCTAAGGCATGGCGCTGGGACTAAATGTAAAGGGGAGCCAGCAAGTTCTCTACCCAGTCGTTCCAATTCCCTTTTGATAAACTAAAAATGATCTGGATTATACAGATTCACTTGGCTGAAGATTTACGACTGTTTTCACCTCCTTTGGAATGGGAGACCTAAGCACACGGATCAGTGGCCTGACAAGGTGTGTGCTTAGATAGATAAATCGTGTTGGTTCCCTGAGCTCCTCTGCCAAAACTTGATGCTGTAACTTCCTCATAACAGCAGACACGCCCTATGTCTCTCAACAGCAGGGCGAGACTATTTTTCATCTCAGGGGGGAGGGATAGCTCAGTGGTTTGAGCATTAGCCTGCTAAACCCAGGGTTGTGAGTTCAATCCTTGAGGGGGCCACTTAGGGACCTGGGGCAAAATTGGTCCTGCTAGTGAAGGCAGGGGGCTGGACTCGATGACCCTTCCAGCTCTATGAGATAGGTATATCTCCATATTTTATTATATTTCCACTGTTGATGGTGAGGAAAGCACATCAAGGTCTTAAAAAACGGTACCAAATCAGACCTCTCTACACTGATGTCATCATCTGTGGCCCCACAAACTCATGAAACCTCCTCTGCGCTCAAAAATCACCATAAAAAGGAATCCATATTTATCATCTCTCAGCGAGTCCAGAACAAATGCTATACATTTCCAAGTAAAAAAAATGTTTTTCTATCTACTGCCCTGGGATCTGAGAGTCAAGCTGGGTTCTTTTTGGTTCATGCATCATCAGCAGTGATAATAACTCTTCAGGCAAAATTTTGTCCTCACACCTGTGTAATTTCACTGTTTTCAAATTATGCCTTCAGTTATACCTGTGCAACCCCATTGAGGGCAATAGGGTTGTAACGATATAACTAAGGCAGGATATGAAAGCAATGAAGATGCATAGTTGACCCTGCAACTGGAACTGGAACAACCCTGTTGATGATGCATGACTCCTGCTCCCTCTCCCAGAGCTGTGTTGGGTCCAAAGGGCTGATAGGAGTAAAAGTAGGAAACACTTATTTCTGTCACTAAAGCAAGTAGCTCTGACTTTGCTATACCCAGGGGGAGCAGATCTGCTGAGTAAGAAGGGATCATTCTTCCACAGCCACTTTTCAGAGGATAACTGCACATTAAAGGGACTCCATACCCAGTGGGGCTTTCCATGTGGTTAGTGTTATCTCCAGAACCATGTGCCGGTTTCCTGGGTAAAATCATGGCTGGCTGCAACCACTTCTCAAGAATAAGGGATGGGATTGGCCATTTAAAACATGACAGGGGGAAATACCTGCCTCTTCTGCTGCTGCTGAATTAGGCCCTGAGTAAGCAACACACAGGAGGCAGATGAACAAGTATTATCTTCTGAACTCTGCACGAGCCACACAATTCCCCTTAGTAGTAACATGCGCTACGAGAGTGAATCTGCCCATGCTGAGCTGAGAGTACCCCGCCCCCCAAAGATGAGAGGGCAAGCAGAGTGGAAGGGACTAGAAAGAAGAAGGGTGGGTTAAAGCACAGGGAAGGGCATAAATGAGGCAAAGCAGGAAAACACCACATGCTCACCCCTGTCAACTCCATTATCTTCAGTGGAATTGCAGCAGTGACGCCAAGGGCAATCAGAAAAGAAGAGACGACAGAGTGGCTGCATGTGCTATGCAGGCTGTACGTATGGAGCTGCCAAGGGAGAGGATGGGGATTGTGGTGGTTGAGTGAGACGAGGGAACTTATTGAAAAATAAATGGGAGGCAGGTGAAAAGAGGAGCCCAGCCCCTTCGCGCTGTCATCTGCTCAGGCACCATGTGCTAAACATGGCTGGGCTAGGTCACGGCTTGAGTGGAAAACCTCCAAGGAGCAAACTCGGGCCACTGCAGGAAGTGGTGTGTTGCTGGTGAAGTAAGTGGCGCTCTTCCCCGGCGCAGAACCAGTGCCCCGGGGTGGTGCTAGGAGACAGAGTGCTGCTGGAGGAGCCCTCTTTAGGATGCTATGTAAACAAAGGTCACGACCAGTTGTGATTATTAATGATCTCCTGGTGCTTTTTGTCAGGGAGGGAGTGTTAACCCTGGTGTCCTGGCCACCTCCCTGCTCAAGTAACTACATGCTCCTGACCTAAATCCCCCTGCGCTTACATGCTGCATTCTTCTTCACTGACTGGTGCAGCGAAACAGATGCCACATTCCGCTCCAGAGGTTGCTGCTTCTCTGTGGCTAGCGAAACAATCCCTGGGCACATGGTTGGTACCGCCAGTAACGTTCGTAGCATTCCTTAGAATAAAGGGGCTATGACCGATCATTAAGCCGCCATCACCATAGCGATTGATAAAACATAACACGTAAATAGCACTTTTCAAAGAGCTTTACAAATGTTAACCAGTGAACCCTCACAAAAGCCACCATCCCCATTTTACAGGCTAAGATCTAGAGACTTGCCCATGGCCATGCAGCAAGTCACTGGCAGAGCTAGAATAGGGGAGTTCCTAGGTTCTCAATCCACTAGGCCAGGCTGCCTCCCCACAAAGATTTACAAGCCAGTGCATTCAGCTGGGATTTTCCTGGAATCTTGGACTGAGCTTCACCAATCCCAGCTCCCCTAGTGAGAGGCATTTGACAATCAGCTTTAGAATCAGACATTTTCTTGGTTCACGCCATGATGCAAAATATACTCACTGTCTCCTTCCACTTTCTCAGGCGTCCGGCTCCAAATGATCTGCCTGGTCTCCAGCTTCACCTGAAACGTCCTCCTCTCTGGCCTCTGGGACTTTTTTTGGTAGAACAAGGTCAGCACAGTCCCAATTTCCAAACTCCTGAGGATCCTCCCCATGTCCCCACCCTCCATCCTGGAGTCCTCCAAAAACCCATTGACACTGTTCAGCCTGGACACTGACATCTTTACTGCATGGCCATCGCCTGAAGGAATCACAGAGCAGGATCCGTGTCATGCATGAAAGGAACGAGCCTTTGGGAAATGAAGCCAAGACCCTCGGAAACAAAATCTACCCTCTTATTTTCAATTCCTTTCCCCCAAATCACCCGAGACAAGTGCTTCCTTTGCTGCAGTGGCTACTAGTGCTGGCTTCCACTCTGATGCACCACATATGCTGCAAAGAGCCAGGACTCTCCTCGGAGCTGTGGAAAGAGGAAGGGGGTGGGATTGAAGGATCCTGCAACCTTCTCTCTCTGCAACCCAGGAATGAGGCTTCCCTGCTATAATACAGCTGCAGCTGCAGCAGTGAAAGATCAGGCAGGCAGGAAGGCTTGGTGGCTGCTTTTCAAATCAGAGCTATAAAAAAATAATCCAACCAGGGCAGGTCCAGGAGGCTGAAATTACAGCAGCCCCTTTACACACACAAAATCCATACAATCCATGCATGGGAGCTGGAGCTGTTGGTGCTGCAGGATGGAATGGAGGAAAAGCCCCTCGTAGAGCTCTGCGAGGCTGGGTTTTACTGGCAGCGGTGGAAGAGATGGAGGAAAGAAGCCCACAGGGTGCAAAGTAAAAAAGCTGTCCAGCCAGATTCAGAGAATTCCCCCTCAGCCAGCAAAGAGCAACCTTCTCCAAACTGGGGGGTGGGGAGGGCTGGAGTGGAGGAGGGACAGGCGATCTTCTGATGGCTTTTCCTGCAGATCCTGGGGTGGGATGAAGAGGAGGAGTTGGTCCAGTAGATTTCTGGCAGGGAATCTGGAGTATGTGGGGTTCCCCCTGCTCCAGCAGATCACAGTCAGGGATCCCGCCTGCAGATCCTGGCGAGGGAGTATTGGTGTGAATTCCTGGGGGCTGCTGCTCTGCTTCTGCTTGGGGATCAAGATGACAAGGGGGGTTTCTCCCCCCTTTTCTCTCTCTCCCTCTCGCTGCTGATTAATTTCAGGCTGGTGAAATGGACGCCCAGAGGAAACTGCAATCACACATGGCCGGAAAGAGATCAGAAAGGAATTTAAAAAAAAAATTGCAGGATCTTGGAGAAAGAAAAATAGAAGGAGAGAAAGAAAAGATGGTGGAGAGTGACATCTAGAGGCAGAAAGCACCTGCTTCCCTCTGGAGGGATAGGGAAGGATAGGTTGAGAAGCAGCATGGGACATGCCACTGTTCACATGGTTCTTACATCTGGAGAGGCTGACTTTTGCTTTTGCGGATGAGTGCTTTTGAAGAGGTGTGTGTGGGGGGGCTCTGCCAGTTTTGGGGTAATGCTATTTTCAACATATTTATACACTTCTTACATATTCTAGATATTGAATATGAGTCTATCATTGGTATCTTAACTATTTAAACATTATTAAAATAGTAACGAACTATATAATTACATGATCCTGAATTACAGTATATTAAAATCATCGCACTCACCTACAAGCTGTCTTCACTAACGTCACAGTTTAAAGACATTACGTCTCTCTGTAGCTTTCTGGATGAAACTGTCAGCAATCTTATTTACATCTAGTTCCCTGGTATGGTCTTGATGCACGTTAAGGACAGCCACATTATTCAGTCGCATCTGTCCCATTGATGACCGGAGATCATTTTTAAGTCTTCTGAGGCTGGAGAATGAGCATTCCGCAGTGCAGGATGATATAGGTACAGTGAGAAGGATTCTTATAAATTTGCAGTACTCTTGAAGCACAGTGTGCAAAAATGTTCATTCCCCTCAGTTTTTAAAAACGACACTGGAGATTGTTATATTTTTCTATACAGCTATGTCGAAGAACATAGAATCATAGAATATCAGGGTTGGAAGGGACCTCAGGAGGTCATCTAGTCCATCCCCCTGCTCAAAGCAGGACCAATTCCCAACTAAATCATCCCAGCCAGGGCTTTGTCAAGCCTGACCTTAAAACCCTCTAAGGAAGGAGATTCCTTCCTCGGGCTGGCCCTCCCTAGGCAACCCATTCCAGTGCTTCACCACCCTCCTAGTGAAAAAGCTTTTCCTAATATCCAACCTAAACCTCCCCCACTGCAACTTGAGACCATTACTCCCTGTTCTGTCATCTGGTAACATGTCACGCTGTAGTTTCCTTTGCCTCGTTTTTCTTTTGTGTTTTGTTTGCTCTCGCTGCTATCAAAACTAATGGTAGCAGTTTCAGCGGTCGGATCATCCACTGTTGCAGCAGATTCTCCTGTATTTGCTGAAGCACATTGGGTTCCTGAAGGTTTACCACTGCTGATTTTGAACACAAATGTATCCATTTCAACCTGGCCCTACTCACTTCCATTCCCTAACTGTGAATCGCGATATGCTAGTTAGGAGGAACCATACGTCCCGTTTTGGCTGGGACAGTCCCTTTTTTAAGCCCTGTCCCAGCCGTCCCAGTAGGGTGCAACCCCTAGTGGGGCATGGAGGAACGTGCAGGGGGGGAGGAGGGGAAGAGGGGTAACTCCAGCCCTGCGTGAGGGGGAGGGTTCTGGAGAGCGGCTCAGGCCAGGCCAGCCCCGCATGGGTGGGAGGCAGGGGGTCTCGGGCCGGTCCCGCACGGCGGGGGGAAGGGGAGGTCTTGGGCTGGTCCCACATGATGGGGGAAGGGAGGGTCTCAGGCTGGTCACACGCAGGAGGGGGGAAAGGGAGGCTTGGGCTGNTGGGCCGGTCCCGTGTGCAGGAGGTAGAGGGGGGCCTCGGGCTGGCCCTGCGCACGGTGGGGGGAAGGGGAGGTCTTGGGCTGGTCCCACATGATGGGGGAAGGGAGGGTCTCAGGCTGGTCACACGCAGGAGGGGGGAAAGGGGAGGCTTGGGCTGGTCCCGTGCCGGGGGGCCTTCAGGTCGGCCCCACGCAAGGGCAGGCAGCAGAGGACCTCAGGTTGGCCCTGTGCATGGGAGGGGAGAGGGGGGCCTCGGGCCGGCCCCACACAGGTGGGGTGGGGGGGCTCCTGCCGGCCTCATGGCAGGAGGCAGGGCTGGAGGGAGGGTTGCATGGGGGAACAGGGGGCCTCCGGCTGGCCACATGCAGTGTCCCATTTTCCCTTTGGGAAAATATGGTTGCCCTATTACTAGTCTAATAATTCTGCCTTCCAGTTTCACTGTAAGTGCTCCTGCCACCTACTGGTGCCATTGTAAAATGTCAGTTTAAGGCAAAGTAACTTCCAGCGGACATCTTTAATAACATTTATTACGTAAAAAAAACCTATTGTGGCTCGTGGATGCTGAGCACCCCCTATATTTTTTCAGTGGGTGCTTGNGCTGTGTTACGCACGGTGTAGTAAGATTAATCAAGGCTCAGGGTATGTCGTCTCCTGAAGAAGTGTCTTGTTATTACTATTTCAGTCTAAAGAAAGAAAGAGTCAAACTGGGGCTGCACGGAGAGGCAGGGAAGTGAGGTGGGGGTGAGAGACAGGGAGGAGATGGCATCCAGACTCCCCTCACCTCAGCCTGACTCCCCTCACCTCAGCGCACTGAGAGCAGCGGTGGGTGAGAAGGTGCAGTAGGAGGTTCTCTCCCACAACCCCTCAGAGTTGGAAGGGGCCAGAGGCAGCGGGAAGGTTTTGTGGGGGCTGAGGTGGAAGGAGGTGACCGGGATGCAGTGGAGAACAAGGTGTTGATAGGCTCTGGAGGGTGTGGGAGTTATAGGGGGAAGAGGGAGCATGGGGAGGGCTGGTGGGGGTGAATCTGGANAGGAAGGTTTTGGGGGGGGCTGAGGTGGAAGGAGGTGACCGGGATACAGTGGAGAACAAGGTGTTGATAGGCTCTGGTGGGTGTGGGAGTTATAGGGGGAAGAGGGAGCATGGGGAGGGCTGGTGGGGGTGAATCTGGATGGTAGTGCTGGGGAATGACACAGCCCAGAGCAGCCTCCCACATTCTCTCCTCCAAGTGTAGGGAGGAGAAGAAGAGGCACCACTGGCTGCAGGCGCTCCATGTGCCGCAGCTGGGAGCTGACTCTGCCCGGGAAACCCTGCAGCCCTTGGATGTGCATCGTGAAACCTGCAGTCTGTGCAGGCCGGGCCTCCATATTACAGATCAGGGCTTCCCAAGATAAATGGTAGAACTTTAGGCTTTAACGATCATTGGCTCTTTAATGACCTAAATGGTCAGAGCCACAGTTTTACCTCTCAGCCAACATTTGGCCCTTCCTGGAGCACAGCACTCTCTGGGAGGTGCTCATTCAGTACTGACTCACCGTGAGGATTTCCACCAACTTCACTTCCCCATGCAGCACCTTGGGTTTTCTGTGGCGACCCCTCCTCCAAGTACTGACTGGGTTTTTCCTGATTAACGTGCACGGCAACACTGAGAAGCGAGGGAGGAAGCAGAGAGAAGAGGGCAGGAATGAATCTAGGAAACCTGGAAAGCCTCTTACCCCTAATTAAAGGGCACTTAGGCTATGTTGCTGTAGGGTCTCCCACGTAGCCGCTCTTTGGGAGAGAGCTCTCCTGCCAGCATAATTAAAGCACCCCCAACGAGCGGCGTTAGCTATGTCGGCAGGAGAGCCTCTCCTGCCGACATAGTGCTGTCCACACCAGGAGTGTGTGGTTTTTTCACACTCCGACAAAAGTTTTACCGACAAAAATGCTAGTGTAGACATAGCCTTAATGTCTCATAGACTCATAGACTTTAAGGTCAGAAGGGACCATTATGATCATCTAGTCTGACCTCCCGCATGATGCAGGCCACAAAAGCCGACCCACCCACTCCTGGAATAATTCTCTCCCTTGACTCAGCTGTTGAAGTCCCCAAATCATGATTTAAAGACTTCAAGTTGCACAGAATCCTCCAGCAAGCGACCCCTGCCCCACCCTGTCAAGCAGCTCAGTAGAAAAGACCCCTCTGTGCAAAGCAGCTGATTGGTCTGAACATAGCAGGTGTGGTCCCGGGAGATAAAACACTTCACAAGAATTCTTCTCTGTCCCAGGTTGAATGCTGCGTTGGGGTTGCTGCTAGCACCCGTCACTCCTGTTTAACATCTACATTAATGAGCTGGAAGAAAAAGTCAAAAGCATGTTAATGAAATTCTTGGATGATACCAAATGAAGAGGAGTTGCAAACCTCAGTGAGGACAGAAGCTGGGACTGAATGACAGTCATAACCTTTGGGACACCCAGAGCATGGGGTTGCATCCCTGACCATCTTGGCTAATAGCCAATGATGGACCTATCCTCCAAGAACTTATCTAATTGGTTTTTGAACCCACTTATACTTTTGGCCTTCACAGCATGGCCTGGCAATGAGTTCCACAGGTTGTCTGTGCGTTGTATGAAGAAGTATTTCCTTCTGTTTGTTTTAAACCTGCTGCCTATTAATTTCATTGGGTGACCCCTAGTTCTTGCGTTATGTGAAAGGGTAAACAACGCTTCTTTATTCACTTTCTCCACACCATTTATGATTATATAGCCCTCTGTCATATCCCCCCTTAGTCATCTCTTTTCCAAGCTGAACAGTCCCAGTCTTTTTAATCTCTCTTCATATGGATACTGTTTCATACCCTTAATTATTTTTGTTGCCTTTCTCTGTACCTTTTCCATTTCTAATATATCTTTTTTTGCGATGGGGTGACCAGAACTGCATGCAGTATTCACGGTGTAGATGTACCATGGATTTATATAGTGACATTATGATATTTTATGTCTTATTACCTATCGCTTTCTTAATGGTTCCTAACTTTCTCTTAGCTTTTTTGACTGCCCCTGCACATCGATCAGATGTTTTCAGAGAACTATCAACAATTATTCCATTTAGACCTCATTTTGTATGTATAGTTGGGATTATGTTTTCCAATGTGCATTACTTTGCATTTATCATCATTGGATTACATTTGCAATTTTGTTGACCACTCAGTTTTGTGAGATCCCTTTGCAACTCTTCGCAGTCTGCTTCAGACTAAACTATCTTGAGTAATTTTGTATCATTACAAACTTTGTCAGCTCACTGTTTATCCCTTTCTCCAAATCCTTTATGAATATGTTGAACAGCACAGGTTCCAGTACAGGACCCTGGGGGACACCGCTATTGACTTCTCTCCATTCTGAAAACTGACCATTTATTCCTACCCTTTGTTTTCTGTCTTTTAACCAGTTACTGATCCAAGAGAGGACCTTCCCTCTGACCCCATGACTGCTTACTTTGCTTAATAGCCTTTGGTGAGGGCCTTGACAAAGGTTTTCTAAAAGTCCAAGTACACTATACTCACTGGATCACCCTTGTCCACATGTTTGTTGACCCCCTCAAATAATTCTAATAGATCATAGAATCATAGAATATCAGGGTTGGAAGGGACCTCAGGAGGTCATCTAGTCCAACCCTCTGCTCAAAGCAGGACCTAATCCCAACTAAATCATCACAGCCAGGGCTTTGTCAAGCCTGACCTTAAAAACCTCTAAGGAAGGAGATGGGAAATCATGCATTACCATTTATAAAAGCCATGTTGACACTTCCCCCAACAAATCATTTTCATCTATGCGTCTGATAATTCTGTTCTTTACTATAGTTTCAACCAAGTTGCCTAGTATGGAGGTTAGCCTTACCGGCCTGTAATTGCCGGGATTGCCTCCGGAGCCTGTTTTAAAAATTGCCGTCACATTAGCTATCCTCCAGTCATTTGATATAGAAGCTGATTGGTTACAAACCACAATTAGTAGTTCTGCAATTTCATATCTGAGTTCCTTCAGAACTCTTGGAGGAATACAATCTCGTCCTGGTGACTTATTACAGTTTAATTTGTTCCAATATCTCCTCTAATGACACCTCAATCCGGGACAGTTTCTCAGATTTATTACCTAAAAAGAATGGTAAAGATGTGGGAATCAAACTCACAACCTCTGCAGTGAAGACTGATACAAAGAACTCATTTAGGTTCGCCACAATGGCCTTTTTGTCACTGAGTGCTCCTTTAGCATCTTGATCATCCAGTGGCCCCATGGATTGTTTTGGCAGGCCTTCCTGCCTCTGATGTACTTAAGAAAAAAATGCTGTTAGTTTTTGTGTCTTTTGCTAGTTGCTCTTCAAATTCTTTTTTGGTCTGCCTAATTATACTTTTACATTTGACTTGCCAGAGTTTATGATCTTTTCTATTTTCCTCAGTAGGATTTGATTTCCAATTTTTAAAAGGTCTCTTTTTGTCTCTAACCGCCTCTTTTCATCTGTTGTTTAGTCATGGTGTCATTTTTTGGTCCTTTTACTGTTTTTTTCTTTTAAATTTGGGGTATACATTTAATCTGAGCCTCTCTTACGGTGTTTTACAGAAGTTTCCATATAGAATGCAGGCTTTCACTCCTATGACTTGCATCCGAAGAAGTGGGTATTCACCCATGAAAGCTCATGCTGCAAAACCTCTGTAAGTCTATAAGGTGCCACAGGTTTCTTTGCTGCTTTTACCGACTTGCATCCGAAGAAGTGTGTATTCACCCATGAAAGCTCATGCTGCAAAACCTCTGTTAGTCTATAAGGTGCCACAGGATTCTTTGCTACTCCTATGACTGTTCCTTTTAATTTCTGTTTAACTAGCCTCCTCATTTTTGTGTAGCTCCCCCTTTTGAAGTTAAATGCTATGGTGGTTGGTTCCTTTGGTATTTCCCCCCCTACAAGTATGTTAACTTGAATTACATTATAGTCGCTATTACTGAGCTGTTCAGCTATATTCACCTCTTGGACCAGATCCTGGGCGCCACTTAGGACTAAATCAAGAATTGCCTCTCCCCTTGTGGTTTCCAGGACTAGCTGCTCCAAGAAGCAGTTGTCACGCTGCCTGGTATGGGACACAGCTCAGAGCGCCAATCTCAGGTCAGACTGCCAGGAAACAGGGCATGTTCCCCAAACTGGTGGTATATTCTCTCATAAAATTTCATCAAGCCAATAACAAATAAGTACTTCCAAAATACTATATTAGTTATTATGAAGCCACAGACAGTCCCCTTCAAGCCCTCTAGCCCCTCATGTACCACCCAGACAAACCAGACTTCTGTGATAAATTATTTTTAAAACCAATAATCACATATATTAGGTTCTTCCAGTAACAAAGAACCAGACACATACCCCAGGTCAAAATATACTTCAGTTCTTACCCAAAAACCATACTGTTAGCCAACCCTTTAGTAACTAAAACTAAAGGTTTATTAATATAAAAAAGGAAGAGCATTATTAAGAGGTTAAAATGAATCACATCCATTACAGTTGATGTCAGAGTCTGTAGATCAGGATGATAGCAGTGTGGTTAAATCTGCCAGTTTGTAATAAATCTCTCTGGTTCATCCAAAGGATTGGAGTCCAAATGGTAGCTTAGATGTGGAGTCCGTTGGAGTCCTTCCATGAATTTTTCAGGGCATCCCAAGTAACGCTGTCCAATGGCTCAAACTTTTCCTGTTAAAGTTCAGCAGATCAGAGATGGCAGGATCCTGTCCAAGGTTTTTCTTTTATAGCTGAAACAGACTGCCAAGTGTTTTGAGCACAGGATGTGTCCGAAGATTCCTCATTGTTGAGCCCACAACAACTCACCCTTTGAAGTTAACATTCTATTTCCTCCTGACCTATGCATAATCCAATTACACTGATTTACATAAGGCAATGGCTGGTCATTCATTATAACAGGGAAAGATAAGCTGAAGACAATATAGGTAATGTTCATTAGATTCATGCAGTATATACACATCTTTGATCTTAAGGTTAATTAGAGTTACAGGATATAGACAGACATAAACATACACACAGTTCTTCCTTGATTTCTTATCAATGCAAATGAAAGGGCCTAGCCTATTAACCCCTTTTAGCATCTCTTTGATGCCCACTCAACAAGTGAATTGGCCAGATTACAATTGCAATGCCTCTTGTCAAGCCTTTAAGGTTCATACACAGGTTACTTGGCCCACTGATCCTAACTTGACTGCTGGGTTGCCAGCATCACAGCCGTCATTCATGGTGTCTAGGAATTTTATCTCTGCATACCATCCCAAGGTGACATGTTCCCGGTCAATATGGGGATAGTTGAAATCACCCCTTTATTATTGGGTTTTCAGTCTAATCTCCCTGAGCATTTCACAGTCTGTATTATTTTCCTATTGCTATACCCTTATTATTCAAGCACAGAATTTCTATCCATAGAGATTCTATTGTATCATTTGATTCATTTAAGATTTTTACCATATTTGACTCTATGCTTTCTTTCACATATAGTGCCACCCCCAACCTCCCCAGCTCAACCTACTCTGTCACTCCTATATATTTTGTACCCTGGTATTACTGCGTCCCATTGATTATCATCATTCCACCAACTTTCTGTGATGCCTATTATATCAATATCCTCATTTAATACAAGGCACTCAAGCTCACCCATCTTACTATTTAGACTTCTTGCATTTGTATACAAGCACTTATAACCTTTGTCAATATTTAGCTGTCTGCCTTCATGTGATGTAATTGCATGGGACTCTCTTTTGTGTGACTGCAGCAAAGAATCTTGTGGCACCTTATAGACTAATAGACGTTTTGCAGCATGAGCTTTCGTGGGTGAATACCCACTTCTTCAGATGCAACAGTTTTGTGTGACTGTTTCTCTTCAGTTCCTACCTGTTCTTTATCAATTTCTATTCTCTCCTCTTTACTAGGATATAGAGTATCCCCTTTTATAAATCCTCCCCTAAGGGATGTGTCTGTCTGAACGATGTGCTCCTCTGCACCAGTCAGCTTTCCCCCAGCCCTTAGTTTAAAATCTCCACTACAACCTTTTTAATTTTACATGCCAGCAATCTGGTTCTGTTTTGGTTTAGGTGGAGCCCATCCTTCCTGTATAGCAGGGGTTGGCAACCGGCGGCATGTAAGCCGATTTTTACTGGCACGCTGCTGCCAGCCGGGGTCCTGGCCGCCGGCCCCGCTCAGCCCGCTGCCTGCCTGGGTGAAAGAATCCTAGGCCGGCAGCGGGCTGAGCGGGGCCAACGGCCAGGACCCCGGCTGGCAGGAGCCAGCGGCCGGAACTCCAGACTGTCAGCTGGCTGAGCCGCTCAGCCCACCGCCGGTCTGGGGTTCCGGCCACCAGCCCCGCTCAGCCCACTGCTGGTCTGGGGTCCGGCCACCAGCCCCGCTCAGCCCACTGCTGGTCTGGGGTTCTGGCTGCTGGCCCCTTTCCAGCCAGGGTCTCGGCCCCGTTCAGCCTGCTGCTGGCCTGGATGGACGGAACCCCAGGCCGGCAGCGGCTGAGCGGGGCTGGCGGCCGGGACCCCGGCTGGCAGGGGCCGGTGGACAGAACCCCAGACTGGCAGCACGGGTGGCAGACGGAACCCCAGACCAGCAGCACGCTGAGCCGCTCAGCCCACTGCCAGTCTGGGGTTCCGTCCGCCGGCCCCTGCCAGCTGGGGTCCCTGCTGCCGGCCCCGTTCAGCCCGCTGCCAATCTGGGGTTCTGTCGGAGGCCCCTGTAAATGTAAAATTTATTTTGGCACATGAAACCTTAAATTACTGAAGACTTGGCACGCCACTTCTCAAAGGTTGCCGACCCCTGCTGTATAGGCTACTATTTTCCCAAAAGGTTCATCAGTACCTAATAAACCTAAACCCTTCCTTAGAACACCATTGTCTCATCCACACATTGAGACCCTGCAGTTCTGCCTGTCTTACTGACTCTGCAGGTGGAATTGAAAGCATTTCAGAGAATGCTACCATGGAGGCCCTGGCCTTAATCCCTTACCTAGCAGCCTAAATTTGGCCTCCAAGTCCTCTCTTCTACCTTTCCCTATGAAAAAGGTACCTACGTGTACCATGACCACCGGCTTCTTCCCAGCACTGCACATAAATACATAGGCACTGGCTTCCTCCGGGCCCATGGGGTGCTCAACCCCCTGCTCTGCCCCAGGCACTGTCCCCACCTGAGCCCTTCCTCCAAACCCCAACCCCCATCCCACCCAGTTCCGCCCCCTCCCCTCAGCGTGCCCTGTCCCCACTCCTCCCTATCCCTCTCAGAGCCTCCTGCATGCCACAAAATAGCTGATCGCGGCGGGAGGGAGGTGCTGGGAGGAAGGGGGAGGAGTTGATCGGTGGAGCCGCCAGCGAGCGGGAGGCGTTGGGGAGAATGGGGGGCTGGCTACCACTGGGTGCTAAGCACCGGAGCACCCACGGAGTCGGCGCCTATGTATAAATCTGCCCAGCTGTCTCGAGAGGTCTGCAACCTTTGCATCCGGCAGGCAATTCACCATGCATTTCTCCTGGTCATCACCATTTATTGATATTTCTAATAATTGAATCCCTCATTACTATTACTTGTCTCTTCCTACTAACAGGGGTTCCCTCCCCCGGAGAGGTATCCTCAGTGCGAGAGGATACCATCCATCATGTAATGGAGCAGTAAGACAAGTTCCTCTCTAAACAGTTCAGCTGATACCACAACTGGATTATAGCTTTAGTTTCTGGGTACCTTGTTGCTGGAAAGCTATTGACAAAATGCAGCGAATATGGAAGAAAACAACAAAAATGATCAGAGGTCTGGGGAGACGGATTTATAAGGACGGACTAAAGACCTGATCTTGCAAGGTGCTGTGCACAGTCCTGCAAGGTTCTGATCACCTTCAGCTCCCACTGAAATTAGTAGCATGCACTAGGTGTAAGTAACATACCCAGCCTCAGCACCACTGTGCTCTTCCACAATGGCTAACAGGACTTGCACCTAGTGAGAATGTCATCCCCACACACTTTCTCCTGTCTGATGGGGATGTATCCACTATGTAACAATAACCCATTGGCAAGCTAGGTTCATGGGGGGTAATGTCTGAATTGTGAGCAAGCATCGTCATCGATTTTTAAGTGACTGCTGATAGTGGAAGGTACTAGACTGAATGCCCTGGAGTCTGACATTCTCTGTTTGTTACCCGAAGAGCTTTGTCACAGGTAATGGAGAAAGAAGGGAGACTTCAATAGGCACTAGTGTGGTCTTTCTGTTCTGACTCCAAGATACAGAAACCTCCACCACTGCCCCTCAAATCTTCCCCATATACTGCCCCTTGCAACAAATAGGCCTCTCTTTACTGAGGTGCTCAGCAGAGGTGTGAATGTGTGTGGGTTTCAATTCCTCCCCTCTACTTTACCTCTTTTGGGGCCCCATTTTCAAAGGAGTCTCCATTCTCCCATCAGCCTAGGACAGACATTCCCTGGCTCCTTTCCCCTGGCACCTCTCCTTGTGACTTTGCAGGAGTTGGCTATCCCAGGCGTCCCTGCATGTTCTTCACACTTGCAATGCCCACTTTAAGAGAACATTAGGCCACATTTGGCCTCTGGTTTGGGGTACCTCGGGTTTTGGGAGTCCCCTTGAGACACCCTGCACCTCACTTTGAGATGTATTGAGCACCCAGAGGTGCACTTGAAGTCAGTGGGAGCTTTGGGTGTTCAGCACCTCTGCAAATCAGGGTCCAGGTGTCTCAAGTTGCTCATCCCAAAACTGAGACACCCAAAATCAGTGACCACCTTTGAAAATGGAGGCTCTGGACCTCTCCTTGCAGTCATTAACAAAGAAACCTGTTCTGACGGTCTGACCCTCAGATAATCAGTGGCCCTTGAGAACATATCCCGGAGCGTTGTCATGGTAACCCTGTTCACTGTGACCTGCTCCTGGCTCTAGAACCCTGGCATGACTCCATCCCATCCCACCTCATTCCTGCAGCGACTTTACTGCAAAGGGGCCAATGAGCTGGCTGGGGCTTCCCCTGGCGGGATTCATGTTTCAGAGGGATGATCCAGCACATGTTCAGCATTGGACGCTCCTATTCACAGCTAGACAAGGTTCGTCATTTAATTTTTAATGGCCAATGAGCCTCTTCCGAGCCACAGGGTTCCCCAAAGTAGCCATTGATGGTCTTATGGATGTGACCTCCCCTCCGGAGAACGTACTGAAGAGGTTAGGGAAGAATATTATCATGAGTAACTTTGGGTAAGAGCACCGAGTCCTGGCCCATGAGGGGTTAACTTTGGGAACATGACCTAGAAATTGCCTCTATTGACTTTATGAGGAATTGAGGGAAATAATTATATTTTAAAAACTCCAAAAGGGTGGCACTGAAAAAAAGGGGCAGAAATCCAGATAATAAAGTACATCTCACCCCCCATCCCTCCATCTCCCCAGTTCAGGCCAGTTAACATTAGACAGGACAATGAACTAGAATGTCTAAGATAGAGAGCGGTCTGGCCCCTTGAGGGTGGGAAGGACCCAGTGGTATCCGGTAAGTCTTTTCCATCTCAGATTTAGACATTATTGGTACAGGGAGCAGAGATCCTATATGAGCTCATCTCCTTGCTCACCTTTCTCAGAGGTGTAAGTAGTGGGATAACAAGGGCTGGGAACATGTCAGGGAAAATGACAAGGACAGTTCCCTGATATTCAGGAGGGAAAGAAGGAGGCTGAATTCTCCAACCAGTAGCTGAAGGGCTGGGCTGTTTCATCAGCTCAGCCCGTGTCCTTTTCAATGGTTGGTTTGGTTTTAACCTGGGAGCCCTCACACTTGAGGAAAAAGCCTGGTGAATAAAACTCGTAGTGAACTCTTGTTATTGGACCTAATGGCCCACTGGCTTATAGCCATCTAAGTAACTGTTTGGGTGTGTGAACAGTGAGGGAAATAAGATGTTAGAATTGAGATATTAGTTGGGCCTAGTGGGAAAGTGGGAGGTAGAATTAAGACATTAGCTCATACGTGTATGTGTGTGTGTGTGTGTGTGTGTGTGAGAGAGAGAGAGAGACCCCTGATGTCAACTGGATGGAACCACACTACTCACATGTGTGTCATAGGCCTTATTCTGCTAACAGCTAATGGGGGTTCTCCTTTAGCTCCAGTGGGGAGGCGCTGTGCCCTTGGAGCAGGAGGGTCTGAACGGTAGCACTGCTGTTGCAGTGGAGCTGTGAATGGCCACAGGACGCAACAGAGTGACAGCCAGGATGTCCTAGATTGCCAGGTTGTTACAGGATATTCTGTCCAATGGATGCATTGGCTAGCAGCAGCCAGCCATCCTCACACAAGGAGGAGGAGCATTGGTCTGGGTGCTGTGGGTGGCTGTCAGGTCATTTTGGTGGGCAACAGGGCTACTTCTTAGGTACTCTAGATAGAAAAGGAAAGTTATTATTAATTATTATTATTATTATATTTAAATGTACTGGGTTCTTTCCAAGGATCTAGAAAGACAGTTCCTGCTCCAAAGAACTCATAAAAAAAGTTTAGATAGACAGATGGGGAGCTGCAGTACCATGGAGCACTCTTATTATTTATTGTCTGTATTGTAGTAGTGTTTATAGGCTTCAGTCAGGATCAGGGGCCCATTTTGTCAAGTGCTGTACCAACACAAAATAAGAGAGAGTCCTTGCTACAAATTTAAACAGAGAGCTTAAGAGCCCATGAGGGGCAGCAGGCAGAAAAAACACAAATCCTGCCACTCTCTCCTCCAGGGGATCATTTATTTGGTGGGGAACTTTCTATTTATTTTAGAGGCATAGTGGCCCAATTGATCAGGCACTGGACTGGCACTCAGGAGACCTGGTCTTGTCTGGGCCCTCGAGATGCCACAGCAATACAAACAATAACAATATTTATTTATTTTGGATGGTCCAGTGGTAGAAACTGTGATTGTTCATAGGGGATTCTGTTACGAACCCCAAGTGAAAGTGGTACTTGCACACCTGGAAGTGATAATAGGATCCTGCCCTGGGGTTTTTTTTATTTAGAGTGTGATTTTACTCTGAAAGGTGACTGTAAAAATGGAGAGTTTAATCTGGTTCCTGCCTTTAACTCTCTCCTCTCCACGGTGTCCAATTGTCACATCTTGAGAAGAGGAGAACGTCTCATCATACTTCTCAAATGTCCTTCATAGGAGGCGCGTTACTTATTTTAGTCCCAAAGCTACCCATTTTCCCTACAAATTTGCCACCCCCCTCCCTTATACTGTTGAAAATTATTTACCTAAGAAACAAAGAACCATTAAGATGCAGTTTACAGTCTGTTACTTACACTAAAGGAAGGAATCGACCAGCATTTTCAATTTCCTGCATGAACCATTTTTAGTGTCCTTCATTTTGTGTCTTGGTCACACATTGTGTCTCACAATTCAGCCGTGGCAAGTTGAGATGTATGGGTCTCTGCCATTTGTTCTGCAATTCCTAAGCACGAATGGAAAATAATTAATTGCTCTTCCTGATTTAATTACAGTATGACTTCAGTTGCACAGCAAGACCCTCAAAAGAAGAGCAAACAGAAGTCTGGTAGTGTCTCTGAGATAATTATTGCTGGTGAGGGCATAAGCTCCTCTCCAAAGGCTGAGAAGAACCTAACCTTGCAGCAGGAGAAATCTCAAACAGTCCAGCCGGTTGCTGCCAGGAAGGGAACACAGCCTAGTCTGAAGAGAGAACTAAGCTCCTTGTGGGTTCAGGAGAAGTTTCAGGCTGTAAAAAAGGCTAAAATCCTCTCTCTCTTCTCCTGAAATAGCCACTGTCCCTCCCTCAGTGAGAGATCTCAGCTGTGCTTGAAGAAATCCAGGTTATCAAGGGGACCGTTGCAGGTACTTTCAGACTCATCAATGGAAATTAAAGCCAAGCTCTCCAAAGTACACAGTGAAATCTCACAGATCAACATGTTGATGGAGAAAAATGAATCAGGAATCAGCCAAGTTGGAGACCAAGTCAAGATTCAAGTCACTAAACTGGAGGCCAGCTCTCCAGCTAGGAAGACACAGCTCTGTCTTGCAGACAAACAGGACCTCACCCTACCGCAGGAGCAGCAGAGGTCTGTAACGCAGGGGTCCGGGGCTGCTGCAGGAGAAGTGGTGGAGCGACACAGTGTCCAGAATCCATGGGACCTCACTCTTTGGCAAGGGAAGACAAAACCTGAAACAGCAGGGCCCCTGATAACAGGAGACGGGGCAAGCTGGCAAACTCCACAGAACTCCTCCCCACTACCGCAGGAGGAAGGCAATGGTCACGTATGAATGTTCTCCATTTATTACAGCTTCCTTCCCACTTACACCATCTGGGCCATACCACAAGCTAATCCCAAGCAACCCAGACCTCTCTGCCTATTTATGCCACCCAATCCAGGTCTCTGCATATTTAACCTACAGAATCTGGGCTTCTTTGTACCCTCATCCTACACAATCTGGCTCTCTCCACATATTTTTTCTACCTGATCTGGGCTTCTCTGAACCATCACCCCACCCAGACCGGGCCTCTGGGCAGACTTATCCCACTTGACCTATGCCGTATGAAACAAGCTAGCAAAAGCTTAGGCCAATGCTTTCAAATGTTGATGCCTAACGCTAGGCCCGTAAATCCATATGTAGACACCTACTTAAAAGGCCATAATCTCAGACATGCTGAAAACCCAACAGTCCTCACTGAACTCAATAGAGGCTGGGTTCTGTGCATCTCTGAAAACCAAACCAATTAGGTGTTTAAATATGATCTGGAATGCCTAACTTTATTATTACTAGTATGTGTATGACTGTAGCACCTAGGAGCCCTAGTCATGGACTCCATTGTGCTAGGCGCAGGATAAACAGAGAATAAAGACAGTCCCTGCCATCAAAGAGCTCCTACCATCTAAGGAATCCACGTTTGAAAATTTTGTCCTGAGGAAACCTTGCAATCTGCTGGGTGATTCAAGTGACTTAACCTCTAGGGAGCCCTAGTCAGGGACTGGGCTTTGGCCAGATTCCTCTTGCTTTTAGTCTCCCCAGTGTGGGTGGCATCTAGAACTGTGCCATCAATGAAAGGCTTTGTCCTGTTTATTTCAGGGCGGCAAAGAGCATATTAGTCTGGTCTCACTTACTGACCTGGTGCTGACAACTGTAGCCAGTCTGAAGGACTCTGACAACACCAATGAAGCTGCCACAACACTGGCTGCAATTCTGGAGGACCATAGGGCTGAGATGAAGGAGAAGGTAAGAGGGCAGGAGCTGTGAGTGGTGGAAATTGGAGTTCTCTATGCTGGGGGCAGCGAATGGACCTTCTTTGTGGGTTTGTATAGTGACTTTGCCGTAATGTAACAGGTGTACCAAAACTGCTCATGTTCTTAATCGTATCCATGTCTGTATTATTGCAGTATCCCTCTACTAGGCATTAAACTAATCATCTGTGTCTTCATTGCAATAGTGGGCTACGTGCTGCTGTATTAAGGAGCTGCCAGTATGAACTTGTGAACCAAGTCTTCTTCAGGAAAGATGCTCTCTGTCACAGTTCCTCCCAATCCAGGGCTCCTTCATACCCGTCTTGTCCTTCTTACTCTTCTCCGGGGCTTCATGCTCATTCCATGGGTTCTAATTCTGTCAAATTTGTTATTATGGTCTCTGTACCTTTTTGCCCTGTGTATCACATCTGTCTGAGTTACAGTATAAGCTCCACAGAGCAGGGACCATGTCTCTCTATGTATTTCATAAAGCCCCAAATACACATGCCCTATAAATAACTACAGATATGATTAACGAGAATTCAGTTCCCACCACCAAGAAGAAGTGAATCTTTGAGTGTCTTTTCTTTTGCTCCAGGTGTCAGACATTGTGGATGGCATCTATCTCCAGATAAACAACGTCCCAGAGGGCAGTGCCAGGCGGGCAGCTCTCAGGGTGGTGTGTTCATTGGCTGAGGAGTACGCAGAGGAAGTGGTCTCAAGCCTTCTGAGACACTCGCTCCCATGCGACAGGTAATTGCATTAATGCATAGCCCCTTTCTAGTGCCTTTCACATGAGGATCTCAAAGCACTCTATAAATTGCAATGACTTGAGCTCACAACCCCTCTGTGAGGTAGGTCAGTACTGTCCCCATTTTACAGACTGGGAAATTGAAGAGAGGTGAAATGACTTGCCTAAGGTCAGGCACTGGGAATAAGACCTAGGAATCCTGACTCTCATTCCCAGTCTGCATGGGTGATGGGTGCTTGTTTGTGCTGGTGCCAGAGAAGAAGAAGGAAGGAAGCTCCTTTCATTTTATAGTTGAACCCTGGGTCAACAAGACATAAACCGTGGCTCTAAGGGCACACGTTGGTCTTTGGGGCCCTACACATGGCTCTCATGAACTTGGTAGGTCTGATCAGAGCTCTGTCACAGTTTGATGGTGCAAAACTTCCACTGGGTTTTGATTTTACAGAACCAAACCCAGCCTGGTTCAGTTCCAGCTCCCATCACTCCGAATGTGGAGTGATGGTTCTGTTTTTGTCTCATCCCCTGTCATCCCTGCATTTCTTCCTGTTTCCTGATGGGACACATTCCGAGCAGATTCCCTCTGTGCTGTTGGCGTCCCCTGGGACCGTGTTTTGGGGCCTGGCTCCATGTTAGGCCTCACAAGTGCAGTCAGACCCTGGAAAGGAAGTTCAGGAGAAACCTCTCCATGCAGAGGGTGATTAATTAACACAATGGAGCACAGATACCATGGTGATGGGGGCTATATAAGTACCTAAGTAGAGGAGAGCGGTGAAGGTCTGATCGGTGTGCCTACATTTCTGAATTTTCAGCAACGCTGCTGAGCTGTGGAAGGGCCTGTGCAGAAACCTCGAAATCAATGCCAAAGTTATGTGGCAGCTGCTGAGAGAGCTGAAACAGAGACCCCGACTCCAGGAGAGCAGCAGCAGCTCTGGTGATGGAGCCTCCCTCACTCCACTGGCTGTGAGTAATCAAACCAACAGGACTTCCCATTCCAGAGAAAGGGAGCAGCTCTGTATCCTCCTTCATGTTGACCAGCAGCATGTCAGAGTACTGAGGGATGATGCTGGTGACACATCTGGGGGGGGAATAGTGTGTATGGGTTCCACATCTGCCTGATGACACTCTGAAAGTCTCCCTGTCTTTTGTACGTTACCTTCCACCATGACTTTTTACCAAGACTGGATGAGACTCATTTGGAGGAAAAGCAAGTTCTTAACCCACCAGAGGGGTCAATGGCAGAGCAACATGCAGCATCGTCTGTTTCCCAGGGCGAAGCACTCTGCCTCCTCACAGCCCCTTCTATGGTGGGCTAAATTTCCTGGTTGAGCACGTGTCTAGGTGGGCTTAATGATAATCTTTCTTACTGGCAGGGCCCTACTGCAGTGATTCCATTTTGCCTTTGCAATTGGGACACAGTTTAACGAGCCTGTTTATTGTAACTAAGTCAGGTAACAAAGCTTTTTCTTTGCCAAGATCATGAAGTAACATGTAGTAACTTGGGAAATGTGGTCTAAATGAAACTACTATAAGGTGGATGCACAACTGGTTGAAAGACTGTACCCACAAAGTAGTTACCAAGCAGGGAGGATGTATCTAGTGGGGTCCATAGAGGTCAGTCCTTGGTCCGGTACTAGTCAATATTTTTATTAATGA
Source organism: Platysternon megacephalum (assembly GCA_003942145.1). Lineage (NCBI taxonomy): Eukaryota > Metazoa > Chordata > Testudines > Platysternidae > Platysternon > Platysternon megacephalum. The sequence goes on from QXTE01000223.1 coordinate 673,880, forward strand.
CTTGGATAATGGAGTGAAGAGTATGCTTATTACATTTGCAGATGACGCCAAGTTGGGAGGGGTTGCAAGCACTTTGGAGGACAGGATTAAAATTCAAAATGATCTTGACAAATTGGAGAATTGGTCTGAAATCAACAAGGTGAAATTGAATAAAGACAAAAGCAAAGTACTACACTTAGGAAGGGAAAATCAAATGCACAACTACAAAATGGGAAATAATCGTTTAGGTGGTAATACTGCTGAAAAGGATCTGGGGATTATAGTGGATCACAAATCGAATGAGTCAACAGTGTGATGCGGTTGAGAAAAAGGCTAATGTTCTGGGGTGTTGTGATCCTGAGCACCCCTGTGTTCACACCCTACACACTATGGTAATAATCTTTGTACAAAATATGGCTTGTGAGGTATCATTTGAAAACTAATAAGTCATTGATCATTAATATTCTTGCATGATGTATGCACATGGTGTGTATTAAGAGTTATGGATGTATGCTGGAATTATTACTAATGTGTGTTCAAACCAGGCATGTTGGGGGAGTTGGTAAAGAGGTCTGCCTTAGACAAAGGAATGTGTATTTGCTTCTCTGACCAGCCCAGTCATCTGACTGAGACAATGAAAGTCCATTTTTACATACCAGGTAAACAAGACTATCAAGCAAAGAAGAGGGGGAGGAGACAGTATGGCATCTACACTCAGCCAGAAAGAGAAGCTTGGTTTGGGTTTTACTTTTCAAAGAATACATTGCAAAGGTTTATTGGTCTATAAAGACAGGGGCTGAACCTAAAATGATAAGTAATTGAATCAACTGATGTTCTACAATATTACTGTATTATAATATAGGGTGAGGTATTTTCTGGAACTTAATGGCACATGAGTGATTAATATCACTGTGAAATGTCTGTATTACACTGTATGAAGAAATATGGATACTCAATGATATTATGATTTAAAGTCTGTGGCCAAACAGGGAGAAACAGGTTCCCCCCCAGAAAGGAGAGAAAGTAGCACTCTATAGAAATTAAGCATGGTGGAATCAAAACAATGGAAGCCCCATTTACATCCAGAGGGATGGGAAGCCCACAGGAAGGGAAAAACAGCATGAGGGCATCCTGCCTCTGAAAACAAAGTCACTGAACTTTGGAAGATATGAGTAAAGACAGAAGCCATCTTTGGCATCCATCGCTAAACAGACACAAGGGAACAGAGCTCTTCCAAGCTGAGAAAGATGGGTCTGTCAGTCCAGAGGTGGTTGAAATCTCTGAAAACTGAATAAAAGTGAGAAACCATCTTGAACAAAGCCTGCACCTTGCTAGATTAAGTTTTAGACTTTTAGATACGTGTTTTCACTTTGATTTGCTTGTAACCCTTTCTAAGTTTATTTCTTTTACCTGGCATCACTTAACCTCTGTCCTCTTGTTAATAAATTTGTTTTATTTTTTACTATAAACCAACTCACTGCTGTGTTTACAGGGAAAGGTGTATTTACCTCTGTAAAGTTAATAAGCTGTGACGTGATTTTGTGTCTTTAGAAGAACAAATTAACCTTTTCATGTCTGGACTGTCCAGGATGGGGCTGGGCATTGCAGAGCACACGGTTTTTGCCTTCCCTTTTGAGTCTTTCTTCTTGGGCAGACAGGCCATGGAGAGGAGGAGTCCTGTTTGCCTTCCTCCCCACCTGAAATAGGATTTACATAAGGTGGGAATCCTTTGTTTCCCAAACTTGACCCCCCTTCCCTTACAGTGGAAAGTTACAAGAAATCCCATGTAATGTTTTAGTATCAGGTGACAAGACGACTTGACTCTGTAGAATCACAGCATCCATGAGTCAGCGGCAGTATGGAGAGTCCCCAGGAAGGCCAAGCCTTTCACAGTCTATTGTCCTTGCTGATGGGTCATCCGCCCTGTCTGGCTTTTCCATTGTTGTACCTGAAGTGTTAGCAGTGGGCTAAGTACCATAGTTGAAATACAGATACATTGTCCATATTCCTAACTTCAGATACAGAAATGATACGAGCATACACACTGGATAATCGCCTCCAGTAAATCAGAACCTTTCCAATGAGATCGCACATGAGCCATCTTGCATAAAGTAGATCTCAGTTATGTCATACTCATATCATAAGCATATTTCCATAAAGAATATGGAAGAACACGTCACACGGGGATGAACGGTTCTCCATGTCCACGGAAGGCAGGACAAGAAGTAATGGGCTTAATCTGCAGCAAGGTGAGCTATTAGCTTTCTAACTCTAAGCTCTGGAACAGGCGTCCCAGGGAGGCTGCGGAATCCCCGTCACTGGAGGTTTTGAAGAACAGGTTGGACACGCACCTGTCAGGGACGAGCTAGGTTAACTTGGTCCTGCCTCAGCACAGGGGGGACTGCACTTGATGGCCTCTCCAGTTGCCTTCCAGCCCAAAATTTCTATGATTCTATGTAGGGGAGACAGAGGATTTTAGAGTTAGATTTGTTTCTTTTACCTTCTTCAGGCAACCAGGGCCCTGTCTGAGATGCTTACTATCTATGTGTGCATTGGGGCAATGCGGGGCTTCTACCCCCAGCTATTCCTAGCCCTGCTGACTCAAGTTCAGTACCTGGTGAGCCTGCCGGGCTACAGTGAGGTCACCAGAAGGGAGTGCGGCCAGCAGAACAGGCTCACGACAGCCAACCATGTGAGGTAATTATGGAAAAAAGCAGATGCTAATGAGGCAAGTAACCACATGGGTGGTTCCTCGTGGCAGGGCTTGGGCAGAACCGACTGAAGGCTCGGATGTGAACACAAATCACTCTCTGGAGGAGGGGTCCTGTTGAAGGGACTCTGGCTTAACTCAGATGGACACCAACCTAGTAAAAGTCTCTAGCTGCTTCCCTTCCATGTGGCCTTACAAGCAGTAAACTCCAGAATTCAACAAACCATGCAGGGTAGCTCCTATGCTTCCTCCAAGCGTCCTTTCTTGGCTTCTGATCAATAACAAACCCGTTTTTAAAGATGATGAGCTTAAACAGCCTCAGCTGCATCTGAATGGCTCCCAGCTTGTCGGGCTTCCCTGAGCTGCCTCTGAACCCCCCAAACCCCATGTCACTCTCTGGCTCAGCAGGGCCTCATCTGATGGACACCACTGGGATGGCTATGGCAGGGCTTTTGGATCCCCTACAGGGTGGCACCAATAGACCCGTAAGCCTGATGTGAGGTTGAGTCATCCCTGAACCAGAGCCCGACTAAGCCACATGCGGTGATGAGTCATTCCCATGCGAGGCTCCAGCCAATCCACAAGCCAGGAGCTGGGCTGATGAGTCTCAGGGCAGGTATATAAGCCTCACGGGAGAGACGGCAGCTCAGTCTGCTCAACGTCACTTCATGGCTTGGAACTCTCCCCTGCCTGCTAGTTGTGACAGACTCCTCAGGCCTTAGCCTGCTCCAGCCCTGCGCCAATTCCAGGCTTGTTCCCACTTCTGCTCCAGCCCTGTCCTTGCTCTGGCCTAGCTCCCAGTCCTACGCTTGCCTTGTTTGGACTGTGCTCTTGACTCCTGATTTCAGCTCTGGCTCCAGCTCCTGGCCCAACTGCCACCATGCTGACCACTAGACCCAACTGCCACTACTCCAACCACTAGGTCTGACCATCCAGCTCTCAGTTTCTGACACCCGATAGGGGTTATATCACTGTACACTGTTCCTCTCCACCCACCAGGCAGGGCCCAGTTACGAAGGGAGTGGCTGTGTTTCTACCCTCATAAAAACGCACAGACAACACTATGGGAAAATAAAGAGGCAGTGTTGCCTTGTACATCAAAGATGTATACCCTTGTATACCCTTGTACAGATGAGATAGAAGTGAGAGGCAGACCTGTTGAAAGTCTCTAAGTAAGGATAAAAGGGGTAAAAACAAGGGCAATGTCATGGTAGGGGTCCATTATCGACTACCTCACCAGGAAGAAGAGACAGATGAGGCTTTTTTTAAACAACTAACAAAATCATCCAAAGCCAGGACTTCAACTACCCAGACATCTATGGGGAAAATAACACAGCAGGGCACAGATTATCCAACAAGTTCTTGGAACGCATTGGAGATAACTTTTTTGTACAGAAGGTGGATAAAGCTACTAGGGGAGAGGCTGTTCTAGATTTGATTTGGACAAATAGAGAGGAACTGGTTGAGAATTTGAAGGTGGAAGGCAGCTTGGATGAAAGTGATCATGACAGAGTTCATGATTCTAAAAAGCAACAGAGAGTCCTGTGGCACCTTTAAGACTAACAGATGTATTGGAGCATANGGTAAGATCCTGTGGGAAGCATGTCTAAGGGCTTGTCTTCACTACGGGGGTAAGTCGACCTAAGTTACGCTACTCCAGCTGTGTAAATAATGTAGCTGAAGTCGACGTAGCTTAGGTCGACTTACCCCGGTGTCTTCACTGCACTGAGTCGACAGGAGACGCTTTCCAGTCGACTTCCCTTACTCTTCTTGGAGAGCTGGAGTACTGGGGTCGACAGGAGAGCGCTCTGCCGTTGATTTAGCGGGTCTTCACCAAACCCGCTAAATTGATCCCTGCTGCATCGATTGCAGCAGTGCCAATCTCTACATAGTGGAGACCAGCCCTAAGGGGAAAAAGGAGTTCAGGAGAGTTGGCAGTTTTTTAAAGAAACATTATTAGGGCACAAGAGAGAACTCGCCCAATGCACAGGAAAAATAGTAAGTATGGTAAGAGACAACCCTGCCTTACCCAGGAAATCTTCAGTGACCTGAAACTCAAAAAAGAGTCATACAAAAAGTGGAAACTAGGTCAAAGTACAAAGGAAGAATGTAAAAAACCAACACAAGCATGTAGGGACAAAATTAGAAAGGCCAAGGCACAGAATGAGATTAAACCAGCTAGGGAGATAAAGGGTAACAAGAAAACATTTTACAAATAAGTTAGAAGCAAGAGGAAGACCAGGAAAGACAACAACAGAAAATGAAGCAATGGCCAGAGCATTAAATGCCTTTTTTGCTTCAGTTTTCACCAAAAACTGCAGTGATCGGATTACTAACATAGTGAACATAAGTGTAAATGGGGTAGGATCTGCAGCTAAAATAGGGAAAGAACAAGTTAAGAATTACTTGACAAGTTAGATGTCTTCAAGTTGGCAGGGCCTGATGAAATACATCCTAGACTACTTCAGGAACTGACTGAGAGATCTCTGAGCCATTAGCGATTATTTTTGAGAAACTATGGAGGATGGGAGAGATCTCAGAGGACTGGAAAATGGCAAATATAGTACTTCTCTATAAAAAGGAGAATAAGGACAACTCAGGGAATTATAGACCAGTCAGCTTAACTTCAGTACCCAGAAAGATAATGGAGCAAATAATAAAGCAATCAGTTTGTAAGCACCTAGAAGATAATAAGGTGATAAATAACAGTCAACATGGATTTGTCAAGGACAAATCATGTCAAACTGATCTAATGTTCTTCTTTGACAAGGTAACAAGTCTTGTGTATAAGGGGAAAGCAGTAGATGTGACGTATCTCGACTTTAGTAAGGCTTTTGATACTCACATGACCTTCTCATAAGCAAACTAGGGAAATATAGCCCAGACAAACTTACTATAAGGTGGGTGCACAAATGGTTGGAAAAACATACTCAGAGTAGTTATCAATGGTTCACTGTCAAACTGGAAGGGTATATTGAGTGGGGTCCCACAGGCATTTGTCCTGGGTTCAGTTCTATTCAATATGTTCATAAATTATTTGGATAATGGTAGAGAGTGTACACTTTAAAGTTTGTGAACGATACCAAGCTGGGAGAGGTTGCAAGCACTTTGGAGGACAGGACTCGTATTCAAAATTATTTTGACAAACTGGAGAAATAGGATGGAATTCAATAAGGACAAATATGAAGTATTATGCTTAGGAAGAAATAATCAATTGCACAAATACAAAATGGGAAATGACTGCCTAAGAAGGAGTACTACAGAAAAGGATCCGCGGGTTACAGTTGATCACAAACCAGATATGACTCAATAATGTAATACTCTTGCAAAAAAGCAAACATTATTCTGGGATGTATTAGCAGGAGTGTTGTAAGCAAGACATGAGAAGTAATTCTTCCACTCAGCACTGATAAGGCCTCAGCTGGAATATTGTGTCCAGTTCTGACCACCACACTTTGGGAAAGATATGGACACACTGGAGAAAGTCCAGAAGAGAGCAACCAAAATTATTAAAGGTCTAGAAAACATGACCTATGCAGAAAGATTGGTTTGTTTAATCTGGAAAAAGAGAAGACAGAGGGGGGACATGATAACTGTCTTCAAGTATGTAAAGTTGTTATAAAGAGGAGAGTAATTGTTTTCCTTATCCACAGAGGACAGGAAAAGAAGTTATGGTCTTAAATTTCAGCAAGGGAGATTTAGGTTAGACATTAGGAAAAGCTTCTTAACTGTCAGGGTGGTTAAGCACCAGAACAAATTACCGAGGGAGGTTGAGGAATCTCCATCATTGGAGGTTTTTAAGAACAGGTTAGACAAACACCTGTGAGGGGTGGTCTAGCAAACACTTAGTCTTGCCTAAGTGCAGGGGACTGGACTAGATGATCTACCAAGGCCCCTTCCAGTGTGTGGTGCCCAAGTCACTGAAAAGTTTCTAACTCCCTTAAAACTCTTAGGGCTGGTCCACACTAGGGGCGGGGATCGAAATAAGATACGCGACTTCAGCTACGAGAATAGCGTAGCTGAAGTCGAAGTATCTTATTTCGAATTTGGCGCGCTTACCTCGCGTCCTCGCAGCGCGGGATCGACGTCCGCGGCTCCCCCGTCGACTCCGCGAACTCCGCTCGCCCTGCTGGAGTTCCGGAGTCGATGTGAGCGCGTTCGGGGATCGATGTATCGCGTCCAGACGAGACGCGATAGATCGATCCCCGCTACATCGNCCTAACTCCCTCAAAACTCTTGGAAACCACAGCCAATAAAGGCGTAGCAGTCAGATGAGTCTGTTACCCAGCTATGCAAAGGGAATGTTGATAACTTAGATCAGTTATCCACTGTGGGGCTCCTTTACCATTTCCTGACCTTACCAAAGCTCCTAAATATTCCAACATCTACACATTGTAGCTAGATGGAAAGAGGCCACTGGGCCCCATTCAGGGCCAAACACCTTTCTGTCTATAGTATTTGTCCCCTGAGCACTGTAATATCCTTCTTTCTTCCAGGTAGTTCCTGAGATCTTCCCAGTGCAGGTTCCCTAACTACTTATGGGAGACATTAATCTCTCTCTGCACAGAGAAATGTGTCCTGCAGTCCCACACCACCCTTACTCTTCTTTCAGATCTCATCTACACCCTCTTGTTTTATAGCCAGTTACCAGCTGTGTTATTAGCTACCTTCTGATTTCCCATCCCATCACCATATTTGCTAGTCAGGCCCTAGTGGAGATCAGAACCAAGTACTGGAGCAGAGAGCCCAGTGAAACCAGCTCAGAGACTATTACTAAGATAATAATCATGCCACGGAAAATTCCCAGGGATTATAGGGAGGGACTCAGACAGAAAGGAGGCATTTAATAGCCATACGTTCCATCCACACCCCTCCCATGTGAATAGAAATTAGATGGATAGGAGCTACCGTGTCACATCTAATCTACCCACTGTAGGTCAGTGCAGGATTATTCCCTGCAGTTGGTTCTGCAGGCTAATTTTAAATGTCTCAAACTAGGAAGCAATCTCACATTCCCCAGTGTGCCCCTGTGATATCTGTTTAAAACTTATTCTGTGATCTCCCTTCCCAGGGAAAGCAGTGCCCTTTCTTTGCTATACATGCCATGCCTGCAGGGTGTTGATGTCTCAGCTCTAGCCTGTCAGACTGCCCATGAGGTGATGGGAGTGTCTGTGCAGTGGGGTGAAGGTGGGATTGGGGTTTCGGTTATATCCCAGTATGCTGAATGGGTCAAAATAATCCCTCGTGTAACTCTATAGAAGTTGGCCCTATGTATCTTAGTGCTTATAAACAGGAACTGAGAGGGGTTGTTTTAATTCCATAATCCTGGTCTTTTTTTCAATGTAGCTGTGCAGTGGAAGCTCTGAAGGCCCTGCTGATCCGAGATAGAAAAGAAATTGTGTTGCCATGGATGGAGAAAGTGGGAGGCTGGGACCTTCTCTCAAGTGCTGAGGGTTACCTGGAAGGGGTCCTTCTGCTGGCTAGGTAGGCAATGAAAGCTTCAAGGGGGGGAGGGATAGCTCAGGGGTTTGAGCATTGGCCTACTAAAGCCAGGGTTGTGAGTTCAATCCGCAAGGGGGCCATTATAGGGATCTGGGGCAAAAATCTGTCTGGGGATTGGTCCTGCTTTGAGCAGGGGGTTGGACTAGATGACCTTCTGAGGTCCCTTCCAACCCTGATATTCTATGAAGTTCCTCTGGGCAGCGCTGATTCAGGCTGCCATCTGTTGCAAACTCCTTTGTTACTGTATATTCCTCCAATAATTATGAGTATATGATTTATATCACAGAGCCATGGTTACACATGCAAGCCACCATCTCTCCGGGCTTCTTGCCAATACCATCCCAAATCTCCGCACTGAGGATGAAGAGAAAACTTTGACAGCCATGGCCTTCTTCGTTGGGGTAAGATGGGTTAGTTGACATGCGTGGCTAGGCTTCTAGGGAGCAGTTTAGCTCCAGACTTTAGTAGCTCAGTGTTGAACGAGGAATTTGCATCAGCAACTTGGCCATCCTCTTATCTGTTCCTTGTCACCGATTCTGGTGGGAGAGGCGTGATGAGAGATCCTATCTTCGGTTGCAGAAGCACTAGTTTTGGATGATACAGGGAAAGAATGAGAGATCACGAAGGATATTTCTCTCCAGGTTTCCTCACTAATTAGATGGCTTGTCTTTCCCCAGTTCTTTGGGGCTATCTGCACAGAATGGAACTTCAACTAAAGCCATGAGATCTAGAGATACTCACTTTCCTGGACTTTTGTTTTTAATTTACAGACCCCAATCCCACTTCTGAGTCCCTTGCCTGGGGACAGCTGTGAGAAAAGCCTATTCACACCTCATGAAATGTGGGTGAGGAGTGAACTGCATTCACACAGGAATGGGCTGTGAGCTGTAATACTTTGGTCTAGTGTTTTAGTGTGTGAGTGCTGGTGGTTTGTGATATACATGTCAAATTAGACGATCTGGTGGTCCCTTCTGGCCTTAAACTCTATGACTCTAGGAGATTTTATACCAGAATGCAGGGAATTTTGCCTCTGATATCCATCCAAAGAACATACCTGGAGAGACAATTCTCTGTTTTCCACTTGTAATGGACTCACTGTTTTGATTTTAGCTTCTCCGTAGCAAATCTGTGAACAAGCTATTGCCAAAACGAACTATTCTGGGTAGGCTGGAAGAGTGGCGGATAGATCCGAGACCCACTGTCCGCTGGCTAAGTCTGCACGGGCTTGGAAACATGGCACTTCACCGGCAGAAGGTAATAGCAATAAGAGGGACTTCCGTGGGAGCTGCAGATACTCAGCTCCTCTGAATACCAGGCCTTACATGTCTGCAACTAGGCCCCCAAAATTAGAGACTACTTTTGAAAGCATGTGTGTAAGTGACTTGCCCAAGCAAGTCAGTTGTGCAGCTAAGACTAGAATCCAGGAGTCCTGACTTGTTCCAAGCCCATTTCTAGACCATGCTGCCTTAGGTATAGCAGTGACAACTGTCACTGAATGGTGAATTATCATTATTTTCAGTTATAAAACCAACTCCAGTAATACCAAAACAAGCCTGTAGTGAACACAACAGAACTGTGTAGCTGGTGTTGATGGCGCAAATCCTAGGTCTGTGGAAGTAGAACCAGAACTGCTGGATGGTTCATGGCTGAGTGAGTGACATCTGGGAGTGCTTCACCAGGGGTCAATAATGTTCCAGGAAGGTGACAAAGAGCTGTCACTACCCTGCATCCAGCTAAAAGAAAGCGAGTCTCTGAATCCTGGGAGGGACCATGCGCTGAGCACCCTCTATCTTCAGTCTGCTGGTTACATTGTGCAGTGACTGGAGAGCATGAGTCAGTATTCCATCTCTTCTGATGAGCTTCTTTTCCGCAGGTGAAACAGCTCCAGGCTCTCCTTCCCGCCATTCTGGTGGGTTTGAACGAGACACACGAGAGGCTTGTTAGGGAGGCCATCACCGCTCTGGGAAGTATTCTCAGACACCACAGGGACAGGGTGAACATCAGCTCCATCTGTGTTCAGATTGTGAAGACGCTTCGGCCCTTCCTGGATGATGTAAGGAAACGGGAAGAGGGAGGTTCCTATGTGCGTGGAGGAGGAGCTGGTTACTGCTGCCAGGGAAAAGCAGTAACCTTTGTGAGGAGAGAACCTCCTTTTTAATCCCTTCAATTCTTGGTTCCTCCTGCTTTCCCTGATCCCGAGCTAAGTTTTCATTCAGTGGATCCTGCTGGGCCTTTATTAAGCAGCAGTACAGATCCACATATAGCCATGCTTATTAGGGTCGGCTTTGGGGTGCTCTGTCAGAAGTAAAATTCATGTCCTATCACAGTCAAGCTCAATAGGGCAATATCTAGTCTGTTACCCATCTGCAAAATGGGGTTACTGATATTTCCTGACCTCCCAGGGTACTGTGAGGTCATATTCTATATTGCTTGTGAGGTGCTCAAAAACTAGTGACGAACACCATAGAAAAGCCTGTAAATAAGTGATCAGTAGGGCAGATTCTGATGTCCTCTATTAGGCTACGTCCAGACTACCCGCCCGGATCGGCGGGTAGCAATCGAATTATCGGGGATCGATCTATCGCGTCTCGTCTGGACGCGATAGATCGATCCCCGAACGCGCTCCCATCGACTCCGGAACTCCAGCAGGGCGAGCGGAGGTAGCGGAGTCGACGGGGGAGCCGCGGCCGTCGATCCCGCGCTGCGAGGACGCGAAGTAAATGCAGGTAATTCGAAATAAGATACTTCGACTTCAGCTACGCTATTCCTGTAGCTGAAGTCGCGTATCTTATTTCGATAGCTCCCCCTAGTGTGGACCAGGCCTTAGTCAGAGGTATACTCTCTGCTATAGCCATGATCTGCAGCTCACAATACTACAGAATCGACATTGGCCTTCCTCATTACAGGAGGAAATGAATGCTCGGGGTACAGCAAACCCAGACATTTGAAACTCAACCAGTCTATAGACTGCATTCTCCATCAGGCATATGGCTCCCCATACAGAGTCTCCCATGAGAATGGGGACTTCTGTCGCTGGTTGATTGGGTGACTGAGAGTGAATATCTCTATTGATTCTGATCTAGAAGGGCAGCTTGATTTCCCCCCAGCAATCTTTGGTGAGCGAATGGACCCTGAGACCAGAAAGATAATATGGTAACACTATCTGGAGGTTCAAACTTTATCTGATACTCAAGCAGTATGCTGCCGAATATGGGAGATGTAATCCACTGGAAGATGCAGGATTATGATGTTCTATGTGTTATGGAGCAGGATGTGCTGCTGATTTAACAACACCCTCCCCACAATGAATTGTCAACTAAGTTTGGCCCCAGGACCTTCTGTGCCACAGCACAAGTCTCTACCACTTGAGAAAATGGAGTAATTTAACTAGCTGGTAGCAGTAGTGGGTTGTTATCCTCTAGTGGCCCAACCACTAGAGAAGGACATGGCACAGACTCTGCCATTATGTTACAATGACATGGTATTAGCAGGGTGTGCACCTCTTGTATAGAGATGCCTGAAACTTAGAGCAGAGAACTTCCAACACCTACATATGAAACTGTAGTGGGAAGGAACTGCCATTTCCTCAGTCCACCTCATTGTATAAAAAGCCAGTCTTTCTCCATAGGCAGGCTAGCCACAGTTATAAAGCCGCAGTCTGAGTCTGTAGTTTCCATTACACAGACACTGCTCTGTGCTGAAACAGCTTTCAGTGAGAGCTCCCTCTTTGTGTATTACTCACAGCCCAGAGACAAGGTGCGCTCTTCTGCCATTGGCCTGTTTGGGAACCTCTTAAGTGGTTTGAACCTAAAGTCTAAATCCATCATGCAGGAGCAAGTCCTCAGCAGCTTGGTGCCGTTGCTCCTCCATCTGCACGACCAGGACCGGGAGGTGGTTGAGGTAAGACTTAGCGTCATTTCTCCAGCCCTAAGGAATGACAATTGTCAGGCTCTTCTGCCAGATTCCTCTCTAGATCCATTTCCCAAGGCACAATCTTTTCTGCTTTTCACCCTCACGTGTTTCCTATACACATGTACCCAAAGGTAAAAACATTGCTCCTCACGGACACTTCCCGTACCCTTTTAGCCCATGCGAAGAATCAACGCCAGATGCCATTAACAGGAAGGCAGGGACATTAAGCCCACATTGCTAGGTGGCATCTACAAATGCACCTCTCAAAACTTGCATGCTCATCTGTCTGCAAGTGCAAAACTCTATAAATCAGGTAATTGCAGCCTAAACACCTCATTTGCATGAATGCATCTGCAAACATCTGCCCACCAAAAATGTGGGAGGAGACCGTAGGACCCCAGGGCCCTGGCTCTGGCTCTCTCTGTGGGATAGGAACACAGAGACTACAAGGGCCAAGGAGGAGGCCATTAACCCGTTCCTTCCCTCTCCTACTTAGGGTAAGTTTTCTTTGTTGGCTTTCAGTGGCTATTGGACAGGATCAACAGCATCTGTCCTTCTGACCTCCCTCTCTCCCCTTTGCCATGCAGAGCTGTGAGTGGACTTTAGCACGATGTAATGACTTCATGGGATGGAAATTGCTGGAGGAGATATTCACCATGGCCCATTATGACAATCAGCAGGCCTTGTGCAAAGTCTGCAAGCACCTGGTAAGGGAACAGTGGGCTTCTCTTTGGAATGGGATGATTTGGTGGTGGTGGGGACACGAGTTATCTAATAAATGGCACCATAGTTAAAATGACTTGCATCTCCCCCAAGATCTCGCTTTGCAGGCTTAGTGACCCTCCTGTCCACACCCGGCTGCTGCTGTCTTAGATCACATTGGTGAACTGGAAAGCTTTAAAATCCTTGGTGTTTGTCTAAAAGCGATACCTTGAGCAATGCCATAGGCCCAGGCAGTGGGAAGGGCACTTGGGGACAATGCAGTGGGAATAGGTAGGTGGCATCAGTGCTGGGGATGAGGCCATGGAGCACTCAGAGAATGGTAGTGATGCTTTTTCCTGTTCAAAAGCTCACTAGCAGGAATTGTCTGCAGCAGAATCACAGACATTAGAAACAGAATGGCGGTATTAGGTGACCCAGCCTCTTCTCCTGACAATGGAGGAATGTCTGTGCTCCCTCCAGTCTAGTTTTAAATATTTCAGGTGATGGGTCTTCCACTGCTGCCTTTGGGAGAGTCGTCTACTACCAGCTGGCTCCCATCTTCACTGGGGTCCCATAGGACCTCTTTTCCCTCCCCCTAATGCTGTTCTCTGGTAACTCCAGCACCATTCCAAGGGCTTGTCTACACTTGAAACACTACAGTGGCACAGTCATGCTGCTGTAGCACTTCCATGTAGACACTACCTATGCCGACGGGAGGGGTTCTCCTGTTGGAATAAGTAATCCACCTCCCTGAGAGGCAGTAGCTAGGTGGGAAGAATTCTTCCATCAACCTAGCATTGTCCACACCGGGGATTAGGTTGGTTTATCTATTTCGTTCATGGGTGTGGATTTTTCAGATTCTTGAGCAACGTGGCTGGGTCGACCCAACTTTTTAGTGCAGACCAGGCCTGAGAGGAGCTTGCTCAGAAGGTGAAAGCTCTGGATTTGAAAGAATTAGCTGCTGGCACCAAAGTTTGACCAGTCTGTTAGCCCACAAGGATCCAGCCTGTGTCTCCTCTTATTATACCTGTCTCTACTTATACCCTCCTCCACTTGTTGACCTAGATACAGTATTTCCCTTTCTTCTACACCCCAGCCAAGCTCTCTCTAATATTCAGAGAGGTCTCCTCATTCCTCCCTAGGTTCAGCGATACTCAGGGAGAGTCCATGAATTCCTGTCCCAGAGCCAGCACTATCTGAAGAGCGGCCAGGCTCCTGTGAGGAGGGTAGCCAGTATGTTCACAGGTAAACCAAACCAAACCACACACTTGACCTTTGTAAGCAACTTCTATCAAAGCCTTTTTCTGAGCTTCCCTTCCTCTCTCTTGGGGTTTATACAGAACTATAGGAAGCAAGTTACAGCCCTTTCATGCCCCATGCTCTCATCAGAATTCCTCTAACCCCCACACTATGCTATTCCTGGAATAACTGCTATAGAACAATGCAAATAATAGAGCTGAGTTAATAATTCACAGCTAATTATTTATTAGGCACATTTTGCTTTTTTGATCTTTGACCACATTGTGAAATTCTCCAGTGTATTTATGATTCAAAAGGATTTGGAAATAGCTTTAACGACTAATTCTTGGGCAGCCGATTGTGCAAACTGCAAGTGTTACAGTTGAATATATATACTTGTTCACACTGTAACGCCCCAAACTAATGTAACTGTAACTTTGGGCTTGTCTACACGTAAAATGCTACAGGAGCGAAGCTACCTCGCTGGAGAGCTTCAGTGTAGACACTGCCTGTGCTGATGGGAGGGATTTCCCATTGGTGTAGTTAGCCCATCTGCCCGGGAGGCGGTAGGTCAACGGAAGAATTCAAGAAGAAGTTATAATCAAGCATACAATTGGAAAATAGTTTGTGGCCATTATTTGAGATACAATTTGCTCTCTGCTAGTATTTGCCCTAGCTAAGCTTGAGTGATCACAGATCCTCTGACATTCACCAATGCAACTGAAGGAAAATTCATTTTTGCATTTGCCCAAATATTTGCCAGGGTGTCCCCATTTGCTCACTTTTAGTAGCTATCCCCTCCTTTGCAAAATAGCCCTTCAGGCATGCTCCAGATTTGGGCCTCCTAGGAGCTTGTGAACTCCTCTGATGACCTGATAAGATGTTGTGAAAACACCTCAATTTGGGGATAGGCCTAAGCAGTAGAAGCTCCCACTGGAGGTTGGGAGTAGGGTGAGCAGATAGCAACTGTAAAAAATCGGGACAGGGGGTGGGGGGTAATAGGAGCCTATATAAGAAAAAGTCCCAAAAAACAGGACTGTCCCTATAAAATCGGGACATCTGGTCACCCTAGTTGGGAGAAGCGAGAGGCTAATTATTTTAACCATCTCTCTAGGGTTCATTGTCCATCACATGGATGCCAGCTGCATAAGTGTAGGAGATATGTCCTCACTGCTCAGTGGTAAGTGAGGATCCTGGCCTTTGAACCAAGCAAATTAATATACCTGGGTGTGTGCATCTAACTGGTCATGTGTCTGTGCACGACTGTTTCAGGGTGTGTGTTTAACCAGAGTGTGTGCCTGTCTGTTTCTGGATGTTTAGGTAACAAATTTGCACATTTAAGGTATTCCTCTAGGTACAGCTGTTTCTGATCACATGGGTAGCATATTTGTGTATCTAAGTTCATGGTCTCTGACTGACTGTGTATTTGCATAGCTCTGTGGGTGATCACAGGTCAGCGCCTGACCTGCTCCTTGTTTCAGTTCTCAGTGATTCGCTGCTTGACCCTGAGCCCTCAGTCTGCAGTGTTGCTTCTGTCTCTATCCAGCAAGTGAAGCAAGTCTCTGAGAATCTGGCTGTGACAAGTGTCCTGATCTCACTGAGGAGGCTATTCTGCTGCGTGACCAGCCAGAACAGAGAGAAACCTTTGTATGAGGACAGCCCCTTTAAAAGAAAGAGATGGCTGGAACTCCAAGATTCAAAGATTGCGTGAGAATTAATTCAAAAAGAGTAAGAATAAAACAGGAGACTCCTTACTAGAGGCTTCCATGCCTCTGGGCCTGCATTGGAAAGCACACAAAGAGGAAAAAAATCCCACGCTCTCTGTAGAAGAACTTGTTCCTCCAGCATTAGAAAAAACTGGCAGAGCTCCTGAGAGGTGAACGCAGATCTTACCTCCAGGCAGAAAATTGGACTTATAGCTTCTCTCTCAACAAAGAAAAATAAATTTTGATGCAGTGTGTCGTTAACCTGTGGAATTCTCTGCCCCGATAGGTCAGTGAGAAATACTATGGGGAGAGGGTGGGAAGGAGACTGTGCCAATATGCTCTTCAACCAGGGTGTGCTTTAGCTGGAGTTCAGATGTTACTGCATATACAAGCTCTTGGTTTTGCTCAGCTTGGAATCATCTTTGTTTAAAGGAGCACTGTGAAATGGAGTGAGGCCGTGTACAGCATTAACAAGGAAGTATCTTGGTTCAGTTTTAAAAAGGATCTTGTTGGGCCTAGACTAATAGGAAGGCTTAGTCCAGCTCTGGGCTGTTTGGGTCCCATTTGCTTCACAAGCTCAAGGAGAGAGGTTTTGGCTACAGAGGCATTCCCATAAGCATTCCCACTTGCAGACATACTCTTTAAAGAAAAATTCCCTGGAGGCTTTTTCCCCTTAGCAGACCACTGTAGTCTATTAATTTCTGGATTAATATATTGATTATTGATAGATTGGTTTTATATTAGATCACAGTCACCTGGGTTAAAAATTCAGCTTCCTACACAACTCGTTATGGACCGGGATGTAGGCGGCCTCGCCTAGTAGTCAGAGCAGCAGTCAGGTCTAGTGGGTGGAGCAGGCATCCCAGTTGCGGAACAAAGCCGAGGGTCAGCACCAGAGTCAACTGTCAGTTACCAGAGCCAGGGGTCAAGCCAGAGTCAGAACCAGGAATTGAAGCTGTGGGTCAGAGCCGAGATCAGATGCCAAATGCCAAAGACAAGGCTCAAGCCAGAGTCAGAAGTTGGAGGCCGGGGTCGGAGTCAGGACCGGTCACTGAGGATTGGAAGCGAGGGGTAAGGGCAGGAGGATAGACAAAGATGAAGCATAAAGCAGGAGGATGATGGGAACAGGAGCGAAGGCAGGGGTGAGGCAGGAGGCAAGCAGGAATCATGAACAGAGTTGGGTGCAGAATACAGGCACAAGCAGGGTCCAGTGCAGCCACAGCAGAAAACCACCTTGTTGCTCAGACAAAATTCCTGTTCCTCTTTCTTGTTTAAATAGCATAGTTGGACCAATCGGCGAAGCCGGGTGATCTTCCAATCAGAGTTCATGTGGGTGGTGCCTTGGCTGGGGCAAGAGTCCTGGTAGCGTCTCAGCCCATCAAGTTTCAGTAGACATTGGGTGGAGGCCAGGATGCAGCAGCTGTCTAGGGACTCCCAAGCCTGGGTTCAAGATCCGGGACATCACACAACTACAGTAGCAGGATTAGTCGCGTGAGCATCACCAGCTTCAGAGACTCCAGAAGCACATGAGGGACCATGACCACAACTGATGTACTTACAGGTTCTCAAGTGTCCTTTTATTAACGATTTTACTAAACAGATAAACTATATCACAAATACTATAACACAGCAAGAAAGAAAGGGGTAACACAGCATGTGTAGTCCTAATCCTGGCATCACAAATACACTTACGGGTAGTGATCAACGGTTCAATGTCTAGTTGGCAGCCGGTATCAAGCGGAGTGTCCCAGGGGTCGGTCCTGGGGCCGGTTTCGTTTAACATCTTTATCAATGATCTGGATGATGGGATGAATTTCACCCTCAGCAAGTTCGTAGGTGACACTAAGCTGTAGGGAGAGGTAGACATGCTGGAGGGTGGGAATAGGGTCCAGAGTGACCTAGACAAATTGGAGGATTGGGCCAAAAGAAATCTGATGAGGTTCAACAAGGACAAGTGCAGAGTCCTGCACTTAGGATGGAAGAATCCCATGCACCGCTACAGGCTGGGGACCGACTGGCTAAGCAGCAGTTTTGCAGAAAAGGACCTGGGGATTACAGTGGATGAGAAGCTGGATATGAGTCAGCAGTGTGCCCTCGTTGCCAAGAAGGCCAACGGCATATTGGGCTGTATTAGTAGGAGCATTGCCAGCAGATCGAGGGAAGTGATTATTCCCCTCTATTCGGCACTGGTGAGGCCATATCTGGAGTATTGTGTCCAGTTTTGGGGCCCCCACTACAGAAGGGATGTGGACAAATTGGAGAGAGTCCAGCGGAGGGCAACAAAAATGATTAGGGGGCTGGGGCACATGACTTACGAGGAGAAGCTGAGGGAACTGGGGTTATTTAGTCTACAGAAGAGAAGAGTGAGGGGGGATTTGATAGCAGCCTTCAACTACCTGAAGGGGGGTTCCAAAGAGGATGGAGCGAGGTTGTTCTCAGTGGTGGCAGATGACAGAACAAGAAGCAGTGGACTCAAGTTGCAGCGGGGGAGGTCTAGGTTGGATATTAGGAAACACTATTTCACTAGGAGGTTGGTGAAGCACTGGAATGGGTTCCCTAGGGAGGTGGTGGAATCTCCATTCTTAGAGGTTTTTAAGGCCCAGCTTGACAAAGCCCTGGCTGGGATAATTTAGTTGGGGTTGGTCCTGCTTTGAGCAGCGGGTTGGACTAGATGACCTCCTGAGGTCTCTTCCAACCCTAATATTCTATGATTCTATGACCCTGAGGTGTCAATCATTGTCATCATCACCACCAGTGGCTGTCATCCTGGCTTCTCCTTCCCACAAGACACATAGGCCAGGACTCAACTTTTAGAGTATATTACTCTGACATCCCCTGTACTTTATGCTTATGCATAATGGTTTCAGCCCCTTTTCCTTATCTGTACATCCAAACCCCACTAATTTCAGGGTGTCATGTTTTACATAGGCTAACTCCTTCGTTCCTCTTACATTCATTAGCACTTACATCAGTGAGTTACTATGCGACAGACAAGGTGGAAAGTACAAGCTTTCAAGCTACACACAGCTCTTCTTTCTGTGTGGAGAAGGAAGCAGAGTGTCTGAGCTAAACACAGGTTGGGACAGATTGTTAAGCAGAAGGGGTAATGTGGGCGGTGGTCACTTGAAATGAAGTGGGCCATTTGGGGTTAGGCTTTTCTGCATAAAGAGTTTGAAGTGAGCCATTAAGGGCAGCAGGCAGTGTGGTGCAGGGCCGGCGCAACCCATTAGGCGACCTAGGCGGTCGCCTAGGACACTGCTATTTGGGGGGCGCCGGCGCCCCGGTCATCAGCGGAATTTTGGGGGCGGGACCTTCCGCCGCCGCTGTCGGGGGTGGCATTTTGGGGGCGGGACCTTCCGCCGCCTAGGGCGCGGAAAAGGCTGGCGGCGCTCCTGGTGTGGCGTGTTACAAATTGGTGCAATGAGCCATAAAATCAGTGTCCCTGTGAAGTCCATGTTTTTTGTTGTCTAGCAGAGTTATGACTTTATGTTCCCACTATTTCCTGAAGTCCCTCTTTGGATACCTGCCATCTCAGTACTGACTTAGACCAACCTCGCTTAGCTGATGAGAACTGAAGAGCTCTCAAAGGCGTTGTCTTTTAGATCCCTTTCTCCTTTAAGAACTTCTAAAAATAATCATTGTCACTGTGAATTACAGGAAGGTCACTAAAATGGTTTTGAACTAGCTCTCCCATTTCCTCCTAGTGTTTCCCTCCCAAACTCATTTGTATAGGTCTGTGTACAATGCTGTTCCCAGAAGAGTGATGGCACTAAACCCAGGCAAGAATGAGGCCAAGAAGCAGGAATTATAATAGAAAAGTGATGCTCATTTGATAAATGAAAGTGGCTCTTCCTTTAGGATTACGCTGCAGCTTCTTTTCCTGTAACTGACATTTTTCTCTCCATTTTCTATATAACCCAAGAGACATCTCCCTCCCTCAGGCAGGTACTCCTGAGTCTTGCTGTTATCAGCAAAAATACAATTCTAAAGTTCATTTGCCCTTGGGAGTAATATTTTTTTAAAGTAAGAATAGCAAAAGTTTTCAGAACAGATGCAACTTTTTTTTAGTAGTAAATAAATGTCAGGCTCTTCAGGGCTCCTTTCTCAGTCTGGGGACCAAGTATATTATTGAGTTACTGCAATGCTAATAAATAACAGTAACATGAGCATCCCCAGCCGAGATCAGGGCCCCATTGTGGTACAAGGCAAAGACAGTCCCAGTGTATAGACAGAGACAAAGGAGGAAGATGAGAACTGAAACGTGAAGTGACTTGCCAAATGACACAAAGCAAGTTGGTGGTAGAATTGGAAGTAGAATTCTAGTCTCCTGATTCCCACTCTAGTGCCCTATCCACTGGAACATGCTGCCTCCCAAGAGCTTGCTGAATGGCCTGATAGCACTGTCAGGGTTAGACACCTCTAACTAGTATTAATTTGTTCCTACAGGGAGGAAGGCTGTTTGAGATCCAGCACTAGGATACCTAAGAGCTGGGTTCTATTCCGGGATCTACCACTGACTTGCTGCATGACCATAAGCAAGTCACTTCACCTGTGTATGTCTCTGTCCATACCCAAACACTTCTTGCCTTGCCTACTTCAACCTCCTCCTTTTCGCTGCCCTCCCCAGTTCTCACATCAGATCCCTATATCTCAAATCATATCTCACATCATATCCCCATATCTAGCATGTTGCTATCTTCCTTTCCTGTTGGTTGGCCCAGCCATATCTCACCTCCTCCTGAAGCTTTGAATTGGCTTCTGTCTGTTTCCTTATCATACCCCGATGCCTCATCCTCACTTTCACGGTCTTGCACAACTCCACCCCAGCCCAGCCTACCTCTCGTCTCATCTCTTAGGCTAGGTCCACACTACCCGCCCGGATCGGCGGGTAGCCATCGATGTAGCGGGGATCGATCTATCGCGTCTCGTCTGGACGCGATACATCGATCCCCGAACGCGCTCACATCGACTCTGTAACTCCAGCAGGGCGAGCGGAGTTCGCGGAGTCGACGTGGGAGCCGCGGACGTCGATCCCGCGCTGCGAGGACGCGAGGTAAGCGCGCCAAATTCGAAATAAGATACTTCGACTTCAGCTACGCTATTCTCGTAGCTGAAGTCGCGTATCTTATTTCGATCCCCGCCCCTAGTGTGGACCAGCCCTTACAGTACCACTCCCACATTGCACTCAATGTTCTGCCAACATGTTGCAGTTTGGCCCTCCCTTCATTTCCTCCCCCAGACAGCTCTCTGCCAACACTGACACTGGTTCTTTTCCTTGGAATCTCCTTCCTCGTCCCATGTACCATGCAGCCTCACTCTCCGCCTTCAAATCCATCCTCGACACCTTCCTTATCTTACTAGTGTTTTATATTGAGCCAGCCGTTGTAGTTCTGAACACTCTGAGTATTTAAAATATGTTCTTATCCTACTTCTTTTTAGCATATGCGCAACATGCCTCAGGTGGCATGTGACCAGGATTCATCACTGAATTTGATCTTCTGGTTGGATCATTACTAGCAACGGTTATTATAAATACCTTCTTCCATCTCTGGCTGGCCAGGAGACTGCATCCCATCCAGATAAGTGCAGGTTTGGCCACAGTGACTCATGTATTCATATCTTCCAGGCTTGATTACTGCAACACACTGTACCTGGGAATGAAAACACAGGCCTTGAAAAACCTCTGTCTCATTCTGCATGCTGCAGTTCATTTCCTAGTCAATACAGGTCAACATGAGCTCCATTAGCCCCACATTGCTCCAGTAGCTACCCTGGCCCCCATTGGATTGCAGATCAAATTCAAGGTGCTGGTTTTAATAATCAAAACACTCAGTAGATTGGGCCCACATAGTGCAGGGAACTGCCTTTCTCTCCATGACCAGGACCTTTCACCATAGCTGCGTTCTTCACAGACTGTGGATCTATGAATGACAATTGAGACTGGTCAGAGTGGGAGGCAGAGCCTTCTTAGTGGCCATAGATCTCCCTTTTAAGGGAAATTAGAATGACCACAGATTCCACTACTCCCTTCAATCCCAATGCAAAACACTTCTCTTAAGCAAGTCTTTCCCATGACATAAAGAAAACCTTTCCACCCTTCCAACTTGCAAAAAGAAGTGCAACAACTAAAGACTTAGACACCTGCTGGATTTTGCAAATATATATGGTGCACAGACACTATAGTGATGCACATGGTATAAATACCTAGATAGATCTGGTCATTAATTGGTATTTGCTATGTAGTGAAACAAGTATGCTCTTATTGCTATTAATAGTAGGGCTCTAGGTTGGTGCAAAACAACTGTGAGGGTGATGCTTATTATAGGTAATATTGAAAAGTAAAAGGTTCCTAGAAGATCCCTGTGCATTCTCCTTTGGAAGCCAAATTCTGTGAGCAGCCGGCAGGAAATGCTAGCTACTCCCACTCACGCTATCATCAGTTCTCTGCAATCTGCTGGTTCAGCGCTTAACTAAGTTGAACATTTTAGCTCTTCTCAGCAAGTTTCCCGTAAGCCACCAAGAGACTCCTGACTAAACCAAAGCTGATAAAGCTATGATTTCAAATGTGTGAGTAATTTAATTGGGTCCTATTGCATGCTTGTCACAAGATACATAGTTCTAGTGACGTTTAAACCCATTAGAGGGATTAGCACAAGGTTTGTTCTAGGCAGAATGAGACAATTTAATTTCTCTTAAGCATGCCATCCTCCCTGGGGCATGTTCTCATGTACAGACGCCCTGCCAACCCAGCATCAAAAGCTTGTATTTGCTTTTTACTGTTTCTTTAATTAAATTAGACTCACAAACAAGTGTCATGCAACTGCAGTGTAATTATCAAAGAACAAGTGTCAGGAATACTTTGTGGTTTTCCAAATGTGTTTTTTTAACTCACATCTAGCAAGACTGCTGAATGTTTGGCATTTGGCATTAACCCAGCAAAGGGAAAAAGGAGTTTATTTTAATGGTGCAGCATCCCTTGGATCTGTACTTTGCCCCCAACAATAGGAGACATCTGTAAGGTATACGCTATCTATCTTGATACTTACATAGTTCACTCACTGCTAGGCACTCCCTCATGACCACGTGTGGCATCACACCTCTCTTGCTGGGCTAATGCCCCTGGCACTGTGGAGGTTTCTCTGCCTGGTTATTTGATTCACCAGCTGGTTCACTGTCTTTAGCCCACCCGTTTTGGGGTCCCAGCTGTCCTAACCAAGAAATTGTCCCTTTCAACTTCAAAAAGGGGAACTACCCAAAAATTAGGAGTCTAGTTAAACAGAAATTAAAAGGAACAATCACAAGAGTGAAATACCTGCACACTTCATGGAAACTTTTTAAAAACACCAGAATAGAAACTAAACATATACTCCAAATAATGAAAACCAGTGAGAGGACCAAAAAATGGCACCATGGCTAAGCAACAGAGTAAAGGAGGTAGTTAGAAACAAAAAGACATCTTTTAAAAATTGGAAGTCAAATCCTGCTGGGGAAAATAGAAAGGAACATAAATTCTGGCAAGTCAAGTGTAAAAGTATAATCAAGCAGGCAAAAAATCTGAAAAGCAACTAGCAAAAGACAAACATTCTAACAGCAATTTTTTTTAATTACATCAGAAGCAGGAAACCTACCAATCAATCAGTGGGGTCACTGAGCAATTGAGGTGCTAAAAGAGCATTCAAGGAAAACAAGGCCGTTATGGGAAAGCTAAATGAATTTTTTGCATCGCTCTTCACTGCAGAGGATGAGAGGGAGATTCTCACACCTGAGCCATTCTTTTTAGGTGACAAATTGGAGGAACTGTCCCAGATTGAAGTGTCATTAGAGGAGGTTTTGAAACAAACTGATAAATTAAACCGTAATAAGTCACCAGGACCAGATGGTATTCATAAGAACATAAGAATGGCCATACTGGGTCAGACCAAAGGTCCATCTAGCCCAGTGTCTTGTCTTCCGACGTGGCCAATGCCAGGTGCCCCAGAAGGAATGAACAGAGCAGGTAATCATTGAGTGATCCATCCCCTGTCGCCCATTCCCAGCTTCTGGCAAACAGAGGCTAGAGACACCATCCCTGCCCATCCTGGCTAATAGCCATGGATGGACCTATCTTCCATGAATTTATCTAGTTCTCTTTTTAACCCTGTTATAGTCTTGGCCTTCACAGCATCCTCTAGCAAAGAGTTCCACAGGTTGACTGTGTAGTGTGTGAAGAAATACTTCCTTTTGTTTGTTTGAATCCTGCTGCCTATTATTAATTTCATTTGGTGACCCCTAGGTCAGTCATCCAGGAGTTCTGAAGGATGAAATTGCAGAACTACTAACTGATATGTAACCTCTCACTTAAATCAGCTTCCATATCAAATGACTGGAGGATGGCTAATGTGATGCCAATTTTTTAAAAAGGCTCTGGAGATGATCCTGGCAATTACAGGGCGGTAAGCCTAACTTCAATACCAGGCAAATTGGTTGAAACTATAGTAAAGAACAGAATTATCAGACACATAGATGAACATAATATGTTGGGAAAGAGTCAACATAGCTTTTGTAAAGGGGAATCATGCCTCACTAATCTATTAGAATTCTGTGAGGGTGCCAGCAAGCATGTGGACAAGGGTGATCTAGTGGATATGGTACACTTGGACTTTCAGAAAGTCTTTGACAAGGTCTCTCACCAAAGGCTCTTAAGCAAAGTAAAGTGTGCTGGGATAAGAGGGAAGGTCCTATCATGGATCAGTAACTGATTAAAAGATAGGAAACAAAGGGTAGGAATAACCAGTCAGTTTTCAAAGTGGAGACAAGTAAATAGCTGTGTCCCCCAGGGATCTGTACTGGCACCTGTGCTGTTCAACATATTCATAAATGATCTGGAAAAAGGGGTAAGCAGTTTGGTAGCAAAGTTTGCAGACAATACTAAATTACTCAAGATAGTTAAATCCAAAACTGACAGCGAAGAGTTACAAAGGGATCTCACTGTTCTGGGGCAGCGCTCGGGACTAGTTGCCTGAGGCCACCCAAGCAGCGGCCGGTGTGGCTGGCCCTGGGGCTGCCCCAGCTGCTTCGTTGGTCCTGGAGTCAGCAGTACTGGCCAGTGCAGAAGTCATGGAAATCCCGGAAAGTCACAGAATCTGTGACTTCCGTGACCTCTGTGAAAGACTCGCAGCCTGAGTGACTGGGCAGTAAAATGGCAGATGAAATTCAATGTTGATAAATGCAAAGTAATGCACATTGGAGAACATAATCTCAACTATACATACAAAACGATGGCATCTAAATTAGCTGTTACCCCTCAAGAAAGAGATTTTGGAGTCATGTGGATAGTTCTCTGAAAACATCCACTCAATGTGCAGCGGCAGTCAAAAAAGCGAACAATGTTAGAAACCATTAGGAAAGGGATTGATAATAAGACAGAAAAATATCATAATGCCTCTCTATATATCCATGGTATGCCCACACCTTGAATACTGCATGCAGTTCTTGTCACCCCCTCTCAGAAATGATATATTAGAATTGGAAAATGTACGGAGAAGGGCAACAAAAATGATATGAGGTATGGAATAACTTCCGTATGAAGAGAGATTAAAAAGACTGGGACTGTTCAGCTTCAAAAAGAGACATACTAAATTGATATGATAGAGGTCTATAAAATCGTGAATGGTGTGGAGAAAGTGAATAAGGCATTGTTATTTATTCACATAACTCAAGAACCAGGGGTCACCCAATGTAATTAATAGGCAGCAGGTTTAAAACAAACAAGGAGGTACTTCTTCACACAACGCACAGTCAATCTGTGGACCTCATTGCCAGGGTATGTTGTGAAGGCCAAAAGTATAACTGGGTACAAAAAAGAGTTAGACAAGTTAATGGAGAATAGGGTCCATCAATGGCTAGTGCCCAAGATGGTCAGGGATGTAACCCCTTGCTCAGGGTGTCTCAAAGCCTCTGACTGCCAGAAGCTGGGACTGGACAACAGGGGATGGATCACTCGATAATTGCCCTGTTCTGTTCAGTCCCTCTGAAGCACCTGGCATTGGTCACTGTTGGAAGACAGGATACTGGGCTGGATGGACCATTGGTCTGACCTGGTATCATAGGCGCCGACTTCTTCTGGCGCTGGGTGTGCTTGACCCCCCTCTGCCCCGACTCCACCCCTGCCCCGCCCCCTCCCACCCCCATTCCAACCCCTTCCCCAAATTCCCGCCCCAGCCCCGCCTCGTCCCCTGAGCGTGCCACGTTCCCGCTCCCTCCCCGCTCCCTCCCCGAGCTTGCTACAGCTGTTTGGCGGCGGCAAGCGCTGGGAGGGAGGGAGGAGCGGAGATGCGGCGTGCTGGGAGGAGGCGGAGGAGAGGCGGGGGGGGCGCTGCGGGGAGCTCAGCTGCTGGTGGCGCCTATGCCTGGTATGGCCATATTTATGTTCTTAAGAGTCCCAAACTCTCTTTAATTAAAACAAAAAGCCATCTCCCTTCTCTGACGCTCTTCTTCAGCCAGTCCTCAGTTCAGCCTGCTGCTCCTTGCTAAGCTCAACAACCTTTGTGCAGGGCTTGTAGGGGAACCCAGTCCCACCCTTGCAGCCCAGGGCCCCGTACTGCACAGCTAGATCAGCTCCCTTACCCGTAATTCGGTCTTCCTGGGGCCACTTCCTACTTTGTCTCTTTACTTCCCCTCTGGATCTCCCAGTCACTTCCCTGGTTAGTCAGGGTCTCTCCCAGGCCTCCCTGCCCGGAGAGCTTTTCTTTTTCAGTCCTTTCCCTGCAGCTTTCTTTTCCTGCTCTGAGCTATCCCACTGCTCACTCAGGGCCCTGCAGGAGCCTTCTTGTGCCCTACAGTCTCCTCCCACCAGCTCTTTCCACAGATAGGCCCTACCAACATGTAAACCCAGCTCCTTTCATACAGGAAGCCTCGGATTCCTCACAGGTGGGGCTTGTCCTGTGATCAGGGCTGGCTTAGTCCCAGGCTCTCCATCCCACAGGCAAGCCACCCTGTTACATGCCCCCCTTGCTGTAGTATCTGTACACCTCACATTCTAACGTATTTATCCTCACAACACCCCTGGGAGGTAGGATGCTGCTATTATCCCTACTTTGCTGATGGGAAATTGAGACACAGAGGGATTGTTTCATATAGCTTCATAGATGTAAAGGCCAGAAGGTACCATTAGATCATCTAGTCCAGTGGTTCCCAAACTTTAACAACCTGTGAACCCCTTTCACTAAAATGTCAAGTCTCGCGAACCCCCTCCTAAAAATTAACATTTCCAGGGATTTTCTCCTTTACCTGAGTATAAACTATAAAAGCAGTGATCTTGGAAATATAAAATTGTATGAGATGCTTATTACACACTATTTATTATTATTATTTATCATTACAGTATTTTTATTACATTATGAAAACAGCAACACTCTTCCAAGATTTCACTTTCATAGCTTGTATCACTTTGAATAAGCCTGTTATAAGACAAGGCTCCTATGTTTCATCAAGGCGTATCAGATGTGAAACAGCATGAAGGTATTTAAGAAGCCAACTCAAAGAATTCCTCCTACACAAGCATTCAGGTCTTGAGCAGTCCAGGCAAACAACGGACGTTACAACAAAGCTTAAACTTGTTCTTCATCATAATTTTAAAAACAATACTAGCTGCTTATTTAATTTGAAAAACAGCAAAAAATATCCACCTCTCCTTCCATTTCTTATAAAGAGTCTTGAAGTTTAAATCTCCTCGGTGTGATAGCTATGCTTGCTTTGATCTGCTTAGCTCTTGGAAGTCCAGGGGCTCCAGGCTGCTGGCCCTGTGCTGTCCAGGGTTCCTAGGGACAGCTCTGTCCACCATTAGGGAATTTTTTCCGAGAACCCCCTGTAACATTTCATGAACCCCACTTTGGGAACCACTGATTTAGTCTGACCTCCTGTATAACACAGGCCAGAGAATTTCATCCAATTACTCCTGTACTGAGCTCAGTACCTTGTGTTTCACTAAAGCATCTTCAGAAAGGTGTTCAGTCTTGATACGAAACACACATTTACTGCGCAAAGCTATATCTGAGATGGAGAAGGGACTCCCAGCAGAAGGGATTCACAACCAGTGCAAACCCAGCCAACTCACTAATGCTTTGGGCTCACAGCACAGTGAATAAAGTTACTCAAGTGCTAATAAGGGGCTTTTTCAAATCTGATGGGTTGTTAACAGCAGACAACATTTTCTTTGGAGAAAATCCACATTCAACAACACACCAACACTGAGCGGTATGTTCACATACCCCAGGCTCTTCTACCTCTTCAAGTCAGGTTTTTTTTTTAACCTAGTTGACAAAGCCTATCCTATACACTGTTCCTACCTTCCGGGGGAGGGCTCTAAAAATCTTCCCACTTGCCCCATTTGTTAAGCTGCAGAAATGTCTTTATTTAGTGACATTTGAATGCATTACAATTAAAAGGTTAACATTTTCCACTGTCGCTACCATCAGTGGTAGCAACATAAGGAGCTCTTGTATAGACTGGCGTCCTGTAGTTCAACTGCCATGTTATGCAACCTTGCTCAAAGCAGGTCTACTCTGGACAACTTCAGCCATAGCTTCAGCCATCTGAAGTACTGCTCCTTCAGTGTGTCCTTCAGAGGATCCTCCACATTCTGCCCTCCAACTTTCTGTAGGGGAATTCCACAGGGCTCTGTCCTCGGTCCCTCTCTCTTCTCCCTCTACACCTCATCTCTGGGTAGTCTCATTCATAAACAGAAATTAAACTACCATCTTTATGCTGATGACTCCCAGATCTACCTCTCTTCATCAGACCTGCCTTCTTCTGTCCAAACTAAAAGGTCAGCCGGTCTCTCTGGCATCTCCTCGTGAATGTCTAGCCATCACCTCATGTTTAACATGGTTAAAAACAAAGGTCTTATTCCCAGCTCACCCCACTACTTCCCTTCTCGATCACTGTGAACACCACCACCATCCTGCCTGTCACTCAGGACTGTAACCTGGGCATTATCTTCAACCTGAACATCTCTCCAGGTATTCATATCCAAGCTATGTCTAATACTTGCTGATTCTTTCATAAGAATCATACTTGCTGATACTTTCGTAACATCTCTAAGATGAGGCCTTTCCCAACCATCCACACAGCTAAAACTCTCATCATTTTGTACCTTCATTACTGAAACATCCTTAAGAACATAAGAACGGCCATACTGGGTCAGACCAAAGGTCCATCCAGCCCAGTATCCTGTCTGCCGACAGTGGCCCATGCCAGGTGCCCCAGAGGGAGTGAACCTAACAGGTAATGATCAAGCGATTTCTCTCCTGCCATCCATCTCCACCCTCTGACAAACAGAGGCTAGGGACACCATTCCTTACCCATTCCTTCTTTTTGGCCTTGACAAATGCACCCTTGCCTCACTCATAGCCATTCAGGGCGCAGCTGCAATGATCATTTCCCTAGCCTGTCACATTGACCACATCACTCCTCTCTGTACATCCTTCCACTGGCTCCCCTTTCTCTATTGTATCAAACATAAGCTACTTGTCTTTATTTCAAGGCCCTTTGTGGCCTATCCGCAACTTCATTTCTCAGTCAGTATTGAAAGGTTTATTTCAGCTGATGATCAGCTCAGGATACCAGCCTCCATCCCCACTTGTCTGAAAATCTAACAAGCCCCTTCATTCTTTCACCTTTGTTGCCCCTCATGCTTGGCAGGAACTCCCCATCAACACAGGTGATAGCTTTTAATTTTCCCTGGGGGTGCTCAACGCCCACTCAACCCCAGACTCTACCTCTTCTCCCAAATCCCCACCCAGGAGCGGCGTCAGCTTTTTTGCCACCCTAGGCGGCGGAAGGTCCCGCCCCCAAAATTACACCGACGACCGGGGCGCCGGCGCCCCCCAAATGTTTGTGCCCTAGGCGACCGCCTAGGTCGCCCAATGGGTTGCGCCGGCCCTGTCCTCACCCCTTCCCACCCCTGCTCCACCCCCGTCCCCACTCCACCCTTTCCCCCAAGGCCTTACCCCCACCCGCCTATTCCTGCCCCCGTTCCTCCTCTTCCCCACCCCCTTCTGCCCCTTACCCGAGCGCACCCCCTCCCTCCCAGCACCTCCTGTACACGGCTGAACAGCTGTTCTGCGGCATGCAGGAGGGAGGAGGAGGAGTTGATCGGCGGAAGCCATAGGTGGATGGGAATGGGGGGGAGGGATGGGAGCTTGGCTGCCGGTGGGTGCTAAGCACCCATGAATTTGGTGCCTATGCCTGTAAACATCCATCAATCTATCTCATTATCCACTTTCAAAACCCCCTTAAAACTCTCCTTTGTTGCGATGCCTGCAAAAAACTAACTAAACGTGTTGACCAATTGTCACGGAGTGTGGGGGAGTCCGGGCCCTGTACCCCTGGCTTCCTGCGATTCGCCATAACTCTCAGACAGCTAGTAAAACAGAAGGTTTATTGAGACGACAGGAACACAGTCCAAAACAGGTCTTGCCAGCACAGACAACAGGATCCCCTTTAAGTAGGTCTATTTGGGGCCCCAGGGAGGCCCCGGCCTCGCTGGGAAGCCTAAGCCCCATCAGGCTCCCTCTTCATTCCTAGCCAGCTTCCAAGAACTGAAAAACCCCTTCCAGGCGTCTCCTTTCTCCCTTCCCCCACGGCTCCTCCCCCAGCCTTTGTCCTTTGTCCGAATTCCCCGTCAAAGGTGTTACCTGGTCTCCAACTCCCCTCCTGGGTTCTCATGTTACATGCTCAGGTATCTCCCTTCCCCCATGCAGACAGTCCCAGCCCAGCTCCCCTGCAACCTTCCCCCTCAGTATTCAAATAACACAACAAAACATTCTCACTTCGTCACANAAACAGGTCTTGCCAGCACAGACAACAGGATCCCCTTTAAGTAGGTCTATTTGGGGCCCCAGGGAGGCCCCGGCCTCGCTGGGAAGCCTAAGCCCCATCAGGCTCCCTCTTCATTCCTAGCCGGCTTCCAAGAACTGAAAAACCCCTTCCAGGCGTCTCCTTTCTCCCTTCCCCCACGGCTCCTCCCCCAGCCTTTTCCTTTGTCCGAATTCCCCGTCAAAGGTGTTACCTGGTCTCCAACTCCCCTCCTGGGTTCTCATGTTACATGCTCAGGTATCTCCCTTCCCCCATGCAGACAGTCCCAGCCCAGCTCCCCTGCAACCTTCCCCCTCAGTATTCAAATAGCACAACAAAACATTCTCACTTCATCACACCAATATTAGCCCATTGTTTCCTTGTCTGTTATCTGTCTGTTTTCATCTATTGTCTCTTATTTTACACTAAGATTGTAAGCTCTTTGGGGCAGGGATCATCTTTGTACAGCGTCTAGCACAGTGGGGCTCTGGTCCCTGACTAGGGTTCCTGGGCACTATGGTAATAAAAATATTAATAAGGGATTAGTCTATAAGAACCAATAGTCAAATTGGGAAATAAAAATGTGGTAATACTATCTACGTCCCAATGACCATAGTAATTGAGTGCTTCACAATCTTTAATGTATTTGTGTTCATAACATCTGGATGATGTAGGGCAGGGCCATTATCCCATTCATTTTTCTGAGTTAACTGTGATTAATCAACAGCCCTAATATTTATCTAATTCATCATTTAGGGTCTGACCCAAAGCCCAGACATTAACAAAACTCTTTCTACTGACCTCAATGGGCTTTGAATCAGGCTTCTAGTACTGAGGTTCTCAAACTGTGGTCCATAGAGCACCTGCTGTTGGTCTGTGGAAAGTTGTATGTTCATATGGTACCAGATCTTCCTTATTTCTAGTTACTCAATTGCATTAAAAGACAGCTACAAATACATTAGACATTATCCTATATTACTTTTCCATGTTAGCAATTGCCACTTGGCCAGTTTTTCTACTGCCTTAGCTTTTTTATTGCAGCGTGCTGGGTTGTTTTCACTTTAAGTGTGCCAATCTTCTAACTACTAGGAGCAGGTGCATGTCACATGGCTGGAAGTGCTCCTGGCACAGCAGATGGTGGTGATGGTTGTGGGTGCCTGAGAGGAGAAGAGGAGGCGGAGGGATGCCTGGTAGGGCAAGTGGGGGGCAGGGTGGTGGGGTGCCTGGGATGAGTGGGGGAGGGTCAGGGGGTATGAAGACACTTGGAAAGGGAAGAGAAGAGTCAGGGCCGTGGGGGTGGGCTGCCTGGGAGGAGGAGGAGGGTCAGGGCCATGGGGGTGGGGTGGGAGGATACCTGGGAAGAGAAAAGGAGAGTCAGCCTGGTGGTGGTGGGGACACCTGGGAGGTGCAGGCTGGTCAGGGCGCCTGGGAGGGGAAGAGGAGGGTCAGGGCTGTGGGAGAGTCAGGGCGGTGGTGGGGACACCTGGGAGGTGCAGGCTGGTCAGGACGCCTGGGAGGAGAAGAGGAGGGTCAAGGCCGTGGGAGAGTCAGGGTGCTGGTGGGGACACCTGGGAGGTGCAGGCTGGTCAGGGTGCCTGGGAGGAGAAGAGGAGGGTCAGGGCTGTGGGAGAGTCAGGGTGGTGGTGGGGACACCTGGGAGGTGCAGGCTGGTCAGGGCGCCTGGGAGGAGAAGAGGAGGGTCAGGGCTGTGGGGATGGGTTGCCTGGGAGGGGAAGAGGAGGGTCAAGGCCGTGGGAGAGTCAGGGTGGTGGTGGGGACACCTGGGAGGTGCCTAGAAGAGGAGGGTCAGGGTGGAGATGGGGTGCCTAGGAGGGTCAGGGCAGTGGCGGTGCGGGGAGGGGACGCCAGGGAGGGTCATGCCGCTGGGGGTGAGGGGACGCCGGGGGGTGACAGCGATGCGGGGCGAGGGAGGATCAGGCCGCTGCGGGGCCGTGGCCGGTTTTCCCGTCTCTCGGGGACGGGGAGCTGTGTTGGGCTCGTGGGGCCGTTGGGGCTGGCGCGGTCCCGGCTCGAGGAGACCCGCCCTGGTCCCGCTCCCGGGGCCGTAGGCGGGGTAAACTCTCCTCCCCATCCCAGTTGCCAAGGGAACGGAATGCAGCAGCCTCCGGCGTCACGTGATCAGGCTCCCTCACGTGACCGGTTAACGGGAGTCGCGGGCTGGTGACGTCTCCAGGGGGAGGCTCTCCGGTTGCCGGGGCGCAGGGCGATGACGTAACCGGGGGCGGCCAGCGGCGGGGATGGAGGAGAAGGAGCAACTGCGGCGTCAGATCCGCCTGCTGCAGGGTGAGGGGCGCTCGGTCGCGAGGGGACGGGTCCGAATCGCGGTGTCCAGCGGCCTTCCCCGGGCTGTTGGGCCTGAGGGCGGCCCTTTTACCCCCCCCCCCCCCCCCCCCCCCCCCCCCCCCCCCCCCCCCCCCCCCCCCCC